>CM050166.1:146028028-146533028 GCA_027410445.1 Discoglossus pictus
ACTGGTTTGGCATGGTTTTCTATATGCAGCAGAAATGTACCAAACTATACTTATCATAATTCATAGGAAAAACTAACCATACAAATGTATATATGTATATTGTTTCATGTGTATTAAGGATGTTTAACTTTAAAATAAAACATCTTGTATTTAGTAAAAAAGACTATAAAGAATACAACTATGAAGTTAAATAAAATAATGTGCTTTTCCCTTGAGCATTTTATTTTAACATGCCATGTGTTTTATCTGGCATTGTAATTGCTCCCACACAAGAACAATAAAGAATACATCTGTGAAACATTCAAGTCCAGGACGTTTTACAAAGTCACTAAATCAGAGATTTATTGAGCAGAATAAGTCTATCAAACATGATACACTAAGTAAACACTTCGAAAATATAACCCTATTTATGAACAAATAACTTTATATTAGTGTAGTTTAAAACAAGTAATACATTATTTCTTCTTTATGCGGTATGTTTCTCCATCTTAAATGAAGTGCAGATGTGAATCACTAAGATCAAAATGAAATTATATGTGTATTCATAATAAATCATACAAAAGTTATGCTTTTAAGGTATTACTGGAGTAATAATCTGCAAAATTTTGTTTTAGTGTTATAAACAGTATCCCTGGAAACTTGAATATAATTTATATGTATAGGGACAATTCACAAATTTGCAATTATAAAAAAAAAAAAAAAAAAACTAATGATTTAGATAAATAAGATAGAAGAGAAAACAAACAATATAAAACAGCACAAAAAATCAGTACACTTTTGTAAAAAAGAAATGGCAAATTCGAAATCACTAATTAATGTTCAATAGACTGCAAAATTAAATTGGATTTCCTCCACTTTAAACATTCATTGTAGAGAAGGATGTAGAGGGCACAATTTTATAGTTGAAAAAAGTTAAATTTTACCTGCTAATATTAAAAATATTTGTGTCACCTCACGGAGGATGCCATTTCGTCCCCTCATCCTTCTCATGACAAGAAGCACCACATGACTACATGAAACAATAGGACACTGTTTGATTTGGTATGTTTGCTTCACATTATGAAGTGTGGTGATTCTCAGGAGATTCTCAGAAGGTTCACATCGTAGTCCTTCACCACCCCACACAGTGACATACTCAGATAAATGGGAGGATGAAGGAGACCAGAGAGAAATGACAATAGAGAAATAGAGGTGACCATAGAGAAATTAAACAAAAGGTAATATTTCATAACTTTAGAGTAGTTATTCATTAAGCTAGATTTTTAAGATTTAGGGAACATTGTGGTGCTTGAAGCCAGTGGAGTAATTGACAGAGAGGTGCTACAGATACTAAGCATGGTAGATGAGTCTAGTGGAGGCATCCATTATAGATTGGAGTGGAGAAAGACGGGTGATGGGGGGGACAGCAAAGAGAGAGTTGCCGTATTCAAGGTGAGACATGATAAGAGAGTGTATTCAAATTTTGTTGTCTTGTGAGAGAAAGTGAGATATTTTGGAGATATTTTTCAGATGAAAATGACAAGATTGAGTGATTGATTGTATGTGAATGAAAGAGAGTACAATATCCAGTAGAAATCCAAAACAATGGGTCTGAGAGGTCCCTGTGATTGGCATTGTCAACAGTGAGAGATGTGTGTGGAGTGGAAGAGGGTGGGAAGATTAGGAGCTCTGTCTTTGACATATTGAGTTTTAGTTGATGGACAGACATCCAGGAGGATATGCTAGAGAGGCAGTTGACAACACAAGAGAGAAGAGAGGGGGATAGTTCTGATGCAGAGAAGTAGATTTTGGTGTCTAAAAGAAATCTAAAATAATTTATTAGGGTACTAAGCTAGGAAGTATAAATGGCGAATATGCAATAAAATAGAAACATAGAGAATATAGTCTAGCAGTTGAGTTATAATGTTTTTAAAACTATTATTTAATCTAAATTTTAAAAATACTATTGTAAAAAAAAAGAAAAAACAATAAGGGAAGAAGCAGGAGTTGAACCCAAAATCTACAATTTTACGAACATGAAGACTTTTGCTCACTGTATGGAAATCAATAAACTAAATTAAAATCAGAGTGATAGTTAAACCATGAACTCTAGTATATATGCATATTCTTTTGGGATGGTCTCATACAATTAATAACTAAAATGATAATATCTAAGACAGTTCATAATCAATTTAATAAAGTTAAACAACTTATTTCACATGAATTACTACCCTTTATAGATGGTGCATGCAGTCCATATAGTGACTTCAGTATATTTTAACTTTAGATTCGTACATCTACATAGCTAAAAGAAAAACATAGGCAATTATAACAGTTAATGAGGGTCAGCATCACATTATTCTAACACTTATCAAAGAAGAAAAACCCTCACTAATGTTCAAAATTGTGTATAAAAGTGGTTTGCAAGTGTTTGTGAGATTTTAAAATGAATACTTAAAGGAATGTATAGTAATGATTGTAAGTCTGTGTGCCAAAGAAGCACTGACAGCAAATTTGAAACAAACATTTTTTTTAGATAAAAAGGTTTACATATGGTAATAAAACTTAAAATGATTCTTGTAGATTTTTTCTATGTAAATATCCTAACCAGGCTTGTTTACGGAAATAAATCTCCAAATGTACTTTATATTTGGAATGTAAGTTTTCAATCTCATTAGGTGCTTTAAGTAAAGCACAGTTTATGTCTGATTGAAAGCTCAATAACAGGGCTCTCCATCCTTTGCACTGTTTGGAATTGTTCTTGACTCGTACTTAACCCCATTATAGCGCTATGGAATTTGTTGGCCCGTTACAAATAAAGGATAATAATAATAATATATATAAAAAAATTTACTTCAAAGAAACTAGACATAACCTGTCAGTTTCAGGAACCTGCCCTACCCATCTGTGGTCTGGCATGTATCTAATGCTGTCTGATAGAGGGATGGATTTAATAAGGATAGTAAGTGGTTGTGAAGAGTTTGCTATGACTTGTCCACCATTGCAGTTCATCATTTGATTAAAACCTTTTTCTGATCTAAAATACTGCCAAATACAGCACATAGCAACCATCCGTGATCTGGCAGTATATGAGATACAGTATATTAGAGGCATTTTAGAGCTAGATAGCATTAAGCCACCGGAGGGCTTTAGATCACCCAATTTACTAATATTAAATTTGAGACTGCAGTGTGACTATTCATGATTACATTTTTAATCCCAAAGATGGGAATTTTGCACACTTTATTTATGCATTGGGCCATAAATACATTATAATAACCCATTCTTGCTACAAGGAAATATACACCCTCTATTATTTTCTGTCATTGCTTGTTCTATTAGCCAACTCTATGAGTATACTTTTGTTTTGACTGGCTATCAGGTAATCAATCAGTGTATGGGGTTATAGTCTTCTCTGGTTGCTTAATATCAGCCAATCGGATTTCAATCATTCAAATTCTATTACGGTGAATCTGACTGACAACTAATTCTACCAATTTGGAAGCCTAGAAAGTCTGTAAAAAAGATGATGCAAGACCAAAATCCTTTTTTTGTCTTACTTTAGTTTTTTTTTTATTGTATTTGTGTCTTTTTATGGGGCTCTTCCATTACCCCAAAAAGGTATTAAATCATGAAAGAAGAAGCCATTTTAAATAGGGTTAAATCAAGATTTCTTCAACATAAATGTGCTCGCTTAGCAGTGCTAAAAGGGAGAATCCAATGTATCAATTGACAACGCTGGATTCATGGATGGTAATATTTTTTTTTTACTGTCATTTTAGTTTAGTCCTGTAGCTTTACTTTAGTGTTGGGAGATAGTGTCAGGGACTGTGGACTTATGTGATATGGCCCACTATAACTACTTGGACATGTCCAGTGAACCTAGATAGGGACACTTAGTTTGTCCCTCCACCACTCAGGCTCTAGGAGATCATGTTCCTTATTTGGTAATATGCCCACCCTATGGCAAAGGGGTGTGCTAGAAGGAGGGGTTTTAAACCTGTCTGCACATTGGCCCTTTAAGAGGTTAATTCCTTCACTGCCATTATCATGATACCGAAGCGGGGAACGTTATTATTGGAACCTCCAGCCTGCTAATACAGTAGGTTGGGGGTCAAGGTGGGGGGAGAGTGGAGGAGATCCAACGCATCCTCCTTATTATTTTGTTTTTAAACTTTTAACAGGTACTTATGTTTAAGTATTTGAGTTAATGTATTAATTTAATATACCATATATACTCAAGTATAAGCCAACCCGGGTATATGCCAAGGCACCTATTTTACCACAAAAAACTGGGAAAACTTATTGACTTCAATATAAGCCGAGGGTGGAAAATGCGCTGCTGCCTGTGTCCCTCTTGTGTCCACTTGGTCCCCCTCTTGTGTGACCTGTTTCCCCTCCAGTGTCCCCTTCTTGTGCCATCTGTGTCCCCCTCTTGTGTGCCCCTCTATAAAGATCTCACCTGTCTCTTTCCTCCCTCTCCCTCCCCTGTGTCTTTTTATCTCCCTCTCCTTTGTGTCTCTTTCCCTCCCCTCCCTTTCCCCTTATCATCCTCCTCATCCTCCCTCATCCTCCCTCCTCATCCTTTTCCCCCTCTACCTTTTCCCTCTCTTAACTTCATCAGCTGCTCCTGCTGCTCTCTGCGCATCTTCCGGCTTTGTCCGCCCGGCATATTCTAATAAAGTGACGTCACATGAGCGTCACATCATTAGCATATGCTGGGCGGACACAGCCGGAAGACGTGAAGGAGAGCAGGGTGACTCGAGTATAAGCCGAGGAGTGCTTTTTCAACATAAAAAATGTGCTGGAAAAGTCGGCTTATACTCGGGTATATACAGTATTTTTTCTTTAGTACTTTTTTTTTTTTTTACACTCTGCTGCAATCTAGATCGCAATCAGGATTGCAGTGCATGCTCAGGAGGACTTAGAAAAGGAGAATTTAGGCAGTGCAGTTAAAGATTGAAACCTACAACTAAATAGCTTAACTTCATGGATCTTATTTTCATCATTCACTGCTAGTGATGTCCCGAACAGTTCGCCGGAGAACTATTCGCAGCGATTTTCACATGTTCGCGTCCGCCACGAACGGCGAACACATGCTCTTTTCGGTTCGCCCCCTATACTTTATCATTGAGGAAACTTTGAACATCATTTATTTTATTTTATGCCTGCCTGCCAGCGTGTGTGTGTGACAGGCTAACACCTAACAGCTTATATTGTGCTTATTTTCACTACTCATACCTGGTGGTGTAACATACATTGAAAACCTAACAGCTTATATTGTGCTCAGTGACATAAAACACTATTTTGACTGTAATAGATTGAATAGCAATTGCCTGCCTACAGGCGTGTGTGTGAAGCCTATTGCATCTACTCTGCCAACTTTTGCCAGTGCACATTGTGACTCATATCTGGTGGCACCTTAGATTGCACGGGCAGTGCCCCAAATTTGAAATGGGAGGACTGACCAAGCATCTTTTTCCATCTCCCGCTTCCAAAAATCCATGCCATATACACGTCCCCTGATAATGGACGTAACAGGGATTAAACCGATAGGAATAGTACTACTTAACAGTACACACCTTACAATAACGCAGACAGAGGTAATAATAATAATCTTCCATGCTGTGCAGTGGAAGCCCCCAGACTCTGACCTGTGTATAATCTTCCATGCTGTGCAGTGGAAGCCCCCAGACTCTGATCTGTGTATAATCTTCCATGCTGTGCAGTGAAAGCCCCCAGACTCTGACCTGTGTATAATATTCCATGCTGTGCAGTGGAAGCCCCCAGACTCTGACCTGTGTATAATATTCCATGCTGGGCAGTGGAAGCCCCCAGACTCTGACCTGTGTATAATCTTCCATGCTGGGCAGTGGAAGCCCCCAGACTCTGACCTGTGTATAATCTTCCATGCTGTGCAGTGGAAGCCCCCAGACTCTGACCTGTGTATAATCTTCCATGCTGGGCAGTGGAAGCCCTCAGACTCTGGGAGTCTGAAGAAGAGGAGTCAGAGGAGGAAGGTGGCTTTGAGGAGGTGGAAGACCAAACACAGCAGGCGTCCCAGGGGGCTTGTTGTCACCTTTCGGGGACCCTTGGTGGCTGGGTGGAGGAAGTGACCTTCAATGACATCAGTGAGGACAAGGAACGGGACATGGCTAGCTTGGTATCCAACCTTGTGCAAATGGGGAGTTTACGGTTGTGCAAAGGGACTGTTTGCGGTTGTTTGCAGTGCATTAAACGGGGATATTGTTATTCCAAACAATTTAGGAATGTTAGGTGATTGATGCCCTTTATGGCTTAAAACCAGACTCTGCATCAACTATGTAATTTTCCGTGGGAGTTTTTCCATGGATCCCCCTCCGGCATGCCACAGTCCAGGTGTTAGTCCCCTTGAAACAACTTTCCCATCACTATTGTGGCCAGAAAGAGTCCCTGTGGGTTTTGAAATTCGCCTGCCCATTAAAGTCAATGTCGGTTCGCCGGGTTCGCCCGTTCGCGAACATTTGATGGAAGTTCGGGTCCGCTGTTCGCGACCGAAAATTTGATGTTCACAACATCACTATTCACTGCATTCTGAGATGCTTAGTAACACCACTCTTCATTAAATAAGTAATGTGTTATAAGGATCTATTATGAAATCAGTTTAGTTTGGTCAGAGTGCATCTGGACATAAAAATGTAGATCTTAGGAAAAAAAAAACAGCATCTCTTCATTGTTTAAGGTTAGGGAGTATCATCTCATGTGACCAAGTCCTAAGACAACTTACAGGATGGAGTTTGGGACTGTTTAAATGACAGAGTTTTGCAGTATAAGAAGCTTAGACTGTTGACATGCTGCAGCAGTGTTGGATATAGTGAGTTTTATATGTTGCCTTTAAATTATGTATAGTACAAAGAGATTTAATGTGATATAACTGCATTAACATCCAAAATTAATTAAATGAGACGATGACATTTATAAAAAAAATATTTGATTTGTGTTTTCAAAGTAAACCATGGTATTTCTTTTATATGGGTTTTTTGGCTTACATAATTGATTACATTTTCTGAAGAGCAAGTATGTTAAAAATAAGTGTATACTGATATTATGGATTGAAATAAAAAATAAATGGAGAGTAATTGCCCATTACAAATTGCAACTGAATTGCATATGTGCCCTGCTAGGACAGAAAGCATTGATTAAATGCTCCTTATTAATTATTAACGAATATTTTGGTAAGAAGCATTCTGTTGTATTTGTTTCTCTTATAAACAAATAATCTATAACTAACCTTCAACATTATGTTTTATAATTTTGTTTTGCAAAGTTTATAGACAAGCTATATAAAATATACAGGTAAATTATTTTAGGGTAATCTAAAAACAGAATTAAATATCATATTTTACTATCCATTTTGTGAAAATCACACTCTAGCATTAGTGCTATAATTGTTAATTGCAGATTTATGAATAGAAGTTTCAGATAAATACCTCACATAGGGCCTCATTCAATTGCAATGTGGCCAATTGAGTAGGGCTCTATATAAGAACTTAGGGCCTCATTCAATTGCAATTTAAAGAAGTTTCTTAGTTAGTGAAAACCTTGCTTTTGGATAGATGCTTACTAACTAAAAACGTATTCAAAAAAATATGTTATGTGCTTATTTAGAGCCCTATTCAATTGGCCAAATTGCAATTGAATAAGGGCCTTAAAACTTCTTTAAAAAAATATGCTGTGGGCTTATTTAGAGCCCTATTCAATTGGTCAAATCGCAATGTAATGAGGCCCATAGCATATTTTTTTTACAGAAGTTCTTAGTTAGTGAAGACCTTGCTTTTGGATAGAAGTTCACTAACTAAAAACCTCTGTAAAAAAAATATGCTGTGTGCATATATAAAGCCCTATTCAATTGGCCAAATCGCAATTGAGTGAGGCCCATAGAGTTAGAATTACATATGTTCATTTGCATTTAGCATTTAACGTCACTGATTAAAAATAAAACTAAACCTAACTGACTTTTCACATAATAATACTTTTAGTTAAATTTTTAGTATTGGGGGACATACAATTGTATATTATTATAATTGTTAGATTCACTATGGTTCATAGTGGTGATGAGGTACAATTATTACTTGCTCATTAAAGGGATACTCTCCCTCCTACAAGTTGATTTCACGTTTAATAGTATTAAAAACTGTGCTAGCTTTTTTTCTCTACAGTAAATCCATCAGGAACCATTCAGCATTGTGTGTGTTTCACCGTTTTGCTCATTATGCTAATTTGTGAATTAAAGTGCTTTATAAGGGTGGGAGAGCGGATCTAACTGCTTTGGCACCACACAGAGATGTACTCATAATCCTAATGAGTATATCAATCCAGCTAATTAGTATTTGGGATCTACTCATTTTCCATTTTAGGACTAGTACAATGACTAGTACAATGTTTTTTTTTTTTTTAATCTTTACGGATAGCCTAAAGGATTAGCTTGATTTGGGGTTGACAGAGTCCATTTAAGCTATTTTCTAATGTTTCTCATGTAATAACTTCATATGAGGGGGCAATCATTTTTTTCAACAAACCTGCATTGCTGTGAGCCTGTGTATAGGAGGATGTACTTAGCTATTAATATGATATGTTAAGCTGCTCAAAGAAACTCTCAAGCATTGCTGGGTTTGTACTGTATACAGTGATATTCTTTGCTGCATGTACTAAGCAGCAAGCATAGCTTAGTCCCTATCTATCCAAGAATGTAAATGCTTGTTAATCCCATTGTTTAACATGTATTATTAAATTTAAAAAAAGTCACCGGTAGAGATGTCGCGAATAGTTCGCCGGCGGACTGTTCCCGGCGAACATAGCATGTTCGCGTTCGCGGCGAACTGCGAACATATGCGAGATTCGACCCGCCCCCAATACTTTATCATTGAGCAAACTTTGACCCTGCATGTCACAGTCAGCAGACACATTCCAGCCAATCAGCAGCATACACTCCCTTCCACACCCTTCTACCTCATGACAGCAGCCATTTTGGAATCATAACTAACTTGCAGTCTTACTGAGAGGAGGTAGAGTGTAGGTGATACTTCATCAATAGGGAAAACCATAGCTAGGCAAGTTTATTCAGTGTCCAGTTCAGTGCTGAAGGACTCTTGTGCATTATTATTATTATTACTACTATATAATGTGTAGATGTACCAGCTGGGCATGCATTATTATTATTATTATTATTATTATTATTATTATTATTATTATTATTATTATTATTATTATTATTATTATTTAATGTGTAGATGTACCAGCTGGGCATGCATTATTATTATTATTATTATTATTATTATTATTATTATTATTATTATATAATGTGTAGATGTACCAGCTGTAAAATACTACTACTAATAATAATAATAATGCACAAGAGCATGCCCAGCCGGTACATCTACACATTATATAGTAATAATAATAAGAATAATAATGTAGAAGAGCATGCCCAGCCGGTACATCTACACATTATATAGTAATAATAATAATAATAATAATAATAATAATAATAATGCACAAGAGCATGCCCAGCCGGTACATCTACACATTATATAGTAATAATAATAATAATACTAATAAAGCAGAAGACCTCCCCTGTGTCTCCCCCCCCCACTCCCTCCCATGTGTCTCTCTCCCCCCCCCCTCTCCCCTGTGTCTCCCCCCCACTCCCTCCCATGTGTCTCTCTCCCCCCTCTCCCCTGTGTCTCTCCCACCCTTGCCTGTGTCTCTACCCCCTCTCCCTTCCCCAGTGTTTCTTTCCCCCCTCTCCTGTGTCTTTTCCCCCTTCCCTCTTCCCTGTATCACTCCCCCCTCCACTGTGTCTCTACCCCCCTCTCCCTTCCCGTGTTTCTTTCCCCCCTCCCCTGTGTCTTTCCCCCCTTCCCTCTCCCCTGTGTCTCTCCCCCCTCATCTGTGTCTCTTCCCCTTTCCCCTGTGTCTCTACCCCCTCTCCCCTGTGTCTCTACCCCCTCTCCCTTCCCCTGTGTTTCTTCCCCCCTCCCCTGTGTCTTTCCCCCCTTCCCTCTCCCCTGTGTCTCTCCCCCCTCATCTGTGTCTCTTCCCCCTTCTCCCCTGTGTCTCTACCCCCTCTCCCCTGTGTCTCTACCCCCTCTCCCTTCCCCTGTGTTTCTTCCCCCCTCCTCTGTGTCTTTACCCCCTTTCTTCTCCCCGGTGTCTCCTCACCACTCCCTCCCATTAGTCTCTTCCCCCCTCTCCCCTGTGTCTCTACCCCCCACTCTCTCCTGTGTCTCTCCCCCCTCCCATATGTCTCTTCCCCTCACCTCTCCCTTACCCTGTTTCTCTTCCCCCCTCTGCCCTGTGTCTTCCTCCCCTCTCCACTGTGTCTTCCTCCCCCTCTCCCCTCTCCTGTGTCTTCCTCTCCCTCTCCCCTGTGTTTCCTCCCTCTCTCCCCTGTTAGCTTCTATACGCATACATACATACGATAAGAAATCTGGGGGGGGGGGGGGGTTACCCCTTACCCCCCCCCCCCCAGTTCCAACACCCATGTGCACTGTATAATATTGTATTGCATTATGTTATATTATATCACTAGCGACTTGCCTGGCACAAATGACGGGGCAATAATAATAAATAAAAAAGTTTGAAGCCATGGCAATGCTGTTTGCCACGCAATGTGATGCTTTTTGTACTCTGAGGACCTTCGGCGCTCATTGTGAGCCTCTTCCCTCGTGTCCTTCATGTTTCGTGCTTTGCAACGATCAATCTTTGGCGCTCATCGCAAAGACAGATATATAAGTACAGTGTTAAATATATAATTTTTTTTGTGCAGTGTAAATTAAAAAATGTATTCAGGTCTCAGAGCATAATAAAGTGATTTAGATTTGTAACTGCTTTGAGAGTGCTATCGCTGGCAGCCAATGAGCAGTAATCCAGATATATAACTGCAGAGTAAAAAGTAAAACATTTTAGTGTAGTGTAAAGTCTACATTTTTATTTTCCATTACTAATTAATACTTATTAAATGAATGCACGATAATAACTATTGTGAATGAACAAATGTATTAGGAAGTGCGAAGCGTTAATGTATGTAAAGTAACCGCAGTGTAAAATATGCTATTAAGCGTATTTTTTTTATATATATTTTTTTAATAATAATGAATTAATTAATTACTAAAATACTTTACCTATTTGTAATTAATATATCCAGTGATCAATAACCTGAAGAGCTAACTAAAAAAGATTTTCCTAAAAAGCCGTACGAGGTAAAGATACACTATTAACAAGGACGCTAAATCATCCACACCCGCTTACCACATACACATTCTTCGCCATTTTACAACACTAACTTACACAATGCGGAAGTACCCAGCTACCCTAACGGCTTCCGCTCGCGCACGCAGCCTATTTACACTACACACTGCACACATTGCTGACACTTACACAGCAGCTCCACAGCACTGAAAACCTACATTGTATGCTGCAGGAACATAAAAACAGATTGTCAGCTCTTCAGCACAATGCTTCCTGCATATATTACTTACAAATAGGTAAAGTATATTCATTTAGTAATTATTTCATTGGCATACAAAAATACATATACACAAAAAAAACATTATCACATTAAACATAAAAGCCATTCACTGCGCGCCTCACAACGAGCGCCAACGCTGCTCATAGCACACAAAGCCTTGCAATAAGCGCAAAAAACACATCACCGCCGACCAAAGAATAACAGCAAAAGCGCCTATCAGAAAAAAAATACAACCAACAGCCTCGCAATGAGAGCCGAAGGATATCCGACCGCCAACAAAATGAATGTCTCGTCCAAACCATTACCTGCCTTACAATCTTATTGCCGCCATTTTTTGACGGGCAAGTCGCTAGTAAATATATAAAGATCAAGATAATAAAAGTATCAGGAAATGTAACACAAAGATGCACGCGCATCTGAATAATATGACAAATACAGATTTTTGTCATAAATGATATGATCGCAGTATTGGGTCATAAACCCTAAACACTGGAATCTGTTACATACAATTTACTGATGATGTCATTAATGGGCTTCAAGGGGGGATCTCTTTTCATACTTTTTGAGCGGTGCAAATCCAACATACGCAGAGCGGAAACGCCACATCTGTGGGACACACACAAAGGGGTTCACTTTGGGAGAAAAAAACAAACAAATATGAAATATTTAATAATCATATTTTGATGTTACCAACAGATAAGGAAACGAAACTGAGGTTATTATATCTAATAGTAGCAAGCCTGGGAGTACTGGGAGTAATAATACTGCAGCAGGAGGTCAGGACTAATGTCACCTATAGACCCCCAGACAGATAAAGGTCAGTACTAATGTCCCTCTATAGACCCCCAGTCCAATAAAGGTCATTACTAATGTCCCTCTATAGACACCCAGTAAGATAAAGGTCAGTACTAATGTCACCTATAGACCCCCAGTCATATAAAGGTCAGTACTAATGTCACTCTATAGACAC
Organism: Discoglossus pictus; assembly: GCA_027410445.1. Lineage (NCBI taxonomy): Eukaryota > Metazoa > Chordata > Amphibia > Anura > Alytidae > Discoglossus > Discoglossus pictus. The sequence continues at coordinate 146,040,487 of CM050166.1, forward strand.
CCAGTCAGATAAAGGTCATTACTAATGTCCCTCTATAGACCCCCAGTCAGATAAAGGTCAGTACTAATGTCCCTCTATAGACCCCCAGTCAGATAAAGGTCAGTACTAATGTCCCTCTATCGACCCCCAGTCAGATAAAGGTCAGTACTAATGTCCCTTTATAGACCCCCAGTCAGATAAAGGTCATTACTAATGTCCCTCTATAGACACCCAGTCAGATAAAGGTCAGTACTAATGTCACCTATAGACCCCCAGTCAGATAAAGGTCAGTACTAATGTCCCTCTATAGACACCCAGTCAGATAAAGGTCATTACTAATGTCCCTCTATAGACACCCAGTAAGATAAAGGTCAGTACTAATGTCACCTATAGACCCCCAGTCATATAAAGGTCAGTACTAATGTCCCTCTATAGACACCCAGTCAGATAAAGGTCAGTAGTAATGCCCCTCTATAGACACCCAGTCAGATAAAGGTCAGTACTAATGTCCCTCTATAGCCCCACAGTCATATAAAGGTCAGTACTAATGTCACTCTATAGACACCCAGTCAGATAAAGGTCAGTACTAATGTCACCTATAGACCCCCAGTCAGATAAAGGTCAGTACTAATGTCCCTCTATAGACACCCAGTCAGATAAAGGTCATTACTAATGTCCCTCTATAGACACCCAGTCAGATAAAGGTCAGTACTAATGTCACACTATAGACACCAGTTAGATAAAGGTCAGTACTAATGTCCCTCTATAGACACCCAGTCAGATAAAGGTCATTACTAATGTCCCTCTATAGACACCCAGTCAGATAAAGGTCAGTACTAATGTCACCTATAGACCCCCAGTCATATAAAGGTCAGTACTAATGTCACTCTATAGACGCCCAGTCAGATAAAGGTAAGTACTAATGTCCCTCTATAGACATCCAGTCAGATAAAGGTCATTACTAATGTCCCTCTATAGACACCCAGTCAGATAAAGGTCAGTACTAATGTCCCTCTATAGACACCCAGTCAGATAAAGGTCATTACTAATGTCCCTCTATAGACACCCAGTCAGATAAAGGTCAGTACTAATGTCACCTATAGACCCCCAGTCATATAAAGGTCAGTACTAATGTCACTCTATAGACACCCAGTCAGATAAAGGTCAGTAGTAATGTCCCTCTATAGACACCCAGTTAGATAAAGGTCAGTACTAATGTCCCTCTATAGCCCCACAGTCATATAAAGGTCAGTACTAATGTCACTCTATAGACACCCAGTCAGATAAAGGTCAGTACTAATGTCCCTCTATAGACACCCAGTCAGATAAAGGTCAGTACTAATGTCACCTATAGACCCCCAGTCATATAAAGGTCAGTACTAATGTCATTTTATAGACACCCAGTCAGATAAAGGTCAGTAGTAATGTCCCTCTATAGACACCCAGTCAGATAAAGGTCAGTACTAATGTCCCTCTATAGCCCCACAGTCATATAAAGGTCAGTACTAATGTCACTCTATAGACACCCAGTCAGATAAAGGTCAGTACTAATGTCACCTATAGACCCCCAGTCAGATAAAGGTCAGTACTAATGTCCCTCTATAGACACCCAGTCAGATAAAGGTTATTACTAATGTACCTCTATAGACACCCAGTCAGATAAAGGTCAGTACTAATGTCACCTATAGACCCCCAGTCATATAAAGGTCAGTACTAATGTCCCTCTATAGACACCCAGTCAGATAAAGGTCATTACTAATGTCCCTCTATAGACACCCAGTCAGATAAAGGTCAGTACTAATGTCCCTCTATAGACCCCCAGTCATATAAAGGTCAGTACTAATGTCACTCTATAGACCCCCAGTCAGATAAAGTTTTGAAATGTTTCTTGGATAGCATTGGGGCTAAAGGAGGTTTGGCCATCAGGTAGTCTAAAGATACCGTATATTATGTCCTCTCTTGGGGGGTAAAGATACTAATAATTCCTCCAATAAAATTCTGTTTTTTTATGTGGGCAAGGTCCCTGGTTAGCCCATTGGGTTATCTGTTAAAAAGAGTGGTGCAGAGACTGTGGGGGCTGTTAGCCTCCTTGTCCCCGTGTGGCCGTTTAAAATCCCTGCTGCTGCATGTTTCATATTTATTATGGTGTAATTGTACAGCATTTGACTCAAGTAGCTGCCTGTGCTGGGTCAGTTTTGCTTAATTGCTGGGCCCTTTTCCTGCCAAGATGGCGACCGTCAGTCCATGGGCCTCTATGTCCCCTGCACTACCTTTGTCCCCGCTTGTGTGCTTATTTGGGATGGCCCCCCTTTATATCTCCGACCCATGGCCTTCTCAGGTCCCCCCCTCAATCTCTGAGTGTGGGTATGCGGGCTGGGGCTTGAATCAGGCCTACCTTCTTCTCTGCTCGCTGCAAGATCAACAATACCTAATTTTTCAGGCATGTGTGTCATGAATCACCCAGGGGCCATATTGGATTTGGTGTGAACTATGCTGGGGCCATTTTGTGACTGGCAGCAGTGGCCATTTTGGGCTGGATTATCTTACACATGCTGGTGCCATGTGGAAGAACAAAAGATTTGGGCACAAAGTTACTGCTTGTAAATGGTATGAATAGGGGGTTCCACTGTCACCATTAAATAAAGTCAGCATTACTGCATAAAATGGATTGACGTGGAAAACTTGCCCCACCCTGATACCATGTGGGAATGGGGAAATATGGTTATAGGTTATTAATATGTTAGTATTATATTGTATATTGTATTGTGGAGTGATAGCTATGTTTTAATTAGTCAACCCTCCCCCATTGTATAAACTCTCAGTCAGGAGTTGGCCATATGGTCTTTAGAGTAAACACTTGAAGTGATAGCAAGGCCAGAACAAAGAGATTTGCCAGACTGCCAGGCACCGTAGGACAATGGGATAGTACAGGGTCTTCCAGCCTCAATACTAGGGCCTGGGCCATAGCAAAGAGATGTGTCTCTGTTGACTGCCAGCGCCCAAATGACTCTGTTAGCCACACCTAGTGGGCGGCCCAGGGGAGGGGTCTGGAAGTTCCCAGAGCTTACCTCTAGTCCATTGGCTAGAGGTAATGAAGTTACTGTGGAGATTACCCCATTGGCCAAGAGGAAGATAAGGGTTGGACAAAGGGGTAGCCACTCCCTGTACTGGTTTTGTGAGTTGTTTAAATACTTGTGAAAAAATAAAGAAGTTGTTCATAATTTTCATCAAGACGTGGTGTGTAGATGTATTATTTACCCGGGGACATATGCTTGCAGTAAGATTCGTCAGACTTACTGTCAATATTGCTCAGTCTAAACCAAGGGCTGAGACATGATGTTCCTGTACTCAAAGCTACTCCAAGGTCCAGAGTAACCCAAATCAAGTCAGCAGACCCCAGCCAGAGAGTGGGTCGTGATAATGTGTACATGCCTAATTTTTCTGGCCTCTGGTGCTGCAGTGTGCCTTCAACAACCAAACCCCCAAAAAAGGCACATAACAGGGATTAAACTGATAGTAGTAGTACTACTTAACACACCACTCATATCTGGTGTAACAGTAGTGTACATTTAAAAAAAAAACATTTTTTCTACTGTAATAGATTGCATAGCAGTTAGTTGTCTGCAAGCGTGTGTGTCAGACCTACAGCGTCTACTCTGACAACTTCTGCAAGTGCACAGTGCCACATATATCTGTTGTCACAGTAGCTTGGACTCATAGTACCAATCTGTCAAAACCGGTAATGATGAATGAGGTCTAGAGTAGCCTGGTTCCCTTGTCCTCTACAGGTTGAGACCTAATGTTTGGGTGTCTCCAGACCAACACATGAGTACAAGCAGCACACAAACTCAAAGCCGCCATCCTCCTCTTGGTCCAGCATCATCAGCCACATCAACCACTGCTGTCCTCCTTGTCCCCTCTCAACCATCCGCCACTGCGTCTCTCGCCTTGAGCAGTTCCTGCTCATTTGCCCATAGTCAGGTGCCTGTAAAGGACATGTTTGAGCGTAAGAAGCTAATGTCTCAAAGTGCCCCAAAATTGAAGTGATACGACCAACAAAGCATCTTTTTCCATCTCCCAATTCTAAAAATCCAGGCCTTATACACGCTCCCTGATATGTGCTGTAACAGGTTTTAAACTGATAAGAGTAGTACTACTTAACACACCTTATAATAATGCAGAGAGAGACAATGCAGTGAGAGGAGTCTGAAGTAGAGGAATCAGAGGAGGAAGGTGGCTTTGAGGAGGTGGAAGACCAAACAGAGCAGGCGTCCCAGGGGGCTTGTTGTCACCTTTCGGGGACCCTTGGTGGCTGGGTGGAGGAAGAGACCTTCAATGACATCAGTGAGGACAAGGAACGGGACATGGCTAGCTTGGTATCCAACCTTGTGCAAATGGGGAGTTTACGGTTGTGCAAATGGACTGTTTGCGGTTGTTTGCGGTGCGTTAAACGGGGAGTTTGGTCTGTCACTGTGAAGCGGGTGTAACCCTTACACTACCTGATCGATACAACATCATACCTGATGTTTTAAAGCACGTTATTCCAAACAATTTAGGAATGTAAGGTAATTTATGCCCTTTATGGCTTAAAACCAGACTCTGTATCAACTATGTAATTTTCCGTGGGAGTTTTGCCATGGATCCCCCTCCGGCATGCCACAGTCCAGTTGTTAGACCCCTTGAAACAACTTTCCCATCACTATTGTGGCGAGAAAGAGTCCCTGTGGGTTTTAAAATTTGCCTGCCCATTGAAGTCTATGGCGGTTCGCCGATGTTCGCCGGTTCGCGAACATTTGCGGCGGTTCGCGTTCGCGGTTCGCGAACCGAAAATTTTATGTTCGCGACATCACTAGTCACCAGGTTTGGTGCCTTTTTCCACAACAGAGTATTCTTGTAAACTAATGATTTTACCTTTAGTTCTGCTGTAAGCACTGGCATTTGTAATATAGCAAACACAACCTTCCTCCCACCTAAGGTAGTTGATCTACTGTAAACAAAATTTAATATATTAGGGATTGTATTCATTTTTACATTTAAAAAATATGTTACATCATTTTAAGTGTTCACATCACATTGTAAAAACACAATGACTATGATCCTTTAAATAAAACATCTTCCATTGCAGTCAAGTCAAGGCTAATACATATTACAAAGCAGAAAATTACAGAAAACAAGGCTTTCTCTCACCATGGAGAGACATAAAGTCACAGCAATAGTAACCGAGGATATATATCATGTACGTTTTCGAGTTTTCAATCTTGTGTCAGTGCTTTGGAAACAAGCTCTATGTACATTTGATTTTATGCTAAAAAACAGGGCCCTCCATTCTTTACAAGGTGTTTAATTTGTTTTCTGCTATGTACTCAACCCCTGTACAGCGCTACGGAATATGTTGGCGCGATATAAATAAAGATAATAATAATAATGGGGCTAATTATAGACATGACAATGGTAAGAAAAAGAAAGAAAAAAATAATCTATAATTGAACGAGTATCGTAATATGTGGACTTTTTTCTGCAACCACTTATTCTGGAGTTAAGATTATACATTAGAGAAACACTACATATCATGGAAGGTAGGCAAAATCAAGAGTGAAAAGCAAAATATAACTGGGTGACGTTAGATGTTACTGCACTATTTATATGTACTAGCGGCATGCCCATCAAAAATGGCAGGGCAATAAAATTGTAAGGCAGGTAATGCTGCTTGCCCCAGACAGTAAGTGTTTTTGTCGTCTGAGATCCTTTTGCGCTCATTGCGAGCCTGTCACTGAGCGCCTTTGGCGCTCATCGTGTGGCTGGCAATGAGCGCCTTCGCCGTTGATTGTGATCGTGTATGGTGGTGTTTTTTAAAGTGTTGTGTTTGTGCATGTTTTAATGATGATTAAATAGTAAATAAATTAAATGATATCTTACCTATTTGTAATGAATATATGCAGCAAGCAATGGTCTGAAGAGCTAACAATCTGGTTTGATATTCCTGCAGCATGTAGTGTAGATTTGCCGTGTTGTTGAGCTGAGGTGTAAGTGTCAGCAATGTGTGCAGTGTGTTGTGTAAATAGGCTGCGTGCGCGAGGGCCGCAGCGCTAGAACCGGGTTTTGCCAAGCCCGCCTGCTGACAACTATATATGTGTTATCCAGCAGCATCTAGGGACAGCAGCGGCCAAGCATTTTCTGGATATAAAAGGTAATATGGAGGAATCTCAAATGGCCTTTATCATGGAGCCCCACCTTTATGTACATTACATACTGACCTTTTTATAAACTACTACTTTTTAGATATATAAAGAATATATACACATATTTTTTTGCTTTTTTTATATAATTTTTTCATATACAACATTTTTAAGGTTTTTAGTCCACTTTTATGGAACAGCAAGATTCACTATTAGCGTAATGTTGCAATATCCTCCTGATTATATAACTACGGGTCTTTAGCTCCTTTTATTATTATTTATGGATTTACCTTGATCCCTAGGCTGATGTCATCTATTACTAATGCAATATAGGGAAATTCGAATAGCTGTATATTATGTACTAAATCGATGAACTATACATGTGTTATTCAAAGCTCTATAGCAGTTCTTCCTGTATGATCTGTGCTGATTATGTCATCAAACCTGTCAGTGACCTTAATCAGTTGTGTATATTTATAATATGTGATAGACGGTTCAATATAAAATTATTTAGATCAAACACTGGATCCCAGTGATACTTGGACTGTCTCTAATCCCTCTAGTACTGTGTCCCATGAAGTTTGCAGGTACACAGTGCTTCTAGGTAAAGTGCTCATAATATAATTTTACTACTTGTTTGCTTTATATATAAATATATCACACACATGTTATCCATATTGAAGCCATCTATTATTACCACTATTATTATTATGATTATATGTACAAATGAGTCTCCCAAACTAGATGTATTTTTAGATCTGATATCTGGCACCAGTAATGTAAATATTTAAATATACACAGATTGTTTATAGCATTTTATTGAACTATATGTCTTTCGGTTCGTGACAGCTGGCTAAACCGGTTCCTCCTCCCTTTTCCTCCCTTCCTTGTGTCTACCCTTCCACTTGGTGGCCCTGGGAGATTGAGATCACCAATGGATTGCGCAAGGCAGTACCACTGCAAGTACTAGCACCGTTTTTATTGACTAGGAGCCCAATTCAATTGCAAGCCCGCATCTCACAAGATCCAGGCTGTATGTCTGCGGGTGTGCAAACGAAACATCCCATTTTGAATCAGCCAATAGAAAATGAGACTGCAGTAAAACATGGAGGTTACATGTCAATCAATTAGGTTTGTGGGTCCGATATGCGATGGGATTCTGCAAAATACAGAATTATGAAAATTAATGCCAATACTGTTCCAGTCCATATGGGTGGCCTGATATGTATTGATTCCTGAGATCGATATAACCCCAAAATGAAACATAAAAATATATTTTATTTACTGCCGATTTGCGAGTTTGAGACTGTTGTGCAATTGATTCTATCGCTTTCCTGTTATTTACCGTGCAGTATTGATTTTTTATTTGCATTTACAGTGCTACGAACAACAGTACTATGAGAGTCCTTTTAAGCACTTGTAGAAATGTCTGCTACATTTGCCATTTCCGGGTGTGAAAACATTTGTGGCCTTGGGGAATTGGAGCAATTGAATAGCGATTTGCAACTTTAGCCATCTTAATTCTTACAAAATTGAAAGATCAAAGGCTTAAGGAGGTTGTAAGTTCCAGGTTTAACCATTGCAAAGTTTTCAAGGCCATAACCCGTAAACTGCTTAGAGCCCTCAAAAAGACGCCAAAAGCAAATTAACTTGCGGCCTCTCTTACGGGCTGCAGTAACTTGGGATAGCTCAACTGAATTGGGCTCTAGGTTTTTTAAAGGCCAGTGCGAGCAGCGCACCCACCTGCTGCACCCCATTAGCAAGGTATGTAGGGATATGAATGGGGAGTAATGTGGAGTAATTATATATCATCAACTGCTATAGTTTATGACTGGTTTAATTGCTGTGGCCAAATTACTTTTTTATCTGTATTTCTAACAATGCTTCCACCCATATATGGTGTTCATCAGAAGTATATTAATCAATGTTTTTAATATTGCCCATATGACTGATAACGGAAGAGATAAAGATGGTAAAATAAAGGGGGTATCTAGATATATTTCCTTCAATGTAATTTAGATCATCATCGAAAATGTAAAGCTTGGTCATTCGAGGTGTTCAAATTAGACACATATGATATACAAAGGTTGTTTCCGCCGTCCTGTCTCATGGACACGTAGAAGCACAGGCATAATCAGTACTCCAACACAATTGGACATCAGATTGACAGATGTGCTTAAGATACCTCTTTTCTTTGAGGTTGGCCAATGTGAGGGCATTAAAATATATCTGTTTGGCGTGTCCATACTAAGATCAAGGCTCTTTACACTAGGAGATGTTGTGCTTTCTCTCACCCTCGTCTTTGTTTGAGTTTTAACCCATCTCTAGTATGTAGTGTTTGTGCATGTTTTAATGATGATTAAATAGTAAATAAATTAAATGATATCTTACCTATTTGTAATGAATATATGCAGCAAGCAATGGTCTGAAGAGCTAACAATCTGGTTTGATATTCCTGCAGCATGTAGTGTAGATTTGCCGTGTTGTTGAGCTGAGGTGTAAGTGTCAGCAATGTGTGCAGTGTGTTGTGTAAATAGGCTGCGTGCGCGAGGGCCGCAGCGCTAGAACCGGGTTTTGCCAAGCCCGCCTGCTGACAACTATATATGTGTTATCCAGCAGCATCTAGGGACAGCAGCGGCCAAGCATTTTCTGGATATAAAAGGTAATATGGAGGAATCTCAAATGGCCTTTATCATGGAGCCCCACCTTTATGTACATTACATACTGACCTTTTTATAAACTACTACTTTTTAGATATATAAAGAATATATACACATATTTTTTTGCTTTTTTTATATAATTTTTTCATATACAACATTTTTAAGGTTTTTAGTCCACTTTTATGGAACAGCAAGATTCACTATTAGCGTAATGTTGCAATATCCTCCTGATTATATAACTACGGGTCTTTAGCTCCTTTTATTATTATTTATGGATTTACCTTGATCCCTAGGCTGATGTCATCTATTACTAATGCAATATAGGGAAATTCGAATAGCTGTATATTATGTACTAAATCGATGAACTATACATGTGTTATTCAAAGCTCTATAGCAGTTCTTCCTGTATGATCTGTGCTGATTATGTCATCAAACCTGTCAGTGACCTTAATCAGTTGTGTATATTTATAATATGTGATAGACGGTTCAATATAAAATTATTTAGATCAAACACTGGATCCCAGTGATACTTGGACTGTCTCTAATCCCTCTAGTACTGTGTCCCATGAAGTTTGCAGGTACACAGTGCTTCTAGGTAAAGTGCTCATAATATAATTTTACTACTTGTTTGCTTTATATATAAATATATCACACACATGTTATCCATATTGAAGCCATCTATTATTACCACTATTATTATTATGATTATATGTACAAATGAGTCTCCCAAACTAGATGTATTTTTAGATCTGATATCTGGCACCAGTAATGTAAATATTTAAATATACACAGATTGTTTATAGCATTTTATTGAACTATATGTCTTTCGGTTCGTGACAGCTGGCTAAACCGGTTCCTCCTCCCTTTTCCTCCCTTCCTTGTGTCTACCCTTCCACTTGGTGGCCCTGGGAGATTGAGATCACCAATGGATTGCGCAAGGCAGTACCACTGCAAGTACTAGCACCGTTTTTATTGACTAGGAGCCCAATTCAATTGCAAGCCCGCATCTCACAAGATCCAGGCTGTATGTCTGCGGGTGTGCAAACGAAACATCCCATTTTGAATCAGCCAATAGAAAATGAGACTGCAGTAAAACATGGAGGTTACATGTCAATCAATTAGGTTTGTGGGTCCGATATGCGATGGGATTCTGCAAAATACAGAATTATGAAAATTAATGCCAATACTGTTCCAGTCCATATGGGTGGCCTGATATGTATTGATTCCTGAGATCGATATAACCCCAAAATGAAACATAAAAATATATTTTATTTACTGCCGATTTGCGAGTTTGAGACTGTTGTGCAATTGATTCTATCGCTTTCCTGTTATTTACCGTGCAGTATTGATTTTTTATTTGCATTTACAGTGCTACGAACAACAGTACTATGAGAGTCCTTTTAAGCACTTGTAGAAATGTCTGCTACATTTGCCATTTCCGGGTGTGAAAACATTTGTGGCCTTGGGGAATTGGAGCAATTGAATAGCGATTTGCAACTTTAGCCATCTTAATTCTTACAAAATTGAAAGATCAAAGGCTTAAGGAGGTTGTAAGTTCCAGGTTTAACCATTGCAAAGTTTTCAAGGCCATAACCCGTAAACTGCTTAGAGCCCTCAAAAAGACGCCAAAAGCAAATTAACTTGCGGCCTCTCTTACGGGCTGCAGTAACTTGGGATAGCTCAACTGAATTGGGCTCTAGGTTTTTTAAAGGCCAGTGCGAGCAGCGCACCCACCTGCTGCACCCCATTAGCAAGGTATGTAGGGATATGAATGGGGAGTAATGTGGAGTAATTATATATCATCAACTGCTATAGTTTATGACTGGTTTAATTGCTGTGGCCAAATTACTTTTTTATCTGTATTTCTAACAATGCTTCCACCCATATATGGTGTTCATCAGAAGTATATTAATCAATGTTTTTAATATTGCCCATATGACTGATAACGGAAGAGATAAAGATGGTAAAATAAAGGGGGTATCTAGATATATTTCATTCAATGTAATTTAGATCATCATCGAAAATGTAAAGCTTGGTCATTCGAGGTGTTCAAATTAGACACATATGATATACAAAGGTTGTTTCCGCCGTCCTGTCTCATGGACACGTAGAAGCACAGGCATAATCAGTACTCCAACACAATTGGACATCAGATTGACAGATGTGCTTAAGATACCTCTTTTCTTTGAGGTTGGCCAATGTGAGGGCATTAAAATATATCTGTTTGGCGTGTCCATACTAAGATCAAGGCTCTTTACACTAGGAGATGTTGTGCTTTCTCTCACCCTCGTCTTTGTTTGAGTTTTAACCCATCTCTAGTATGTAGTAGAAGGTTAAACTAAAATTGAACTCTGGGAATTATAATCTATGCTATCTATTGTTAGTATTAAGAAATGGAGAACTAAGGTATATTTTCATTTGTTACTTAAAATGTTACTTTTTTTTATTTGTTGGGTCATGTTTTCTTTAAGACAAATCCAATTTGACCATTTGTGCTTTTTATTTATTATGTAAATCAGACAGCACCACCAGAATGTATGGAAGTAATTTAGCAAAAAAAATTAATCATATATTTGACAGCAGATTAAAACTAAAAGGCCTTTCATTTATGTTTATTCTATCTACCTAAAATTGTTATATTTCTTTAGTCCTAGACATGGCTTTATGTTTATGCCAGGAATGTTTGAACTTATTTTCTGTGTTTGTCCTTACTTCTTCTGCCAGTATGCTGTTCCACTCATCTATTACTCTTTCTGTACAGTAATACTTTTGTACACTGCTGTCATGACTCCTGCGGACTCAAGGACTCTTTGGAAATCCCAATCGGACATTTATGAGCATGAGCCCATGTGTCTACCTATCTCATGGCCATAAGAGCCTCTTAAAAGGCCTATGTCATGTGTGGATCTATGCTGTTTTACAATTTTAGGCCCAAGCTCTGCTTGTATGAACTGGACCTCCAAGAGTTCTTTTCACCAAAGTATTTGAGCCTAAAGTGTTCTGGGTCACTTTTGTAATTTTTTTATGTTTATTTGATGTGCAAGATGTGTTTTGGAGTGTAACTATTACATTGGGCTTATAAAAATATTTTGGGGTTAGTGCCATATTAAGGGTGCCCATTAGACCCAGGTTTCCAGTAGCCAATAGCGATACCCAGTTCACTCCCAATCCCAGAGCCAGGCTATGGTCCTGCTTTGATTTGAACTTGTGTTAAGCCATGATTCAGGCTTCATAGACTGCTATGGGAGATTCAAGAACATGATTAAGCCATCAAGTAAAGTTAACAAGGCTGTCAAAGCAGCAATTGAAACACTTGTTTTAATAGACAACGGTTAAGTGGTGTCAAGTGCTCTGCAAGCAATACTGCTTTGTCTTTTGGTTAATCACAAATTAAGAAATACTTGACCTTGGCCATTGTTGGTGACCCCCTTTTCAATCTAATAGAATCTTGAATTTCTAAAATTCTTATGGAAGTTCTGGCTGGTCCAAAAATGTGAGTACACCCCGGAGCCACCTCAAACCTCTTTGCCAACTCTCTTCCAACTCAATAAAGGTATCTCTATCAAGGGGATGTTGGGTAGGGAGCTGGTAGACCCATCCATATAGTTCCCTGAATTCACTGGGCCTTACCACAATTCCCTCCCCATTAAGGAGGTACTACAAGCCAGCTAACCAACTCCTCTATCTTCTATTAGTTTTCCCGCATAGCAGAGAGCCTGTGCCCAATAATCTAAGACACTCACACCCCAGATACTACACTATTTTAGCAATCCCTGCTGTGCCCAGTTTCTGCCCGGAGGTAGCTGATAACAAACTGTAGACCCTTTGGCAACTAGGTTGGGAAGGAGACAGACCTGACCCATGTGCAGTAGTTCAAAGGATGCATAAGGTGTCAAAGTGATGTTTACTAAGTGAAGTGACCCATATTTTATTGGTACAAACACTGTATAAAAATGTGTACTGAAAAATAAACTTCATGCTCTGGTATACATATGAATGCTGTGTTTTATTTAGACTGATGATGTTTATTATTTTTTTTAACCAGAAATTAATTACTGCAATGCGACTTGGTACCAAGTAACCTGAAGCTCAGCAACTTGGCCCTGCAATCACAACTTGGTCAGGAGAACCGGTAAGTTTAAATAACTTTGAATAACTCCAGTTAAGCTATCCTGTGTATGTGGGAGTAAATTAACCTATACAACCTGCAGTTAAAATTGGTCTTCTTGGTCTTTTCAAGCCCAATGAAGAGCAACTTCTGCTAAATACCACTAAATAACTCACCCCACATGTGATAATTTCCTCTTGTTCTTGTATTGCTCTTTTACTGGTCCTGAAGTTATTAAATCGTTTGATGTATTTGAAGGTGTCTATTATAGGACCACTCTCCCTTCTGTACCTTAAGCTATGTATATTATGGAGACATTTTCAAATGTTTGTTTGGATTTACATTACTTAACAAGGCATGCTGTGCCTTTTGACAAATGTCCTGTTGTACTAGAAATAATTAGTGCTGTTAGAATTATTGACATCAGTACCATAGACATCACTAAAACATTTGTGACTTATGTCAAAGCATCTAAAACACTAGCTAAAATAAGCAGCTGGAGAAAAAAGTCATTGACAGAAGTGTGTCAGTTCTTTTACAAAGCTTTGGTAGATTTCTCAGTACAACACAAACTAGCATGTTTTGTTAATCCTTTTTTATTTCTAAATATTAAAGGTCACCTATCATTGTACCTTTAAAAGATTGGTAACTAATATAAGGACAATCTGTTTATCAGTTCCCTAGAGAAATTTTATATTACATGATTTTCTTCTAAACAAGTTTTAATTTCAAACAAAACTAGAAAAGAAAATGCCAACACATTTGAGTGTAATATTAATATAATAAAGAGCTTTATAAATAACCTTTCCAGAGTTTGTGTTTTGGTAAATTAAGAATAATGCATTTGAGTAGGAAGAAATCTTTTTTGTTCAAGATGTCTGGAATCAAGATCAATAATGTTGTAATGGTCTGAAGTATTAAGGTAAAATCTACTAGTTCCAAATTCGTTTCACACAATGGATTGCATATTTATTAAAAATCCTAAAGCTTTCAAATAAGTTAATTCACTCTGTGGAATTACTATTAAGTTTTGAGCATAACCACTTCTTCTAAAAGGTAGTCTTTTTCATTTAAAGTGACAAATCTATAATAAGGTAAATGTGATAAAGAAAATGAAAATATTCATACGGATGTGCACTTTTCAAGAAGTATTAGTCTATGAGTTTGACTAGCAATAACTATCATAAAATGAATATTCTGTTTATGGATATTTTACAAAGTTAAACCAAAAAAAAATGTTAATAAAAAAATGAAGCCTTGAAGTATAAATAGTGATATGCATTTATTCTCTACTGTGGTATCCATTCCTTTAGTAGCTTAGCTGTTTTTCATAGCTCTGGAACCTTCGATTTCAAGCAGCACTGATGTCAAGGTTTTCAAGGTATCTAAGGATTCTGCCCTGTTAGAAAGGTAGATAAACCAATCCTCACAATAAGTAAATATCCAAAACATACAGATATATGAACAAGGCAATTTAAGTAGTTCATGATTAAATTTGGTAATGTATACAGTAGGCATTCTACTGTTAAAACAATAAAAGGAACCTGGCTGAAGTGGCAAACTCACACACAATACAGAGGCAAATTTCTCTGTTTATTTGATATTCCATCATGACACGCAATTAACGTCTTCATTTTGTGTACCATACTTGCCGAAGCACTCTTTAAACTTTAAACATCAAAAAATATTCTCTTGTATAATATTAAATTAACAAGAACAGCACCATGTCAGTCAGAATGATTACATTTGTTTTGACATAAGCAACATATGTATTACAATGAACCTCATATATAGAACCATATAAATTGCTGCATAATAAATATTTTAAATTATTATTATGGCTGTTTGGGATAGGGGTAGTTTTAATGTGACTTGTCTAGCTTCTTGAATCTAAAAAAAAAATATAGCAATATTTTTTAATATAGTGCTCAAGGTGTGATGAGCTACCGCCAGTGTAGGAGGTGCAATGCACCAGGGCCCTCCTCTGGCATGGCCGAAAGTGCTCCCTGGCCCACCTGGCAAGAGCCCCCTTGGGACCCCTCAGCTGCATTCCGTTCTAAAACATTAAGTAGTTTGAGGGCGCTCATTTGATGGTGCACGCACGCAACTTGAAAATGCTGATTTAACCAAGCTCACATACAGGCGGTAAGGGGATATTCCTGGAACTACTTCTGTAGTCTGTATATATTTATTTGTGGTCAGATCCCCCTCTTTGGCTCTCTGTGGGAGGGGCCTTATTCAGCCTTCATAAGCACTTCCTATCTTCCTCGCCTTGAAACACTTAGTATATTTCTGAGTCTGTGCCTGGAGGGTGCTTCTTACCTCTCTCCTCCCTGGCTTACTGAGCCTGTCCCTCATGCTACTTTTTGGCCTTATTACGCTTGTCTCATTACTTTTGGACCTATTTCATGCCAATTTCCTTGGGTCTCTCAAGCGCTTACCATCGTCTGACCTCCTGCACCCATGACCACGAGGGCTTTACACCGCTGGAGAAGGAGTCATGGTTCTAGAAGAAAACGGGTAAGTAGCAGATTTAGCCCTAAACTACTGTGCAGCCTGCCTTGCCCATGTCCAAGGTATTGCTTTTTGGCTTTTGCGCACACACAATGTGATTTACCCCAAATCTACTAAATCACAGTCACATATCAGCCTTCGCAGGCTTCATCCTATCATTCTGGCTAATCGGTGTCCTTGTCCATGTCCAAGGATACACCCCTTGTAACCTTCACACATGCCCTCTTACACTTACAAGGTTTATTTTGCAGGTTTTAGCCATCACTTCGCATCCAACTGTCAGCTAACCATCAGTTCCAAATTAGCTTTCGCAAAGCATTCCTCAATTATTTTTGGCCTTTTCACTAACACGCTCACCTTCCTCTGAGCCCTAAAGTCGATGCTGATCCTGCCCAAATCAGCTGTCCTTGCCCTTTCCCAAGTACTCATCTGGCCTTCTAGCTAGAGAGCAATGGTAATATCCGACCATTGAGAGAGAGCCCCTGGACATATATATATATATATATATATATATATATATATTTCAACTTCCGAAAACAAAATAAACTGCATAAAACTATTTTTTTCCTGTAAAGTTGGAGTCATTTTTTTCAAAGTATTTGTTTCATAATATTTCATTTCAACACCCACTGTCTTTACAGAAGAATTTATTCTTAAAAAAATATGAATGTCACCAGACACCTGTATCTGACATTGTAAATAGTGAGTTCAACAATGAGTTTCTAAAATGCATTTCAGTGTTTTGTATATATTTATGAGAAGGGAAACATCACAAGCACCACCAACAAATTTCCATTTCGGTCAATATGTATAAATATATATATATATATATATATATATATATATATATATATATATATATATATATGTGCATTTGCTTAAATAGAGCAATGCTTTGCAGTGCCATAAATGTATTTCTTGGAATTCAGAGCTTATTTTAGACGTGTGGAGCATTGGAGAAGAGGAGATGGGACACAGTGTGGAGGGGGAGGTGGGTGGTCAGGTGCCCATATTGATAAGCACATCATCCTCAGGGTCAAATGGAAAGGGGCCTGATCCCGGGGGGGGGGTGGTAGCGGCCCCAGGGAAAGTTGAGGGAGGACAGGACTTCCACGCACAGTCAAGAGGGCAGGGGGCTGGGGGCAGGCACATGGGGCCCAAACTACTCCCCCAGGAGGTGGTGGTACTCCTCCGTGCCATCCATGAGTGGCCCGCTGTCCTTTTAGGGGGTAGGGAAGTTAGGCCCGGGCCTAGGGCCAGGCATGGAAATGGGTAGGGGCCGCAGTAACAGCAGTGGGCACTACAAAAAGGGATGTGATATCTGTGAAGCACAGGATTGATGACGTCAGGGTCCTGGTGAGGAGAAAGATGGCCAAGGAGATGGCTGCAGCTTCAGCAACAAATGGTGGCCCCAGAGTGACCTCAAGGACCTACTGACCCAGGTGTCCACCAATGTATCTTCATGCCTGGCAGCCCAGCAGGATCCAGCCTCCAAGTCAGGTGAATGTCACTTACACCAATATGCCACCATATGTACATCACACACACTACACATGTACAGGATGACCAACAAAGACACTGACATGTCCATGGAAGTTACAAGGGATAGATGGATCAGTCATGCGTCATTAAATCCATGAGGCTGACAAATCACTGTCTTCAGTGGGTACAAAAACATTAATCAACCAAAAGGCAGTCCGTTTATGGGTGTGCCTACTGTAGCGTATGCAATCACAGACCGCAGCCAGAATCAAGAGAGCATTAGGAGCCAAGAATAATCAAGATCAAGAACCCAAAAAAAATCACATCTAGCAAATGATAGCTACTCAGAGTTGCACTCAATGGGACAGTTACCTCACTCTAGGTGAGATTCATTGTGTAAAAGAGCATAAGATTCTATGTTAAAGGGATCTATTGCATTATTGTAATTTCAATAACAACAGTTAAACATATGCAGTCTAAAGTTTTCTACAGACACAGTGCTGATTAACAGCCTCTGCCTCAATGAACGTTTGACATATTATGGTTTAACTGCTTACAAGAATGTAATCAGCCAGCCGTTAAACACTCATTTAACATAGAATCTTCTGTTCTGTCACACAATGAAGAGCACTGATAATAAGGTCAATGGCCCTGTGATTCACCCAGGTTCAAGCCTAGATGTCAGATAGTTAGGAAGGAATAGAAACCACTGTTTTCGTTAACATTATTTACACATATCCCTTTCTTTTCTTGTTTCTCTTTTTCAGTTTTACAGAGATCTAGGGGCACTGGTGAGCCAGAGACAGGTGCATCAGCTCCATCGGAGCACGAGGATATGGAGCAAGCGGTGCAGGGGGAGGAGGGATCAGCACAAGCCCTGTGCCCTAGTGAGGAGGAGGACTTCACCTGGGCAGTGGGGCCACTCGCAGGACTGTATGCCACCCCTTCAACTTCACTGTTCCCTCCTCCCGCAGTTGCAGCCATCACCAGGGCACATGTATTGGAGGGACGATAGGGGAATGCCCCTACATTCTCCATCCCCTGTGGTTCGTCAGCCTGGCTCCCCCCACCAGGTCCATCACCACCACCTCCTCTACAACCACCATTGGGTTCTACAGCCATACCTCCATCCCCACCACCGGCATGCCAGGCTACTCAGGAGGAGATGCTGACCCCAGTCGAAGCATATCATGGACTGTCTGTAGGGGATCCAGGCCAGAATGTCCTCCAATCACTGGGAGCTTATGAGCAGCCTGGCCAGCCACAAGAGGGAGGATAGGAGGTACCATCTGAGTCATACCTTGCCGGGCTTCTCAGGATGGGAGCAAGCCAGAGCGATGTCCAGCAGGTGACAATCGATGCTGTGCTCTGGTATCCAACCCCGCCTTATGCACCCCTGAGGTATTCCACGCACACCAGCAGCCTGGCCCCTTCTCTCTTCCCCCATGCCTCCACCACCTCCACCAGCACCGCCACTGCTTGTGCCACTGCCTTACGGGGGATGCCTCACCCTGCTGCCCCACCCCAGCACCTGTGAGATGAGGGATTGGGTCCAGATGCTAGACAGAGGAGGATGTAGGGGCTGCGCATATTTTTTTTCTCTCCTTCACAACAGCACTCCTCAGTGACAATATATTGGTCCCAATGTTACCTGTAGATACTGCAGTCCCTATATTTTTTAAGGCCCGATTTCGCAGGTGTTATTTTTTTCAATGACAGTCCCTCTTAACATGTATCTCCAACAGTTTTAAAGCTATCATATATCCAGATATATGAGACATGATTGTTGTTAGCTTAAATGTAAACTAATACTGCAATGGCGGTGGACTTGATAGCCGGCACTAATATATGCACTAGTGAAGCATATGATCCTGACCTCAATATCAGTGTGAGAACAGATCCTTGTGTCTGATGTAAGTAACATTGAATCTGGCTGCTGACCTTTCTGTCCTCTCCTTATTAATGTGTATTTTCCCCTATTGCTGATACCATGAGTACCCTGATGTCATGGAATATTAATGTTGATTAACAATTTCATATGGCAAAGCATTATTGTGAGATGACACATCATTATTAATGGTCATGGTCAGCGAGTTATCCTGAGAACTAGCTAATGGTTAGTAATGTTTGCAGATGGAAATCAGGTGAGTTGGTATATTGTTACAGTTACAGTATTTAGCACTGTACTGTACATGCATATTTTTTGTTTTTTATTCTCCTCCTTCTTTTTGACCACTTCTTTTCAGATTTTTGTTTTTGGAAGACACTATATGCATTAAACTGAATTGGATTACACAGTCCAGAGGTTTTTGCATCTTTTTCATTAAACAGATATAGACAAGTTGTAAGTGCTATGCACGTTAATGGTTTTGTCAATTAAATGGAGTAATTTCTGATGATCCTTTTTTCAGATTAATCAGATTCCATTAATCAGATTCCAGTTACAGTGGTGTAATGACCACATGTGACCCTGGTAGGTGCTATGCATCATGCTTATCCTAGACTACGAAATTACCCCCTTTAGGTATCCCCTTTTTCCCCAAGAGCGTCTTGCTTTCCTGGGATCCACCCACAGCACACCCATGATATTAATGCACAGTCTTGTATATTTCTGATTGTGCTCTGTGTATGAAATAAAGCTTTGTTATACCATTCTCACCATGACAGTGTGTTTCAATAGTTGGGGTTTTGGCACATCCACATACATCACATTTGTGCCCTATATCAGTAAACTAATGAGACCTGGTTACTATGCATTACTACGCAATAGATTAATGTATATAATAATGATAATAATAATAATAATAACAATAATAATAATAGTAACATGATAAGATATAATACTATATATATATATATATATACATATATATATATATCACATGAATAGTTGTGAGCATACAAGCCGTTGCTCACGCTTGCAGGCTCGCACAGCGAGCCCGCAAGAACTGCGTCCCGCATTTGCGGAGGTGGAGGCTCCAACGTCGGCTGTGTTATTTGCCGAGGTGGAGGCTCAAAGGTGCCTCACACGCGGTTAACACACGCACGACTTAGAAAAAAAAACAACTGGGTCGCGCCTCACACTCGGTTAACACACGCACGACTTAGAAAAAAAACAACTGCGTCCCACACGCACGACTTAGAAACAAAAACAACTGCGTCCCTCACAAAAAAATAAGGGACGCTCTATGACCCATTTCGAACACGCAAAAAACAGCCGAAAACGTCGCCCATGAAAACATCAGAAACACAATAAATAAACACAACAAACACATAAAAAGCTTACTTACAGCAAGGGGAGGCATCCAGCACCTCGAAAAGTGAATTTACATGTCCATTTAAGTCCAAAAAAACGAGTTTAAACTGGCGAAAATCACCTAAGCGAGAGAAAAAATGGCCGCTGAACAAAACGAAAACGAGGCTACAGACGCAACAATACTACAGTGACTCGCAAAACTGAAACAACGCTACAGTCAACTTTACGAGGTACGTAACACATACTATGCGGCACGTACCACACTGATATTAACCACCATTTTGAAAACGACTACGCATAAAATGGTGGATGGAACGCAAATTGTAAGCTGGAACGCAAATAGCGCATGCGTATTGTGTTCTAATGGTCTGAGGCACCTCAAAGTTTATAAATACTGCCTACTTTCCAGAAAATTCTACATTTCTACTCGGAGTGACTGGATAGTTAACTGCTGCTGTTACTTGAGAAGAGAATTATTTCCTAATTTCCTACTTGACACTGTGCAAATTACAACTGAGAGGTAAGCTATAATATATTACATTTTATTACCAAGACAGCAAAAAAAAAAAAACAACTTTAACTATGAAAATGTGATTCATGTATAGTGACATGTCACACGCACATTTATGTGTATAGGCCCTACAACAAACTGTTAACCGAAACTAATTAAACAAGTATATTTAAATGACATTAATTTACTGCAACTCATAGCAAAAAATAATATGACACTAATACATATGGAACCTAAAGCTGAATCTTTGCCCTTTTTTCCACTATTCAAACAGACTCTGCATCAACAGCGTCACTCAAGAATTTGCACCGTGGACTGTGAAAGAGAATTATTTTTAAAGAACACAAAGAAAGAAGAAGAGGTAAGATAGAAAAATACATTACATGTTGAAATAGACCATACTTAGCTAAATCAAAAAGAAGAAATATGCAATTAACCATTTAACTTTCTTTTTCAAACAGACACTACAAGAAGACTGTCGGATTAAGATTGGCAGGAGGGGACCCTCTGTCATTTGGACAAGAACAACACTTCAATCAAGATATAGTATAACAAGTAGAAAAAAAAAGAAATATATATGTTTAATGGCCGCCAATATAAAAATTAAAAGAAAAAAAAAAAATGTATTAATAAAGACTAAAACAACACAGTTCAACAAACTTCACAAACACCTATACAATTTACAAAGAAAGACAGTTTCAGAGAAAAAAAAAAAAGAGGTGTTCACAAAACAGGATAGCATCCGAAACATTAGCAACATACATATCACAAAAGTATTCCTCCTCTTTACTGGAAAGGCAATTAACATTCATTTTTACTGTCCAACATCATTTAATACTCATAAAGAAGACTAATTGAGCAAATAAAGTATGCAAAATATGGGGGTTTTTACTGTTTGCCTTCCTCTGGATTCAATGTATATTTAAGTTAACAATTCTTGAGATTGAACGTGCATGTTAAAAAACCATTACCTCAAGTTTACAATATTGATTAATTTAAAGTTCAACTGTTCTTACATTCAAATGTTAATACTTTTAATACAAAATGCTTTAACAGTTACTAATGACCAAAAGAACATTTTACAAAAATAAACATGGTTAATATCACAAAAGTACTTATTTCATCATAACTAAAATCTTACAACTGTCAAATACGTATATTAATAACTAAACAACTTTCCAAACATACACATCTCATTGCCGTCATTTTTTGACGGGCAAGTCGCTAGTCACATATATAGTTGTGAGCAAGCGGGTTGTTGCTAATGCTGCGGGCTCGCATAGCGAGCCTGCGGCCCTCGCAAAGCCGAAGGCGCTCCTTGCCAGCAACTGCGGACCTCGCAAAATTTACGGACTTACGAGAAACAAATACGAGATGCGGAACTTAGAAAACAAAACATTCTGACCTTGCAAAAATACGACCTTACCGCCCGAAACCCCCGCACATGAAAACATTAAAAACACAATAAATACACACAACAAATACATAAAAAGCTTACCTACAGCAAGGGGGGGCACCCAGGCCCTCGAAAACTTAAGTTACACCTCAATTTCACTCGAAATACAAGAGTTTAGACACCCGAAAATCCCCTAAGCGAGAGAAAAAATGGCAGCCGAAAAAATTGAAAACTAGGCTACAGGACTCTAAAGAAGCAAAACACCACCAAACACCTACGGATTTTCCGAAAAAGACGGACGCGATACAAGAACAAGGACACAAAATCAGCCACAGACGCGTACCACACATTAGGTGCCATTTCACAACACTAACTTACACAATACGGAAGTACACAGCTACCCTAATGGATTTGGCTCGGGCACGCACACTATTTACACTACACACTGCACACATTACTGACACTTACACAGCAGCTCCACAGCTCTCAAAACACACATTGTTTGCTGCAGCAACATCAAAACAGACTGCCAGCTCTTCTGCACAATGCTTCCTGCATATATTACTTCAAAATAAGTAAAGTATATTGATGTATTATTTTATTAATTATTTCATTAGCATTAGCAAAAAAAAACAATGCTCATAGCACACAAACAACCTCGCAATGAGTGCCGAATGCGCTCATTGCAAGCCAAGCGATGAGCGTCAAAGGCGCTCAGCGCGAGTCTCGCAATGAGCGCCGAAGCAATTCGCAAGAAGCAATGAGTGCCGAGGCAAGTCGCTAGTATATAATAATAAGGGGTTAATACACATGCACAGTCCACTTTGTTATAGTGTGAAGTATCAACATTCCCCTGAAGGGCTGATAACAATATGATAGGTGATAATGTGAATTGATTGATAGCAAAATACTTAATGGGATATCACCAAATGATAATGTGTATACATCTTGGCACATGGCCACCAGCAATGGTGTGGGACTTTCCAGGATGTGCGTAGAGGAGATTATCCCTTATGGAGGTGACTTGGCTGATGGAAGTGAGTTGGCTGATGTGCCACGTGTCTCTGCAAGCCTCCATGTGTGTTTGCTGCCCTTCCTGATAGAGTAGATTTGTGTGGTTTATATCCCCTTGTTCCCCTTCTGGATTGCTACCTTGTGGTAAGGAGGCTTGTGTACTTCAAAAAAGTTGTGAGCTATACCATGTAGGGTCACTCTAGGTGGGCAGGTCATAGCAGAGAGGTCAGACAAATGGCAGTCCACTGGAGAAGGAACTGTCAACCCACTGCACTATCTTTGGCATGCAAACCTTGTGGAAAAGCACAGACAGAGATATATCTGAATGTGCTGGAGTCGGACACGACTGAAGGACTGAACAAACAAATCTAAAATGTTCCCTTGGTACTTGATATATGTGATATGGCATATGATATGTGTAATTTGGCCACTATTTATTTTCCCAATGTAGATGTGAGTGAAATGTATATGCAATTATATTTATTTTTCAGTGTCCACATGAGAGTCTCTGTGAGTGAGAGAGGGTTTATATGGCAGGCAGTTTCATGTTTTTGTGTTGCAATTTAATCAGGTAGTGTGTTTGTGAGTGCTTTATGCATGTTGCAGCAAGGCTTTTCATATTGGCATATGCATTACCATTCCAACATATGATCAAATTTAAAAAAAATTAAATTACAATTTTTTTTTTTGGGGGGGGGGGGTTGATTTGTAATGTCTTTCATTGCTTTCTCTATATTATAAAGTCCAGTGGTGTGTTTATATTGTCTTTGCCAGTGTTAAGAAGTTGTCTACAAACCCTTTGGGGGTCCTATTTGGAGGCTGTGGTATTTTTGGCTCCATTTGCCCTTTACGGATTTGAGTGCCAGTGTGTCTTTGAAGAACTGTAGCAATGTAATAGTGGTTTGTGATAGCAACACTTACTGCTTAACAGATCAATGGCTTAGCTGGGACGGAGTTCAGGTTTTTCTGCCTGTAACCAAAAGATTGTTTGCGGTTAGCTAAAAGAGGCCAATTTGATAGCAGTATCTTTTGTGAGCTACTTTATGGGCTACGATTTCTAAAATTGTAGCAATTTAATAGGGCTCCAAGTCTCAGTTAAAGCAAAAGTAAGATGTACAAAATGTAAAGTGATAGAATAAACCAACTCTTGGTTTACCATTCTCATGGACTCCCAGGATCAGGCAACTGAAGCTCCTTCTCCTCATGTGTAGGAGAAGCGCTGCTAGAGGAAATGGGAAGGCTGGGGAGGAGCCATCTTCCAGTATCTTGACGCTTTCTGCTCAGTAACACAAGGAGCTGCATTTGAGCACAAGGCCCCCTACTAACTCCCTGTGCCTGCAGTACTTACTGTATTTAGTTCCAGAAAGTGAAAATGCGGCTCCCCTCTCAAAGGCTCGTCTGTAGGCTAGTGCCTATAATGCCTAATGGATGATCCGGCCTGCTCATGGATGTAAATTGTAAACAAAACAACATTGCTCTTCAGATCTGTACTGTAGATAAATATGTAGTGTTCAATAATTCAGTTGTATCTTAGTTTCTTCTATCTAGGTTTACCAAAATTAAAACAAAAAGGAGAGAAAAAAACTTAGTGCTACAGTATAATTTTTTTACACAATAATATCTATCTATCTATCTATACCATTATTTTCATTTACTGGATAAGTTACATGGCAGCATTAACTTTTGAATTTTTGCTCCTGCCTCGTGCACAGGACAGGAACAGATTTGTCCACCCTATATAAAGCCATTAAGTTTTGGAGGACTAACAAGCTTTTGGGTTGATTGATAATTCAGTGGTGCTTCAAATGGTAATGTAATATTCTGCTTTTGAAACAATAAAGATTCTTATTTCAGATATAGTAAAATGTATTTTTCAGATAATGGATTCATTCTAAGTTCTACTAGTAGAGATATTAGTATTTTGTTAAAAACTCTGGGAGTGGTCAATAGATTAAATTAAATTTAGGTGATTATTTATAGAGAAAGAAATTAGATAATATGCATCATTCAGGTTTATAGTACTCACCCAAACCCCCTATAAGGACAAATGGTATTATTGATGAAACTGAATTCTCTGATGCTCTGATGTGAAGTTTTCTACCTGGATCATTTCTTCACTTACCATTTGAATTATATGTCAAGAAAAGATCTGAACACATTCCTTGAAATTGTTCTTGCCGGGGTACTTCTTGATCTATGCCTTGTGAATTGCTTCCTTATAAACTTAATAAGGCTGTGTTTCTTAACATTTTTAGAAGAATTTACTCAAGATGAAAAATAAGTAAAAACAGATCCTAGGATAATAGCTTCATTCGAAATTTATACTGAACAGATTTTTGTCCAATTCTCCACAGAGAAAAGGAATTTAGCCTCTCATTAGGTACTGCATAAAGATAATTGTCTTCTGTATTTACAATTCATTAGAAGGATTATTTGACAATTAATCATGTCTCTATGGGTTGATGAAGTTTCCTGTGGTAATCAATTCACCCTTGAATGGAAGAACACAAAGTACAGTATTTAAAATTGTGTCAGAATACCATGCATTGCGCCATAAAACTCCTGATTACTTCTACCTCGATTTCTTTTGTTCTTTCAATGTAAGAAATTCATATCTTCAGGTTTGGTGCACTAAATTAGCTTTCATATTGGTCTAGATGCAGCTCATGCTACATGATACGCATTTTAAGATTTATATCTAGTCTTCAACACATGGAATTATATAACGACTTATATAAGGGGAAACATTCTTTTCATCCTGCACAGTTTATGCTACTATTGAACATCCAGGAAATAGATAGGTAGATAGATAGATAAAATATCCTGCCAATTGTTTACCTTTATGCATGCTTGTTAACTACATACTTAGCATGTATATGTAAGTACCTATGAACTGGATTCAGTGAGTCAGCTTGAAAAACACTTTTGTCTTGTACAGCAACAAAACATTTGATAAGGAAAATCAGAAAAAGTTGCCAGATTGAGTATATAGTGCAGTTGTGGGCAACAGGTGACCTGAGGGGTGGATGCAGACTTCAGGTATTTCCCATGAAGCTCCCAGACTGTTTTCTGGAGACTGGAAGCAGTAGCATTACACAGAGCCTACTCAACAATAGAAAGTCCTTCTTCCTTATAACCACCTTCCTTATAACCTCCTGTCTGTTTCTCAGACTTTCCTCCTCACTTTCTCCACATCATGTTTCCAGCAAAATAACCATTTTGCCATCTACTTCCCTCCCTTATTCTTTGCTTCCACAAGCTCCTCTCCTTCCTCCCATCCCTTTATCCTCCATCTTGTAAAGCTCATAAGCAGTAATACTTCTGCAAGTCCCACTACCATCTCTTCTATCTCTCACCCATTCTAATGCTGGCTGCTGGAGATATATCTTCTAACTCAGACCCATCATTATTTTCCACCTATGATAGCCACTCTCAGCCCCCAGGGAAACAAACTCCCTCAATCTAATGGCTATCCCTGAAACTCAGCTTGCTCAATCTGATACTACCCTTTCTGACCATCATCTCCTAACCTACACCCTCACCTCACCTCTGCCCTTCTTCACCACCAGTTACCAGAACCCATAGAAATTTGCAAAAGCGCTAGATTCACTACACTTTTCCACTGTGCTCAGTCCTCTCACCACCCTGACATTGCTACTAAAAAATATAACTTGACTCTAAATTCCACCCTTGACACTCCTGAACCCATAACAACAGGCTGATGCCCTTGCTCCCACCTACAACTATGGCACACTACATAAACACACTACATCTAGGTGCTCTGGAGCTGTTGAATGATTATGGAGGTAATCTTGCACTTCAGCAGACTTCCTTTGCTACAAGTTTATTCTATGCTCCTATCACCATGCACTCAATCTTGCCAAACAGCGCTACTTATCATCATTAATATCCAACTTGGCCTAAAACCCCAAACATTTGTTTGCCATTTTCAACACTCTCCTCTGCCCTCCACCACCTCTCACGCCTTGCTTTCTCATGGCTAGAGATTTTGTTTAGCCACTTTAATAACAAAATTGAAAAAATCCAAAACAAAATCTCCTCTCAATGTGGCCCTAACTTACCTTTCCCTCAACAAATTGCTAGCACCCTGCCTTCATCCTTCCCCAACAACATATCCACTATGAACTCTACTGACTCTGTAACTGAGGATGAAGTCTCTATTCTTCTGTCAACCTGTATTCTTACAACATCTCAACATGATCTTATTCCATCTCAGCTGATCCCTCCTCTCTCTACCACCCTTATCCCAGGTCTCACACATCTATTAAACCTTTCCCTAAACATTGGAAAGTTTCCAACACCTTTAAGACATGCCATAAGTGGCCAGGCAAATAATGTTATCTGGCATTTGTGGGTGGGGCCCTTTCCCAATGTGTAACGGATCTACTGGCACCCCGACCGGGTACCTCCGTTGATAGACGCGTCCTAGTTTGCGCCGAGGCCTACAAGCACCGCACCGGACACCTCAACCACCACAGACTCCACAACCGCCGTAGTTTAGCTGGAGCCGCGCCGACTTCCTTCCACCCTGTATGAATCTCCAGCATCCAGGACCGTGTGGGGAAGACCTCTCCTTCAAGGATAGTACATCAGGAACAAGCGTTCGTTAGTTACAGCTCAAGGGAGTATGCAAAAGCATAGCAATCCCCAGTATGATAGAGCAATCCCCTCCAAGAACGAGATGAGACTACGTTTTGAAGGGTCAAGTAGAACTGTAACTTTAATGACAGGGGATCTCCTTTTATGCAATGGTGCCCTCTGAAGGGCTACACCCACATAATTATCACAGCCAATTATATACATGGTTCAACCCCCACGTCTCCTCCCCTCAGATAACAGGAAACACAATTAAAACAGACACAATTTTAACCACATTCTGGATGTACCCCAAAAACAGGGGGTACACCTTTAAGTCCAGCACCATTCAATAGCTCTCACCCAGGGGAACAACATATTAAAAAATGGCATGAATCAGACCAGGGGTTCAAAAGTTAGAAAAAGTATCTTTTTCACATAACACACAGACAATACACATAGAGGGACAATAGGTGTGGTCACCCCTCCCTGAGGCTCCCTGGCAACTTTGATATAATCAGACAATGATTAAATCAGCCTTCTTTGTTCTTATCTGAGAATGAAAACAGTTTATACAATCGACTTTCTTATCTGTAACAGGATTATCTATTAGCCTAATAGCTGTGATATTCTGAGCCAATATATTCTGTAGAACATAAAACAACATATCTACAGTACAGCAATGTGATCATATTTTAACCAAGAATTAAATAATCATAAAACAGGGTAAAACAGTGATGGGTTCCGTTACAGCTGGGGTCTGAGCGCACAAAACTACCGAATAGCGCTCAGATCATCTTCACACAGTTCAAATGCCATGGAGCTAAAGTCTTTCCCATAGTCTTTCATTATATGAATGGGCTCCATGGCATAGCTATCTGTGGTATCATGGTTCACACAGGGCAAGTACCGAATGACCCCCCTGTATGTAAAGGGCCAGAATGAGTGACATACACTCTGGTATGGCCGAATACTGTGTTTGAAGGGCAAAAAGTCTCAGGGCCATAGTCGCAGGGCAGGAGGCTGGCAAACAGTCCTCTCCAAGACAAAGTGGCGAAGGGCACTTCGTCACACAATGGTCGAACGATCGGGGTAGAGATAAGGACCATGGCCCTCCAGCTATGGAATGCCCTGTCGGACAAGTGGAATAACGTGGCGAGTGGTAGCACAGAATTGCCTGGTGTTACTGGTCATCTGGCTGAGTAGAGAGTGTAAGGAGAGTAGAAGTTTAGTAGATCTGGGCCAGAAACCACATGAATAAGGCATAGGTAGGCCGAAGTGCAACCTTGGACCTGGACAAGTGGCATAGACAAGTGGGTTCGGGCCCAGATTTATAGTAGGAAAGTGTAAGGAAGTCGCAATATTTTACCTTGAGAGGAACCATTGCTCTCCAGCAACAAGAGTGCCCTTTCGGGCAAGAATAGGAGCCAAAATCTGCATGGCAGGAGTCTCTGCATAGTATTTATAGAGGTGTCCAGAGAAGGCAG
Source organism: Discoglossus pictus (assembly GCA_027410445.1). Classification (NCBI taxonomy): domain Eukaryota; kingdom Metazoa; phylum Chordata; class Amphibia; order Anura; family Alytidae; genus Discoglossus; species Discoglossus pictus. Next base: position 146,069,666 of record CM050166.1, read on the forward strand.
ATAAAAAAACGTAAGGAGGGTAGAAGTTTAGTAGATTTGGGCCGGAAACCACGTGAATGAGGCGTAGGGAAGCCGAAGTGTTACCTTAGACGTAGACAAGGGCATAGACAAGTAGGTTTAGGCCCAGATCTATAGCAGGATAGAGTAAGGACGTCAGGATAACTTACCTTGAGGAGATATGCACAGGTGGTGTCTCCTCCACCTAAACCCCCCTAAATGCCTCCCCCTCTCCCCTCACTTACCTACTTGTGCTCCGGCCTCCGCTCCTTGACCTGGCGCGCATGTGACGTCACATGCGCGCCGCATCATTAGCATATACCGGGTGGGGGGTTGGGGTTGAGGGAGGTTGAGGGGGGAGGTTGAGGGGGGTTGAGGTTGAGGAGGTGGGTTGGGGTTGAGGGGGGTTGAGGTTGAGGAGGGGGGTTGAGATTGAGGAGGGAGGTTGAGGATGGGGGGTTGAGGATGAGGATGGGGGGTTGAGGATGGGGTTGAGGATGGGGGGTGAGTAGGAAGGTTGAGGAGGGGGTTTGAGGAGGGGGTTGAGGATGAGGAGGGAGGTTGAGGAGGGGTTTGAGGATGAGGAGGGAGGTTGAGGATGAGGAGGAGGGGTTGAGGAGGGGGGTTGAGGATGGGGGTTGAGGAGAGAGGATGAGGATGGGGGTTTAAGGGGGGAGGTTGAGGAGGGGGGTTGAGGAGGGGGGTTGAGGAGGGGGGGTTGGGGATGAGGGGGGGTTGAGGTTGAGGAGGGTTGAGGTGAAGGAGGGTTGAGGTTGAGGACGGTTGAGGCTGAGGAAAGGGGTTGAGGAAGAGGATGGGGGTTGAGGAGGGAGGTTGATGAAGGGGTTGAGGAGGGAGGTTGAGGATGAGGAGGGAGGTTGAGGAAGGGGTTGAGGAGGGAGGTTGAGGATGAGGAGGGAGGTTGAGGATGAGGAGGAGGGGTTGAAGAGGGTGGTTGAGGTTGAGGAGGGGGGTTGGGCATCGGGGGTTGAGGAGAGAGGATGAGGATGGGGGATTGAGGATGGTAGGGTTGAGGAGGGAGGTTGAGGAGGGGGTTGAGGATGAGGAGGGAGTTTGAGGAGGGGGTTGAGGATGAGGAGGGAGGTTGAGGAGGGAGGATGAGGAGGGAGAATGAGGAGGGAGGTTGAGGATGAGGAGGGTGCCCGCACCCGGTATATGCTAATGATGCAGCGCGCATGTGATGTCACATGCGCACCGGGTCAAGGAGCGGAGGCCTTGGGGGGGTTGAGGAGAGAGGATGAGGATGGGGGATTGAGGATGGTGGGGTTGAGGAGGGGGGTTGAGGAGGGGGTTGAGGATGAGGAGGGAGTTTGAGGAGGGGGTTCAGGATGAGGAGGGAGGTTGAGGATGAGGAGGGAGGATAAGAAGGGAGGTTGAGGAGGGAGGTTGAGGAGGGAGGTTGAGGATGAGGAGGGTGCCGGCACCCGGTATATGCTAATGATGCGGCGCGCATGTGACGTCACATGCGCGCCGGGTCAAGGAGCGGAGGCCGGAGCACAAGCAGGTAAGTGAGGAGAGAGGGGGGAGGTATTTAGGGGGGTTTAGGTGGAGGAGGGGGGTTGAGGGGGGTTTAGGTTGAGGAGGTGGGTTGGGGTTGAGGGGGGTTGAGGTTGAGGAGGGGGGTTGAGATTGAGGAGGGAGGTTGAGGATGGGGGGTTGAGGATGAGGATGGGGGGTTGAGGATGGGGGGGTTGAGGAGGGGGTTTGAGGAGGAGGTTGAGGATGAGGAGGGAGGTTGAGGAGGGGGTTCAGGATGAGGGGGGAGGTTGAGGATGAGGAGGAGGGGTTGAGGAGGGGGGTTGAGGATGGGGGTTGAGGAGAGAGGATGAGGATGGGGGGGTTGAGGAGGAAGGTTGAGGAGGGGGGTTGAGCATGGGGGGTTGAGGAGGGGGTTGAGGTTGAGGAGGGTTGAGGTTGAGGAGGGTTGAGGTTGAGGAGGGTTGAGGCTGAGGAGGGGGTTGAGGAGGGGGTTGAGGATGAGGATGGGGAGTTGAGGAGGTGGTTGAGGATGGGGGGATGAGGAGAGAGGTTGAGGAAGGGGTTGAGGTGGGAAGTTGAGGATGAGGAGGGAGGTTGAGGATGAGGAGGAGGGGTTGAGGAGGGGGGTTGAGGTTGAGGAGGGGGGTTGAGCATGGGGGGTTGAGGAGAGAGGATGAGGATGCGGGATTGAGGATGGTGGGGTTGAGGAGGGAGGTCGAGGAGGGGCTTGAGGATGAGGAGGGAGTTTGAGGAGGGGGTTGAGGATGAGGAGGGAGGTTGAGGATGAGGAGGGAGGATGAGGTCGGAGGTTGAGGAGGGAGGTTGAGGAGGGAGGGTGAGGATGAGGAGGGAGGTTGAGGATGAGGAGGGAGGTTGAGGAGTGGGGTTGAGGAGGGTGATAAGGGAGGGGGGAAAAGACACAGGGAAGGGAGAGATTGGAAGAGACACAGTGAAGGGAGAGGGGAGAAGAGACACAGGGAAGGGAGAGGGGAGAAGAGACACGGAGAGAGAGGGGGACACAGAGGGCACAAGAGGGACACAGGGGGCAGCACATTTCCCACCCTCGGCTTATACTCGAGTCACTCATTTTACCCAGTATTTTGTTGTAAAATGGGTGCCTCGGCTTATACTCAGGTCGGCTTATACTTGAGTATATACGGTACATCTCCAAAATATGTCACTACCTTACACAGGACACAGCTACAATTCTAATTCACTCTCTCATCATATATAGCCTCATCTACTGCAACTCTCTTCTTGCTGGTCTCCTCATCACCCGTCTGTCCCCACTCAAATTCATATTGAACGTATCCGCTAGACACATCTACCATACTCAACGCTCAGTGTCTGCTGCACTGGCTTTCCATAGCCTCAAGAATAAAATTTAAAATCATGACCCTAACGCATAAAGCTCTCAACAATAATGCACCCACTTATATCTCTTCTCTCGTCTCAAAATAGTCACCCAACCTCTCCCTTTACTCTGCTAATAACCTTTTTATAGCCACCTATCTTACTCTCCTATCACCTCCTCTCACTCCAGTCTTCAGGAACTCATTGCCTAGCTCCACTAGACACTCCTGCCTCAAACACTTCAAAACCTCACTAAAACTGCACTGGTTTAAATAAGCTTATCACCATCAGACCTAATATGCACAATGCATCTATCTCTCCTGTGCCACACCAAACCCTTTAGACTGGAATATTTCACATTTTTAATCTTGACGGTGCATTAGGGAAAGCACTGTGTATGTTAGATTTTAAGCTCGCAAACAGGGACCCCCATTCTGTTGCAATTTGTTAAAACTGTTTGATTTGTACTTAAACCCTGTATAGCAATATGTAATATGTTGGTGTGTTACAAATAAAGGATAATATCAACAATCTCTCTCTCTAAAACTAGCAACAAATACTCAGTTTAGATTATCTTCTTTATCCACTGTATATCTCTATTAAATTCAATTCCTTTCTTACATCAATTTTAAAATTTGATATGGGTAAAATAAAAATGTTTAAAGCACTGTGAGACCCTTACAGGGTTTGCATATGAGACCCTTCCAGTGAAATTGGTTTGCTTTCACTGCTAGTTGTTTCCATAACTTGGTTTTGTTGTGTTATTCAAGCGAACACACATGACTCTAGGAGTAGAGTTCACAATCCATATACTTTCTCATATACCCATCCCATTTACCACACAACCTTTCTCAACTACTGTACCTTTACACATCTGCCGTCATATAATGGCCTAATTAATAGCTGCTTAGTCGTTTGCACATGCACACTTGGTCCTCTCACTTTATTTTGCGTTACTGTACATTATTCAGATGTCTTTTATTGTCTTTGATGAGGCATGGTGTGTTTGGGATTATTTTTAGCCTGCCTGTGATGTCCTTTCCTCTCTTAGTGTATGTTGTTAAATGGGTGACTAAGTGTTTTGGTGATTTTCAGGTGGTATGAGTACTGGCTAAAACTTAGCAAATCTCATGTAATAGCTGCTTGCCCTATTTGTCCTCAAAACCAATGGGCACTTAAGGGATTTAGGACTTGCTAACATTAGACACAATAGATCAAGCATTTAAACAAGCACCATGTAATTACACATACGATTTAGTGAGTGGAAAAAATCACTCACTAAACCTTATCGTGACTCATGATATGTTGGCCTTAGAGTGCTAATCTGCACTAGAGTGGACATGTTATTCTTCCGGGGCACACTTTATAGATTTTATCTGATAGTTCCCACTCACCCCCCTTTTCTAATCCTATTTGAAGCAAATAGAAATATGACTTTTCAACAACATGAGTACTGTACCAAGTGCACAATGTATAGGAGATCTAGAGAAGCAAACATATTTTTATGTTCGAGAATAACATTTGATTAAATACAGTATGAGCTTTTTTGGTGTTGTAAAGAATCAAAACCATTTAAGGTTCTCTGGTTAACATAACTAAAGGACTGAAAAAGCCAAATGAATGGTATGTTTTTATTGCAGCAATACATTTTCTTTTGGTATGACATTGTTGTATCTTGTGTAACTATGTATGACAAACACAATTAAATCACAGTGGAAAGTGATAATAAAAATTGCATTTTTTAGTTATTCATTAATTTTGTTTAAATATGATAATTATCACTTCTCAAAGGAATAAATGGATGATTGGTGACAAATTCACAACTTATATTCTGTAATATTTCTCACCTCCTCAGTGAGGCATGTTTAAGTTTTGTAACAGGTTGCCAAATGAAATGTAGCAAATTTATATAACTGAGATAATGTATAAAGTTTTTGTTTGATGATCATAAGCTTAACTAAAATACAGTAATTCATAAGTTAAAGGATCAATATGGGCCATTTTTCTATATAGTGTTTTGAAGAACTGAATTTATTCATGGCCAAAAGATTTAGAAAGCAAAAATAAACAAATAAATAATGAAAATATGTTTAATATTCCTTACTGTGTTATTACCTTAGTTTTTTTAATGGATTATTTCAGCTACTATCTCGAAGCGTTTTTAGCTGCCACATTACATTATACAAACAACTTTCATCCACACACAAATACCCATCCATTCCATCTCAGGAAGTAAATGAAATGAAAGCATATTTAAATTATACATTTATAAGAATGTTTGCTACAATGTAACTTTTCTTACACTGTATCAAACAATGGGTTAACAATGATTAAACTTGTGTCAAATTGTGAGGAATTATGTGGGTTATAAATGTGTAGCGCTCATCTTCTTGGATTCTTCTTTATTCTACTGTACTAAAGTTACTTCTCCAGCTTACACTAAAAGTAATGTTTCCTCACAATTATGCTGATTTGCCCAGATAAGCTCAATATTCAGACAGTCAGCTACAGGTTTACCTTTGCAAATAATTTATATTTTTCTTTTAAATAGTTCAATGTTACCTTACCTACATACACACATAAATAGAACAAATAACATCAATATAATATTGTGTGAAAATTTGGGATAGAAAAATGTTGGATAGAAGTTAACTAACTAAAAACTTCTGTAAATAAGATATGCTGTGTGCTTAAATAGAGCCCTTTTAAATTTGCCGAATCTCAATTTAATAAGGCTGTCTGATAATAGCTGTTTATGTTTGATCTTCTTTATGACAATATAAGTAACTTTTTAGGTTTAACATTGAACTCATTTTTGGATTAATTCAATAACGTATATTCATTTAGTAATGAATTGATAACTCAGTAGTCAAAATATATATATATATATATGTGCAGTCCTTTGCTATTTAATGTATGTCAATAAAAAACTCCCAAAATAATTTCATTTATTGCATCGAAAAAAAGAAAAAGATTTTAAAATGATTGCATTCTTTAATTAATCCTATTTACTTTTAGATTGAAACCAGCTACAAACAATGTACAGAAAACAAAACAAAAAACGTACATATCTATTTACAATTACAGATTACAATGGCAGATAATGGAAAAGAAAACATTGAACGCAAAAGAAGATTGGCAAGGGAAAGGAAGCAAAGGTGGAGAGATGCACAGTCACCTGAAACTTTCCAACGCTTAAGAGAAGAAGACCGATAGAGACTTTAAAATAAAAGAAAAATTAGTAAAAAAGCACAAAGTGAGTGTGCTGGGGCTTCAAAGAAATGAAAAAGTAAACTAAAACATGTCTGTGAACCATTGCCCAAAGATACTATATTGCCTATTCACACCAATGTTCAGAGACATGACACCAATGTAGATATAGAAAGGTGTAGTGATATTTATGTTGAGGAAGTGCATGAGAATGTGTTTATTAGAGCACTAAACGTAAACACTCATTATTGTGGATTACTTAATGTTGGTTTTCAGTTTTGTGGGGCTTATCGTTTTCTAAAGGAAAGACCAACTGACGGAGATTTCATTAGTTGCTGTCAGAAAGGATAGGTAAGACTTCCACAAAGACACCCATTTCCAGATTACGTACAAAGTATCATGAGCGATCCAACATTTCCAAATTATACCAATTTCAAAAAAACATAAGGTCTTATAACAGTGCAAATTAATTTGCTTCAATGGGTGCCACATTAGCAAAAAAATGTCCTAGGACATGGTCCTTACTGTTTTAGAGTTCAAGGACAAATTTACCACCAAACTTCACATGTACACCCACAAGAAGGAGAGCAAAGGAAATTTGCACAGTTACCGTTTTGGTGCGTATATAAGCCGCACCTTTTTTCAGATTTTTGAGCTTGTGAGTTAAGGGTGCGGCTTATATTCGCGACCGTAAAAAAATCATTGGCGATTTGCGATCTTTGCTTGTTACGTGTGCGGCTTCTATTCGTAAATGCAAAATTACTGCCGATTTGCGTGATTGCGACTTAAGGGTGCCGTTTTTCATGCTTTAGACTGCGGTATTGAATAGCGATTTACGATTTTAGTGATTCTAATGTCCTGTAAAGCCTGTAACCTGCAAAAAAAGCTACAGTGCTAATTAGAAAGACTGTTTACTGCAATGGCTGATCACTTTGAGAGTCTTTTTCTCTCCAATTTTACGGGTGCGGCAAATATTTGAGTACTATCTTTTTTCTTTTTTTTCCCCATGAACTTTACAGGTGCGGCTTATATGCGGGTGCGGCTTATTTTTGGACCAATACGGTATATGTCTTAGATACAATGGAAGCTGTTGAACCAAGAATGACGCTTCCAGAAAATAAACAGTGTTTGCGCATAGTCTTTGAACAGTTGGATAAAATTATGGCCAACAACCCATACACTCAAGCATACGAACAATTAGCACAGCTTGAAAAAGAACAGGAACATGCTCAAAGACATCAATTGACAGTGCCAAGAGTAAATATGGTGTTAAAAAGAGATCGCAACACTGATCAAAGACGGTATAATTTACCAACAGTCAATGAGATTGCCATGGTTTTTAAAAATGAAGATGGTGAACCACCTTTTCAGCAAGATATTAGAATATATCCACGCAATAACCTTTTATAAACATAAATATATTACGTTGTAATTTAGATCCAATGACATATCCCATTTTCTTTCCAAATGGTGAACCTGGATGGGAACCAAAATTACAATTGCAAAGTTATCCCAATAGTAAAGTTTGTGTTAGATGCAATATTTCTATGCTATAATATAAAGTGGCACAAACTGCTATTCAGTATTCTTTTAATCCAAGTGCATAGATCCACTTGTGCATAATGGATTTAAACTGCCAGTTCCCATTTTGCAAACAACAGTGTCAGATATTCGACTGAATTCATTACAAGCCAAACAATTTAAACAAAGTAAATCAATTATCATAGATGAGGCAACAATGATGTCATGTCATGCTTTGCAATGTATTGATAAATTCTTAAAAGAAGTGATGGATAATAATTTGACATTTGGTGGAAAGGTGATGCTGTTAGGAGGAGATTTTAGGCAAACATTACCTGTTGTGCCACATGGAAATACAACTGATATCATTGAAACATGTATCAAGACAAGTAAACTGTGGAAAATATTTACACATCTCAAATTAGAAATAAATATGAGATCTGAAGTCCAAAACAAATTCAATGATTAGCTCATTCAAATTGGAGAAGGAAAACATCCATAAATACATGATTTAACCAATGATACCATTGAAATTCCATCAATAATGGTTTGCAAGTAATCACTCATATCAGCAATCTTTCTAAACACTCTCAATAACGACGACTACTCAGACATTGCAAACAAAGTGATATTAACATCAAAAAATATAGATGCCTTGAATCTAAATAACAAAATTTTTAAATGAATTAACACACCACAAAATAATTATTACAGTGCAGATTCAGTTCTGGCTGATGATAAAGAAAGTGAATCGAATTTTAGTATCAAATTTATTAATTCTTTAACCCCATCTGGAATGCCATCACATGTTTTGCAGTTGAAAAAAGGGGCAATTGTCATGCTTTTGAGAAATATGAATCCAAAAAAGGACTTTGTAATGGGACCAGATTAATTGTGCACTATTTAAAAAATCATTTTATACATGTTGAAATTATGACTTGATTTAGCTCCAAGTGAGAGTGGTTTGCTTTTAGTCCTTCAAAGGAGACAATTTCCAGTTATCATGGCATTTGCCATGACCATCAATAAATCCCAAGGACAAACTTTTAAGTCTGTGGGTATTTTTTTACAAGAACCTGTTTTTGCACATGGACAACTCTATGTTGTTTTTTAAAGGTGCACATATCCAGATGAGAATAAAGTTTCAGTTGAAGACAACCCAAGTCAGGGTGATCTACTACACAATGGCTGTATTTTTACAACACATATTGTGTACTACGAAGTTTTGTAATCACAGATAATAGTGGTTGCATTTGAAGGAAGAAATTGAAGGTCAATTGGCCTCTTCTTAGTGGAGCACTATTTCAGTAACAAAAATATGTCAACAATTTCAGAAAAATACAGTAATAACCACCAAAAAAGGAAGAAAGGAAAAAAAGAAAAGAAATGCCAATACATCACATGTACAGAAATAAAAGGCTGCTGTGCTCTTTGAAAGGAAAACAGTTTCAAGGAAAAATAAAAAATGTAATGTCTTGGAAGTCAGTTTAGACATGATTGGCTCCACAAAACAGTTAGTTTGCATTTGAGTAATTTTACTGTTTAAAATTAAATATGTTTCTTTTAGATTTGTAAGCTTAAAAATATGTTTGAAAAGGACTGATAAGTTGATGCATCCTTTGTAATTAAGGTGTAACGTAGCAAGCATCATCATTTGTTGAAAAATTAAAATGGTGCATGATATATAGATTATTGATCCAGGGACGCATCGGCTTGCCAGTTAATGGAGTCAGGAAGGAATTATTTTTGGACAACACTTTCAACAAATTTACAAAGTTGAAATTACATTTATTGAAATTTACCTTCCTCTGCATTCAATATTCAAGGTCAATATCGTTTAAAATAAATTAAGGTTAAATGTTATTATCTTATGTTAATGTTTGCATTGTTAGCATTGTATGTTAAAAAGTTTGCAAATTTCATTTATTGAATGTTAAAAAAGATTTATGTACTTTGCAACAGAAACATTTGTTAACAAAATTCAATGTAAAAGTAAATAGAAAGTATTCATCCAGGGAGTAATCCGATCACCATTTAATGGGGTCAGAAAGGAATTAATTTTTTCCCTTTTGAGACAATTGGCTAAGTTGCAATGTTTTTTTTTATTGTTTGGCTTCCTCTGGATTCAATACTTATGTGCTTTACCAGGAGTTTAAATACAAGTTTGTATGTTAAAAAGCATTATGTCATGGTTGAAGAGACACATTTAAAAAAAGTTCAACGATTTCATGTTAGTATTGTTAAAAAAAACAACGTTACCCACTGTTTACAATTCAAGTTGAATATTAGAAACCTTCATGTAATGGTTCACAATACGTATTCTGAGAAATTTTAGGGATTGTTATATTATTATTCCATACATGATAATTCCAAAGTTTGATATGGTTTAACAGTAAATTGTTAAAAAAATAAACAAAATTAAAGAAACATTTTTGTACTTTTTTGTAGATAAGAAAAAGATAGAGAATCACATTGTGTCACAAACAGTATTTCCAGATTTAAAATTCTATTGACCGTCATTTTTTGACAGGCAAGTCACTAGTTGTGATATAGTGTGTGAACTTATAAACAAGACAATCTAATATCTTGGCATTTCTGTACTTGTTTGTAAGTTGTTTAAATAATTTTCTTGTTCAAGTTCAAATTCTCTCACTCCCGCCTTCAGGACTTTTCTCGCTTTGCTCCTATTCTCTGGAATTCCTTGTATCACTCCCCTAGACAATCCTCATGCTTCAAAACCTTCAAAACCTTCAAAACCTTACTATAACACATCTAATATAAGATGCCTGTTTAGCCTTAACATGCACAACACATCTTTCACCCTCCCATACCACACCCTAACTCATTAGATTTTAAGTTTTCATTCTTGTAAGGTGCTTAAAGGGATTTCTAAGTGAGCTGGATTAATACATTTTGCACTATGTAGTCAAAAACCAGCCGTTGTGTATGCAGCACATCTCATAAAACATTGAATTTGTATTAATATCTAAATATACCTCTAAAGATTATGTTGACACCCCCAGGGGTTGTCTACGCAACTTCCTGGTGCCCCCCAATCAGCATGCAGCACCCGGGAAGCAATATTAACCCACTATTTACCTGCTGTTCCTTGCTTAGCCAATCTCCTTATAGCTTCCTCCTTGCAGCTTCCTGTCACATGTCAGTGATACACTACATTTCCCAGGCTCCTTTGCCTACATATCCCATGCGGATTTGCACCACAGCCATTAAGAGAGCAGTGTTGTCACTGCTGGTATATGACTCATCCCTGCTTTCTGTCTATGCTGTGCGGTGTTGCCATAGCAACTAACAGACAGTGACGTAGTTAGTTAATGGAGGGCCAGGAGCAAGGGGCCCAAATTATTTTTTGTGTTGGGCCCCAAAGTGCCAACATTTTAATTATATATAATTGTTGTTTTGTCCAACTTTCCATGACCCTATGGACCACATCTCTCAGTCACTGCCCCTCCATCAAGTTCATGTCCATTGCTTCAGGGAATTCATATATTCATCTCCGCCTCTGTAGTTCCCTTCTTCTTGTGCCTTCAATCTTTCCCAGCATCAGAGACCTCTCTAGGGAATCCTGCCATCTCATGATATGGCCAAAATATTTGAGCTTCAACCTCATGATCATATCTTCTAATTAACAGTTTGTATTGATTTCCTGAAGTACAGATATATTGGATCTTCTTGCAGACCAAAAGACTCTAAGTTGTTTTCGCCAGCACCATAATTCAAAGGCGTCAATTCTTCTTCTTCTTGAGTTGCTATTAAATTAGAAGGGGCTGCGAGCTACGTGCTTGAGACGCAAATCATAGCTTGTTCGTAGAACTTTGGATTTGCGGCCATTGCAGTAGACCGTAGTTATGGGTTTAGACAGAGGCAATGGTAAAAGGGATTCTGATCATTATGTCACTGAAAAAGGGGAGGTTAGATTTCAAAGTGCTACAGGATATAATTACCGTTTGTGATAGGACCCACATTCCAGAATAATGGATATATTGTTGAGTTGAACTTGTATGATCTTAAGCATTACCATGCCGGCAGATGAAATGAGTGCAATTGTTTGATAATTGCAGCACACTTTGGCACTGTCTATTTTTGAGTTTGGGTTGTAGGTTGACCTTTTCCAGTCTATTGGCCATTGTTGAGTTTTCAAAATTTGTTGTCATAAGGCAAGCAGCACATTCACAGCATCATCTTCTAAATTCTGGTTAGTTCAATTAGGATTCCATCAACTCCTGCAGCCTTGTTATCAACAATCCATGGTTGTAGCATAGACTTTGATCACTGTGAAATTAAATGGCTTGCTTGAATTCAAATTAAAATCGTTTTGTCATTTATTGGGTTGTAACCGAACCCTGCTTTGACCACCCTTTGATTGACTATGTGGTTTTAATTAATTTCTTTTGTGGATTTCTTGCACAAAGTAGAAGATCTGGTGGTTGTCTGATGCAAAATGGCCCATTCCAGTCCATTTAAGTTCAGTTCTTTGCAGCAGTAGACTTTCCTTTCCCCTCCAGACACATCTGGATGTCCTTTCAGCTTTGGACCAACCGCTTAATTGGGTTTGGTGCTACTTGTACTTGCCCTATGCTCTTCCTCAGTAATGTGGTAGGCACCTTCTGACTTGAGGGGCTTATCCTCTGGTGCCATATCATTATGTCTCCAGTTGTGCCCATCCATAAAATTATCTTAACAATGTTGCTTGAGTGGGTTTCAGTTTCCTTCTCTTGTAGACCATGATTTGTCTGACCTATTTTACATCTTTGGTGAGCCTACATGGTATATCTCACAGCTTCATTGAAGTACACAAGCCCCTTCACCATGACAAGGTAGTCATTCAGAAAGATATATATATAGTCGAATTCAAAGTAGAAGTCAAAAAAGTGCCCCCCCAACACATTTTTAGCTATATAGTGACCTGCCAATGTTTCTTCCGTCTCCCTTGGCTAGTGCGTGTAACTGGTAGTATCTTAAGAAATACTGCCTTATATGTTGTTGTCTTAAGCTTGTTTCCAAGATCAATAACATCCTTTTTAATTACATTCCATGAGCCACTATCTTCCTCATTGGTATCAATATGGATAAAGACCTCTGAGCCAATTCCAGCCACTCTTGATATTGTATCAGTCTGGGCTTGAAATTTGGTTGAGTTGCTATTAAAATCGAAGGGGCTGCGAGCTACGTGCTTGAGACGCAAATCGTAGCTCGTTCGTAGAACATCGGAGTTACCATTGCAGTAGACTGTAGTTACGGGTTTAGATGGAGGCAATGGTAAAAGGAATTATCATCATTACGTCACTGAAAAAGGGGAGGTTAGATTTCAAAGTGCTACGGTGTCTAATTACCATTTGTGATCGGACCCACATTCCAGAATAATGCAATATTAATAAAGCCCTAAATATGATATTCTATTACATGCGAGTTACAGTATATGTATTAACACATTGATTGCCGAGATCGATATAACACAAATAATAAACATGAAATAAAGAATTTTTAGGGGGCGATTTGCGGGCTTGAGAATGTTGTGCTATTAATTCTAAGACCTAATTCTAAGCTTTCCCTTTTAATATTAGTACATTAGTGTGTTTAATTTGCATTTAAAGTGCTACGGATTGTACTTTAACCCCTTTGCGTGTCCTCTCAATCACTTATAGGCCTTTGGGCTCCATTTGCATGTTAGGGCCTTGCTCGCGAGTAGGCATTTTTCGTCCGTCCAGCGTCTTAACCCACAAGTCGTCTGCGTGTCCGTTTTACGAGGCTAATTTAATAGCCGTATGTCCTACTGAGAGCTTTATGAATTTAATAGGGCTGGAAGTGTTCCAATCCTCCTCTCAATTTCCCCAATAGGAACTTCAAGAAAGGCAATGAGATGTGGAATTTATGCAAACGTGGCAGGATATACATTGGGTTTTCACTGGACTGACTCATGGTTACATTTCCAAAAATAATTAGTGAAATTAAAATCAGTTTATTTTTATATTAAAAATGGTCTACACAATTCTACCCTTACTTAATGCATGTTTTAACCTTTTTCTGAGAAAGAGTGGTGGTTATGCAGTTGTATGGCATGGTTAAAGGTTTGATGGAACTACATTTATCATGGACTGGAGGGACTTTGTTCACCTGCTGTCCAAATTATTAGCTTGTCATCAATATAGCAGAACTCAAACTGGATGTAACCTATTACATGTGCATCTCATCATTCTAATCTGAGAGTCTAACAATCAGAATTGTTACCCTACTGTATAAGTGCGTCTATAAATGACATAATGATATACAGTTTGTTTTAAAGAAAGTTTTAAATGCATATTGTGTTTAGAAATTGGTATCATGATAAAGAAAATTTTAGTGAGCTCTTCCCAAAAAAGCTGTGTGGTGCAGCACTAATGTTGTTGGAGAAGCAATGCCCTGACCTAACTAGCAAAAATAGTGAATGCATTGATTAAGTGGTTATGTAGGTGCTTAAGCAACCTGAGGTCGATTTGGAGCCATTCTCTCTTCCATTTTCCATTAGCCATGACCCTTTGTCTGGGTAAAGATCTTGCCTTTCTACTAAATGGCTGACAATCACAGAGAGAAGCATACTTCTAAATATTGTTGTCAGGTTCCTGTCTTTGAGTCACTCTATCTATCAATGCCATATCTGCAAGTATTCCTTCTGTAGCACACTTGCCTTACAAAGAGTTGCTCAGTGTTTAGTAACATATTTTATGTTAACTTGTAAAAACAATATTGCTTTGGAACTAAAGGACATTGATAAGGAGATTCAGAATTTATAGAATTGTTGCCAACCTGTTAAAGTTGTAAGATGTATATTTTGTACATTTCTCTACTGTATCTTCCAGACAAATGGTTTTGCTGTTTATTGTACATTACTTAAACTGAAACAAATTTGAAGAAGAAAAAAGTTTTTTTGAATCACATTTCTGGAATAAATAAAAACAAAATCATGACCAATCTTTCAACATATCAGTGTTATCAGACAGCTGTCACCTAAAATACTACTTTACGTATTATGTTTTCCAAAAACACGTTTTTTGTTTGGTTCATGAAAAAAAAATATTTGCCTAAAAAAAGTTTGATGAGAGAGAATACAAAGAGGCCTTGCAAGTAGTGATCAATTTGGAAATATTAGATAGCAAAAGAAAAATGCAAATACTATTAATTCTAAAGTAGATTATAATAAATGACCGTATATACTCGAGTATAAGCCAACCCGAGTATAAGCTGAGGCACCTATTTTACCACAAAATACTGGGAGAACTTAGTGACTTAAGTATAAGCCGAGTGTGGGAAATATGCTGTCCCCTGGGTCCCTCTTGTGCCCTCTGTGTCACCCTCTTGTGTGCCCTCTGTGCCCCTTTCTTGTGTCCCCCCTCTCTCTCCCCTGTGTCTCTTCCTCCATCTCTCTCCCCTATGTCTCTCTCCCCCATCCCTCCCCTATGTCTCTTCCCCTCTTCTTCCTCCTCTGTGCCACTTCCCCCACCGTCCTCTGTATCTCTTCAGCCACCCTCCCTCCCATGTGTCTCTCCCCCCTACCTCCCCTGTGTCTCTTTCCCCCCTTTTCCCTCGTGTCTCTTTCCCTCTGCCTCCCTAATCATCCTCCTCATCCTCCCTCCTCAACCTCCCTCCTCAACTCCCTTCCTCATCCTCAACCCCCCTCCTCATCCTAAACCCCCCTCTTCATCCTCAACCCCCCTCCTTATCCTACCTCCTCAACCCCCCCCACCCCCATCCTCTAAATTGTACACCACGTCATTAGCATATGCCAGGTCCTGACACTGCTGGAAGATGCGCAGAGGAGCGGAGGAACAGCTGATGAAAGGTAAGAGAGGGGAAAGGGAGAGGGGTAGGTAATTAGAGAGGGCTAAAGTGATGAGGAGGGAGGATGAGGAGGGGGGTTGAGGTTGAGGAGGGGGTTGAGGATGAGGAGGGGGGTTGAGAATGAGGAGGAGGGTTGAGGAGGGGCTTGAGTATGAGGAGGTGGGTTGAGGAGGGGGGTTGAGGATGGAGGATGAGGAGGATGATAAGGGAGGGGGAGGGAAAGAGAAGCGTGGGAGTGGGGGGGGAAAGAGACACAGGGGAGGGAGGGGGAAGAGACACGGGGTGGAGAGCACCAGGGGGAAAGAGACACAGGGTGACTTAAGTATAGGCCGAGGGGGCCTTTTTCAGCCTTAAAAAAATGGCTGAAAAACTCAGCTTATACTCGAGTATATACGGTATATTTTCAAAGCCATTCAGTTTAGGCGACCTGACATAGAAACATAACACTTCTCTTGCAAAAAAAAAAACTAACAGAATGTACGACATGGGTGCAAGAAGTTTTCAAGAACTGAAAACAATGGGTGCGAATAAAAACTCCACTTACTGTCTACTAGATTTTTTTAAAGTGTTTTTTGATTCATTTGATATATAGTTAAAATAAATATAAGCAAGTCATTCCTATGGATAACTACTAATTGATTAGTAGAAAATGTATAGGTGGCCATTTTACTGCAGTGTACAGATTTTATATACAGTTGTGATCAAAAGTTTGCATACCCATGGCAAATTGGTAATAAATGTACCATTTTTAAAGAAAATATGAATGAGCAGGCAAAACACATTTCTTTTATTTCTTATGGGATTCATATTCAACTGTAGGTTATAAAATAATGGCAAAATCATAAAACAAATCTTGCATACCCTTAGTTCTTAATACTGTGTATTGCCCCCTTTAGCATTAATGACAATGTGTAGTCTTTTGTAATGGTTGTCTATGAGGCCCCTAATTCCTGCAGGTGGTATAGCTGCCCATTGGTCTTGGCAAAATGCCTCCAGGTCATGCAATGTCTTTGGTCGTCTTGCATGAACTGCACGTTTGAGATCTCCCAAGAGTGGCTTGATGATATTAAGGTAAGGAGATGGCCACTCCACAACCTTCACTTTTTTCTGCTTATCCTTGTACTTAGGGTCATTGTCATGCTGGAAAGTCCAAGAGTGTACTATGCGCAGCCTTCATGCAGAAGAATGCAAATTGTCTGCCAGTATTTTCTGATGACATGCTGCATTCACCTTGCCACACATTTTCAAAAGATTCCCCATGCCTTAAGAGCTCACACACACCCAAAACATCAGTGAGCCACCACCATGCTTCACAGTGGGGATGGTATTCTTTTCACTATAGGCCTTGTTGTCCCCTCTCCAAACATAGCGCTTATGGTTGTGACCATAAATCTCTATTTTGGTCTCGTCACTTCAAATTACAGTGTGCCAGAAGCTGTGAGGTGTGTCAAGGTGTTGTTGCAGTAAAGGCTTCTTTCTGGGAACTCGACCATGCAGCTCGTTTTTGTTCAAGTATCGTCGCTTTGTGCTCTTTGAATCAACCACACCATCTTTTTCCAGCCTGTATTTCTCCTGAGTTTCCCTGTGGGTTTTTCTTTGTATTCTGAACAATTCTTCTGGCAGTTGTGGCTGAAATCTTTCTTGGTCTACCTGACCATGGCTTAGTATCAATAAATACCCAAGTTGTACACTTCTTAATAAGTGATTGACAGTACTGACTGGAATCTTCAAGGCTTTGGATATCTTTTGTATATCCTTTTGCATCTTTATGAAGTTCCATTACCTTATTACGTAGGACTTTTGACAGTTCTTTTCGGCTCCCCATTGCTCAGTATCTAGCCTGCTCAGTGCATCCACGTGAGAGCACACAAACAAACTCATTGACTTTTATACACAGACACTAATTGTAATGTAAAATGCCAACGGTGTGAGAAATTAACCTTAAATGCCATTTTGCCTGTGTGTGACAAGGACAAACATTCAAGGGTATGTAAACTTTTGATCAGGGCCATTTGGATGATTTCTGTTATCATTAGGACTAATAAAAAAGAAGACAAACAACTATGGGATAATACATGGCTTCATATGATCACTATCCTTCAATAAAATAACTTTTTAAGCATGATCAGTCATATTTTCAAAATAAATGCAAAAATGTCACAATGTCACAAAAATGAAACAAAGGACCAAGGAAAAACATATTTTTCTCGATTAGAAACACTTCCCAAAAAAGCATATACTGACCAGTTTTTGCAATAAGAAATTAATCTACATTCTTCCATTAACCCATTATGCTTTAAATTTCCTAAATTATCAAAGGCGATATACAATTTTTTCCCATTGTGTACTTTTTTGACAGCCTTAATTACATGTACTTTTTTGCTCTTAGAATTTTAATTCTACTAGCCTATAACTTTTCTCTTTAGGGTATCTCTACTGTTTGTATATGTTTATTCACCACTTATTATTATAAGTATTTATTATTATAAGTATTTCAATATCTTTAAAAAATGCAGTCCATAAACATGTATCCTGACAAAATGCACACTTTATCAGGCTCACAGATCCTGTATAAAATACCAAATGAAATAGAACACCACTGGGGTAAAGGGAATTCCAGTAATGAAATACAACACCACTGGGGTAAAGGGAATTCCTTTGTTTCTTGATCTGTGGTGGGACCCCAAAAGCACAACATCTTGTCCATATTTAGGGTTCTTTGCTTGGCAGTGCCCAATCTGGTCAGGAAGCATTAAAAAACTTCAGGCTAATTTCTATAATGTAGAAATATTATCTTAAAGTGAGACATACCCTAACATATTGTAAAAAATAATAGCACAGAGGGGACTTCTAAATCTGAGTACTGCAACAACTTATTTTCAATGTAAAATTTCCTAAGAAAAACATCAGGGAAATCTATAAATGGTCTTATGCTAATGTCTTTAACAACTGTTAATGTTGTAAGTTTGTTATAACCTTTACACGTATGTGGAGCTTTTCCTAAACTAGAGTGGTCCTTATAAATATTTTTCAATTTAGACAGGTCTGACTCTTCTTGACCCTATGGATTGCAGCACCACAGGCACATCTGTCAGCCACTGCCCCTTTGAGCTCCATCAAGCTCATGCCCATTGCTTCAATGACCTAATTTATCCATCTGCCCTACTGCTATACCCTTCTTCATGTGCCTTCAGTCTTTCCCAACATCAGAATTTTCTCTAGGGTCTTCTCATGATATGGCCAAAATATTCAATATTTAATCTCATGATCAGACCTTCCAGTGAACAGTTTGATTTGAGTACCAATATTACTGATTGATTAGATTTTATTGATTAGATTTTCTTCCCAAACACAAATTTGAATTTTATGACTGCAGCCACCAATTGCAGACATATTGGAGCCCTGGAAATTGAAATTTGACACTTTTTCCACTTTTTTCCTATCTATTTGCCAGAGATTGCTGTTTCCCATGATCTGGGTCTTTTTAATGTTTAGGAGCAGACCAGCGTTTTCACCCTCTTTTCCCCCCCTTATTAATAGGCCCTTTAGTTTCTCCTTACTTTCAGTATTATCTGTGTATCTGAGGTTGTTAATATTTCTCCCAGCAATATTAACCATGTCTTTGGATTTGTGCAGATCAACTTTATGCATGATGTATTCTGAGTATTGTTGAATAAACAAGGTAACAATGTGCAAGCTTGTCACACTCCTTTCACTATCTGGAACTATTCAGTTGTTCCATGTATGGTTCTAACCTTGGCGTCTTGGCCACAGATATATTCCTATTTTTCCAGATGACATGGTCTGATACCTTCATCTCTTTGAACTTGTCACATTTTTTTGTGATCTACACAGTCAAATGCTTTAGAATAGTCTATCATGCTCAAGTAAATGTTTGTTTTTTCTATTTTGCTTTCTTTATTATCCAATGGACATTGACAATTTGATAATTTGTGCTTCTGCCGCTGCAAACCCAGCTGAAACATCTGTTGAACCTGAAAGCACAGGATATTTACCTTGCTGAGATTTGAAATTAATGCCATTTGTCTATACTTATAAAGCACTTTTTGGCATTGTATATTTTTTTTGCTCTTTGGATATAAACTGACCATTTCCAGTCTACTGACCAAAGTTAAGTTTTCCACATTTGTTGTAATAATGCAAGCAACAGCTCATTCCATCTCATTGAACACACTATTGAGGTAATCAATGCTTTTCTGGGTATTCATTCCATCCTTCAATCTGATTTGCTTCTGTTAAAGCACAACAAAAGTCACTCATATGTGCTCTGCAACATTAGATAGAGGGTAAAAAAGGATAATAAAACAGTCTTTTAATTTTTAAAATTGATGCTGAATAGATGGAGTTATGATCAATTGAAGTCAGGCTATTTCAATGTGTTGCCTCTGTCTGCATGATTAATAAGCTCTGTACAGCCTGGAACATAATGAATATTAATTAGAATCAGGTGCAGAAGCTTTCATTAATTGAATCAGGCAGTGACTGAGTTATTGTAACTGACCAAGCAGGTCAAATAGCTCAGTAAGTAATGTAGCTATCTGCAGAGCTAAAGGTCCTGAGTTCAATTCTCCCCAAAACAGATATATTCTTTACTGTTTTAAAAATCAATAACATGATCTTTAGGTTACATAATAAAGCATATGCAAGTTTGAGGTACTGTTGTCTTCTTTTTTGTTTATGGGAAGAGAACTATTTATTATTTTAAGAAATATGTACACATACACATACCTCGAGGTTCTGTCATCTATATCCCCTCCCCTTTTCTCCATCTAAAATGTGGACTTCAATACCATCTATATGCAGATGATACCCAAATCTACCTCTTTGAAACAGAACTATCCCCTCTCTTCTAGCTCATGTTGCCAATTGCCTCTCTATCATATACTCCTTGATGTCTGTCCGTCAACTCAAACTCAATATGTCAAAAACGGAACTCCTAATCTTCCCACCCTCTTCCACAACTTCCAATCTACATATATCTATCATCATTGACAATGCCATCATCATGTCCACGTCTCAGGCCTTTTGTCTTAGGGTTTTACTGGACTGTTCGCTCTTTTTCATTCCTCACATACAATGCATTACTAAATCTTGTCATTTTCGACTAAAAAATATTTTCAAAATACGTCACTTTCTCTCACAAGGCACAACCAAAATTCTTATACACTCTCTTATCATATCCCATTTTAATTACTAAAACTCTCTCTTTGCTGGCCTCCCCATCACCCATCTCTCTCCAATTCAGTCCTTAATGAATGCCTCCGTTAGACTAATCAACCATACTCATCGCTCTGTGTCTGCAGCACCTTTCTTTAAGTCACTCACTGGCTACCCATAGCCTACATAATAAAATTTTAAATTTTGTCCCTAACGTATAAAATTCTCAATAATGATGCACCCTCTTATATCTCTGCTCTTATCTGTAAATACTCTCCCAACAGTCCTTTTCTCTCTGCTAATGACCATCTTCTTTCCTCCTCTCTTATCACCTCCCCTCATTCCCGCCTTCAGGACTTTCCTTGTACTGCCCCTATTCTTTAGAACTCCCTACCTTGCTCCACTACACTATCCTCCTGCCTCAAAGCCTTCAAAACCTCACTAAAAACTGATCTTTAGTTTAAAGAAGTTTATAACCTTCAGCCTTAATTTTCCTAATAAATTGAACCTCACCTTTCTATACCTCACCCATACCCTCTAGACTGTAAGTTTTTGAGTTTTAAATCTTATTTGGTGCCATAGAGAAAGCACTTTGTGTGTTTGATTTTAAACTCAATAAAAGGAATTCCCATTCTTAAGTAATTTGTTAAAAGTGTTTTTGACTTGTATCTACCCTGTTTAGCTCTAAGTAATATGTTGGTGCATTACAAATAAAGGTTAAGGATAATAAGAAATAAAAATAAATAAATACATATATATATATATATATATATATATATATATATATATATATATATTGATTAATTAAGTGAAATGTGATAATAAACACACCTGTGTGTCTGTATTAATTTTTATTATTAAATAACTGGCTCTCATTTTACTTAATTATTCAATATATATTTATATATATATATATATATATATATATATATATATATAAATATATACATAGTTAAAAAAATTAATTTGGTTTAACTTTTGCACATACTTTTTAAAGCAGACTGTTTTGGTTTATGAGTTCCATACAATATTTTCATTAATAAGTCATTAGTCCTTAGTCCTAAATCAATGATTTCCACTTGTTTGTTTGTTCTTTGTAATTAAATAATTAATAATATTTATTAAAACACATATGACTGATATCATCAGTCATATCAGCAGGTCCTTGTGGGACGGTTTAAAAGGCTAACCTGTGTAAACAAATTTTTCAAATGATTTATACCCTGTAACTGATGTTGCAGATCACACATGGCAACTTTTGTAGACCTTTAAGTCCTTACCACTTTTGTCTAGAATGTCTCCTCATCTCTTCGTGCTATCCTCTGGAATTGTTCATTCAGGTGGACAAATATGTTCCTGTCTCCACTACCTATCACTTTCCTCTATTGCTGTTTATTTTCAAAACCTCATCAGACAGCCAGTTTGCTTTCCTAGTTTTCTTTCTTTTAGGGATATTCTTTGTTGCTGCAAAGGAAATGCAATTTCAGTCTTATTTAAACCCTCCTGCTCTCTCAATTTAGTCGTCGTCCAGGTAACTCGCATTGGAATGAAACCATCAATACACAACTAGAGGGTCTCAGGTAACTCCAATACTAACTCCATCATCACCAGGAACATCAAGATTATAGGTGCAACCAGAAGTACCAACAGCAGATGCAGAATGGGAGGAAGAGACACAGCCACTCTCTCTCATCTCTGAGCCCTCACCTGCAGATATAGAAATAATTCAGGTACCTGAAGTTACATAACCATTAAACATGCATTTTGAAATGGTGGAGGCTTATCAAAGATAGCATCTCCATGAAATGAGTTGGCTCTGGTTTTAGGTCAGGAGGGATATAAGACAGCAAAAAATCCAGGCCCAGAGTGACATGCTGCAGAAGAAGGAAGATGCAGCAGTAGAGACACATTTATCTGGGATAAATCGCCAACTGGTTCTAATTAGAGACTTCTTCAGTGTCCATATTGAAACATTATAACAGCAGTATCAAAACCAGCAATCCTCAAATTCAAAACTATAAAAGCCAGAGGATGTCATCTTATCTACCCAAATGTCTTTAAATCCTACAAAATGTCAAAATGTGAACATTTAATCCAGTCATCATTCAATAGCCTGTTTGTTGTAAAGCTATTCTTCATTTAGCAAAGACACATGCTTGTGAACTCCATATACTCCATACTGCCCAAACAAAATAAATATTGATTGGCATCAATATATTCATGAGAATGTGATGACATCTGATATCATATTGATACATATACTAATATGGATAGTGATGGTAGTCCATGCTGACATACATGATAGTTGTATTTACAACTGTGTGTTGCCACAGGTAAACAGTTAGTTGGAGGCAACAGAGAAAAGTTTTAATGACTACAGATATAATTCTCTGGAGTTTATTGGAAAAAATGTGGCAACACACACAAATTCAAATCCTATCTACAGGTGACTACATACTTGGGGCTAACCAGGGTGAAACATTCATACCTAATATCACTATGATATAAAATACATTATACACATGCATATAGCCATAATCACCCTCACATACATCCTGATCTTCATATATACTTACAAGTAACACATATTATAATAATACACATAGGTAACATATAATTCTATGCCTAGTTACAAATGCCCTTCTGGATCACTACCTTGTCTTGGTGAAGGAGCCTGTGTACTTCATTGAAGCTGTGAGCTATATACCAAGCAGAGTTACCCGAGATAGGCAGTTCATGGCAGAGAGGTCAGACAAATTGCGATCCACTGGAGAAGGAACCTGCAACCCACTCCAGTAATGTTGCTAAGATAACTTTATGGACAGACACAGCCAGAGACATAACTATATGGTATCGTAAGATGAGCCACTCAGGTCAGAAATTGCCTACCACATTACTGAGTAAGAACAAGTACAAGTAGCACCAGATTTAATGAAGTAACTGGGCTAAAGTCGAAAAAACACCAAGCTGCGGATGTGTCTGGAGGGGTAAGCAAGGAACAATTTAGCACATGCACCTGGAATGTTAGAACTATGAACCAAGGCAAACTAGGCGCGGCCAATAATGAGATGAGATATCCTGGGAATTAGTAAGCTTAAGTGGACTGGAATGGGACATTTCACATCAGACAACCACCAGATCCTCTAATTTGGTAAAGAATCCCACAGAAGAAATGGAGTAACCCTCATAGTCAATCAAAGGGTGGTTAAAGAAATGCTCAGTTACAACCCAATAAATGACAGCAAATTCTGTCAAGATAATTATCTTATTATAATTCTCTGGTCATAGCAAACAGCCTCTTTCAAAAGCCACTGAGACAACTCTATAAGGCGACTCTATAAGACTCTATAAGATGACTCTATAAGACATCACCAGATGGACAATATAGAAATCATGTTGACTATATACTTTACAGCCGAAAATGGAGGAGCTCTATACAATCAGCAAAAAGAAGACCACTAGAAGGTATGACCATGAGGCTGAAGCTCAAATATTTTGGCCACATCATGAGAAGGCAGGATTCCCTAGAGAAGACTGCTTGAAGGCACAAGAAGAAGGGTCAGCAGAGGAGGAGATGGATAGATGAGGTCACTGAAGCAATGAACATGAACTTGATGGAGCTCAGAGGGACTGTGACTGAAATATGTACCTGGCCTGCTGCATCTCATAGGGTCATGGAGAGTTGTATGCAACTGAATTACTTAACCTCAACAACAAAAGCTGTACATATATACAGACAAATATTAATTATACAGGGTTATATATATGTACATATCTACTGATAAGCTGGTGTTCATTTAAACACACAGACATGAAAACTATATTAATATGAATTCATCATAAAAAATTACATTTGGATATTCCTAATTATTTTAAAGGTTGGTAGTTATTGAAATTGAAACAGGTTTTATTATCTTTGTATTTTACAAATAAAATGTGCTTGTTTAAAAAAAATGTATATATTAAAAAATAAAAATGCAAAGGAAATACATTTGAGTCAATAAATGTAATGTTAATGTTTAAAGTAACCTTAGCTCGTCTTTTGCATATTATTTATGAAAATACTGCATGACATTACTGATTCATTAAAAAAAAAAAACAACTAGAAATTTCTGAATCTGAACTATCTATCACTCCCTTGATGCAAACAGTATTGGCCAGTGATTGTGGCTAGAGAACAACTTTAACGGACTATTACAAGCACTCTAAAACGCAGAAGGAATTCTTTCTAGAGAACGAGCTTGCATGTATCATCATTGTCTATGAGACCATTAGTAGTTATTTTGTATTATATAATTTATATATATTTATTATGTTTTGCCATTTTTAATATACTGGCACTTCTTGTTTATCTGTTGATCACTGAATGAATGATATCATTACATTTATGACAGTTACAATTTCATTTAATAAAATTAGTTTACAAATACAGTGCATGTTAAAATGAATTAGTGACAACATCTGTGTAATCAAATTTATATAGGTTTATGTGTAATGGGAGGTTTAGTAAAGCAGCAAGATTTATTGTTGAAAAATGTTTAAAAGACCATTAAAAAGCATGCTTTCAGTGTATGCAGTATACCAAGCAATGGAACTATCAGCCCTTCATAAACCCCCTCTATTGCAATTATGGGTAGTAACAAAATAAATCCTACCTAGCTATGCTATTTCTCCATCCCGAAAACATTGCAAGAGAACTTCTACAAATGACTGATGCACGACAAAGCCAAAAAGCATGGCACAAAACTCCAAAACCCTATGCTTATCTGATTTTGCTGATCACTCGCAAACCAGAGCAGTGCCGTGATTGCAAAAAGAGGAAGGAAATATTAAGTGTACTAAAGAAAACTTGCAAAGGCTTTTAAAACCTTTTAAACTGAGCAGCAGTTAAAGTAACAGTATAGCACCTAAAAGCACTTAAAAATTATGATATTTCAATATTATTTGACACTTAACCATCCAAAATCGACATATGTGTTATACTAAACTAGCAACTTGCCCGTCAAAAAATAAAATGGCAATAAAATGTTAAGGCTGGCAATGCTGTTTACCACTCAATGCAAGGCTTTCCCCTGCTCTAGCTTGATGGCCTCACGATAGGAGACTTTGGCACTCATTGCGAGCCTGCCTCTCCCACAGTCTACTTTACGGGCCTCAAGATGAGTGCCTTTGGCCTTTTCCACTCATTGCAGGACTCTACATTGTGAGCCTCTCCTCCCCTCTACTTTACTGGCGCTCATCGCGAGCCCTGCAATAAGCGATCATCGCAGACATTGTCAAACCCGCCACTTTCGTGCCTCGCGATGAGCTCCAAAGCTGCTCAGTGCAAGGCACGGCGCTCATTGCAAGCCTCTCCCCACTCTCTGACCCCTTTGTCTGTTTCCTCCCTCTCTCTTCCATGTGTCTGTTTCCCCTCTCTCCCTCCCCCTCTTCCTGCTCTTTTTTTCCCCTTATTTCCCTACTCTGTCTCTCTTTTCCCCCCATTCTCTCACCCCTGCATCCCTTTTCACTCTCTCCCCCCTCTCCCACCCTTGTGACTTTTTTCCTCTCTTTCCCCTGATCACATTTTGCGGGATTCCCGTTGAGCGCCTATCTGTCCTTTTTTAGTGTTGCTTGCCTCGTGCTGTGCACCCTTGGTTTTATTTTCAAAGTTTTGCATTTCTCATGAGCAACGTTGCTTGTATTTTCAAAGTACTGCGTGGCTGGCGATTTTCGGCTAAGTGTTACGTGCTTCGGCCTCATTTTAATCCCAATTGAAAGCATTTACGTTTTTGGAACCGCCATTTTTTTCCTCGCTTTGCCAATTTTCGATCTCCGAAAAACGGCAATTAAGCCCAAAATTAGCTTGCAACCTCACTCACTGGCTCCCTGGCTCTCCCTCTGAGCTATGTGTGAAGTTTTTAATTTATATTTTAAGTGATTTAGTGTTTTTGGGGGTCTTCCGAGTTACGTGCTTGAAAACATATTGGCCGTTAAATTCGCAATTTAAAAAAAACTATTTATTTTATTGCAAAAATAGACAAACATTTTCAAATACCTCTTTACATTTGACATGATTAGTTGTTGCTGTACAGATACAAGAATTAACATAACAGTTAATAAAACATCCATTCAGTCCATATCTGTTGTCCTATTACATTAAGTTGTTATAAATCATAAGGGATTAGAAATGGTCCAAAATAAGAACTATTGCACAGAGTACCAAATTTTCCATTTTAAATATATATATATAAAATAGTGAACGTCCTATAGTATAATACATAATTTATAGTTATACTTTTGTAATTCCCTTATTTGCCTCATTTTGCCTCATATTATATGACCTGTTTTGTACTTTACAGTTGTAATTTTAATCAATCTTGACATTATTTCCTCCCATTACTTTGTGTGCCCTTGTTCCTTACCTGCTTATTCGAAAATGCATTTTGCCACAATGTTTAAAACATTCAAAAACACTTACAATTTTTTTTCAGTTTAAACTTTATTTAATTTTTGTTTTTTGTGTGTTTATTTTATTTTCTGTTTTTTTTTTATTTGTATCCAGGAAATATAATTTTCTAAGGAACTCACAGAATCGTCTAGGAACCAGATTATACAGTGAGGGAAACAAATATTTGAACCCCTGCTGATTTTGAACATTTGTCCACTGACAGAGAAATGATAAGTCTATAATTTTAATGGTAGGTGTATTTTAACAGTGAGAATAATAAAACAGAATAACAAAAAAACAAGAAAAACGCATATCAAAAAATGTATAAATTGATTTGCAAGGCCAATGAATGATATTAGTATTTGACCCCTTCAACTTAGTACTTGGTGGCAAAACCCTTGTTGGCAATCACAGAGGTCAGACGATTCTTGCAGTTGGCCACCAGGTTTGCACACATCTCAGGAGGGATTTTGTCCCATTCCTCTTTGCAGATCCTCTCCAAGTCATTAAGGTTTCGAGGCTGATCGTTGGCAACTCAAACCTTCAGCTCCCTCCACAGATTTTCTATGGGATTTAGGTTTGGAGACTGGCTAGGCCACTCCAGGACCTTAATGTGCTTGTTCTTGAGCCACTCCTTTGTTGCCTTGGATGTGTGTTTTGGGCCATTGTCATGCTGTAATACTGTCGGGGTTAATACGACATATTATTTTCTATATAATATAGAATACTGAATATTGAGTTCAGAATCAATTTATAGACACATATTCCTTTTTATAAAATAACATTTATTGAAAATATCAAAAATCAACTAGTCTAATGAAAAATGTAATATATCAAATCAAAATGTAAATATAACACAATAATATATCAAAATCAAATGCAAATATAACACAGTAATATATCAAAATCAAATGCAAATATAACACAGTAATATATCAAGATCAAATGCAGATAAAACACAGTATAGCCAGTCAGATAAATAAAGGAAAATCAATACATCATATTGTAATACTTATTATTTATGATATTTTCTATGCAGTCCTAAAATTTCAATATAAAAGTGTACTTCATTCACATGAACAATAAAACCTGGGATAGCAATCCATAGAACAACATTAGATAAATCAATTAATAAAATTCATTCTTAATAACGTTTTGGCATGTATTAACAATGTCTAATGATATGAAAATATATGCAGCTATACAGGAATTTATTGAAAATCATACAATAAGTAAAGTATTTTATAATATAATTGATAAGTTAGCTCAGTAAGTTAATTTGTCTGTATTGGTCAAAAAGAAAAATGAGATATTTAATTTTGTATCAAAATTTATATCCGGAGTATAAATTTCAATGACAAAAGGAAATCTAAATAACTTTTTGATAAGAAATAAACCAAACAGAGAAATTACGGTAATGATTCTCAATTATATCACAAAATAAAATATCTCAATTTATACATTACCAGTTATGACAAAATTCCACTGGTTAATCCCAAAGTTGTTTAGCTTTTCAACAAGATAGACTTTTATCTTCTTTCTCTCTTTCTCCTCTCTCCTGTTGTTGTTTTTTTTTTTCTAGATCCTGTTTCTATCCATAATTATACCTCTCCCAAATCAGTTAAAGTATCTATTAACCAATAAAATCTTTTCATGATGTCATCACTTCTTTAAATTTTATAAAGAATATATTTTTCTATAGAGACATTTATTCCTTTAACCATAAGATGGCGCTCTCAGACCTTTGAATTTTTATCCCTTTTAATTAGCTAATGACCCGTTGACCCTTTACCTATAAACAAGATGAAGTCATAATAATGTTATCAACTAGATATTTTTTAGACAGATTTACTATACTGTTTACTAGACTTAATGTCTATGAAGCGAATATTTCACATGTGAATATTTAAGGAGTGATTTTATTACCTAGACTTATGAGTTCAGTCAGATATTTATCTCTTATAGAACAATGGATTATTCAAATCATGGATAGTTCACTGGTGGGCAGCTGTGAAAACATATCTTTCACATAGATATTTTCAAGTAATAGAATTGCATGCATAGGTATATATATAAATATAACAGCATATAAAATATTAATACAATGGATATAAAAATAGTGGTTAATAATTGGAATATCATATTATACCATAATATTCATATAAGATAGAACTTTATTCATACAGAAGTTCTGACAATACCCATCCACGACCCCTTTTCAATGTCCTGGCTGAGAGAAGAAGGAGATTCTCACCCAAGATCTGATGGTACATGGCCCTGTCCATCGTGCCTTTGATGTGGTGCAGTTGTCCTGTCCCCTTAGCAGAAAAACAACGCCAAAGCATAATGTTTTCACCTCCATGTTTGACGGTGGGGATGGTGTTCTTGGGGTTATAGGCAGTATTCCTCCCCCACAAAACACGGCGAGTTGAGTTGATGACAAAGAGCTCAATTTTGGTCTCATCTGACCACAAAACTTTCACCCAGTTCTCCCCTGAATTATTCAGATGTTCATTCGCAAACTTCAGACGGGCCTGTACATGTGCTTTCTTGAGCAGGGGAACCATGCAGGCGCTGCAGGATTTCAGTCCTTTACAGCGTAGTGTGTTACCAATTGTTTTCTTGGTGACTATGGTCCCAGCTGCCTTGAGATCATTAAGAAGATCCTCCCGTGTAGTTCTAGTCTGATTCCTCAACGTTCTCATGATCATTGAAACTCCACAAGGGAAACTGACAATTATTTTGTGTTTCTTTCATTTGCAAATAATCACACCAACTGTTTTCACCTTCTCACCAAGCTGCTTGTTGATAGTCTTGTAGCCCATTCCAGCCTTGTGTAGGTCTACAATATTGTCCCTGACATCCTTGGACAGCTATTTGGTCTTGGCCATGGTGGAGAGTTTGGAATCTGATTGATTGCTTCTGTGGACAGGTCTCTTTTATACAAGTCTCGAGCTGAGATTAGGAGCACTCCCTTTAAGAGAGTGCTCCTAATCTCAGCTCATTTCCTGTATAAAAGACACCTGGGAGCCAGAAATCTTGATGATTGATAGGGATCAAATACTTATTTCACTCATTGACCAGCAAATGAATTTATAACTTTTTTTTTAAATGCAGTTTCCTTTTTTTTTCTTTTTTTTTGTCTCTCACTGTTAAAATACATCTACCATTAAAATTATAGACTGATACTTTCTTTGTCAGTGGACAAACTTTCAAAATCAGCAGGGGATCAAGTAGTTTTCCACTCACTGAATGAAGCCTGCTGTACTCATGATCACCTCAAGTTTTAGCTCTATTATGCCATTACAGAAGAGAATATTCCACGCATGTATCACCGCAAATGACTGGCAACTCTCCTCCTTGTAACAATGAACCCAAGACATATATTTTCTTTTCCTTTTTTTTTATTTCCTAGCTTTTTCAGTCTAATCAGTAAGGTACTGCTTGTCAAACTTTTAATACAACAATATCATTAAAAAGACCCCAAAAGGTAATTTGGGCAAATAGTAGATCATAAAATTAAAGATCATATTTGTATACTCCATAAAACAGACAAAAGTTTTCCAAGCAATTCACAGTTTTTCTTGCAAAGGACTATCCATTTGGCCATATTAGATTGTTTATTAACCTTGTTTTAAGAGCCCATATATCTATTTTATCAACATTCCCACTTTCCAGATAAACAGTTCCATGAAAGGTACATCATAGTCTCATTATTGTATGATTTTATATATTATACATTTGACTTTGAGCAACACTTTTCACTTCAGCTGAGAACATCTGCAAAGTAGACAAACATGACACATTTGCAAGCAAAATATTTCTGTGAGTTAAAACTGTATTTCTAGATTTGTTGTCTTTTTATTTTTAGAATTTTTTCCTTTATGCACATTTCTTTTTTTCATGTATTTCTTATTGTTGCTTCATTTTCAGTCAATATTGACAAAAATGGCATAGGGATCTATTACATGGCTCTCATATGAACTCCCATTAGGCTGACTCAGCCCTATGGGAGCTTTTATAAGCAAGAGTACAGAGCAATTACACAGCTTTCACAAGAAAAACTGTACATTTTGCTATCTTTAAAACAGGAAGTATTGCAAGTCTCTGAAGCTCTAATATGTGCTTGCAGCCTCCCTAGGTTTACCCATAGGAGACTCTGAAACTAAGCAACACTATGCAACACGATCTACTACCTAAAGTATTTTTGCTTTAGGTAGTATGGGCCCACAACGCCCACTTTATAGTTTTTGGCCCCATAAACCATCAATAAGCCCCCTTACCTATAAACATTATTATAAAGCCTATTCTGATTGTTGTTACTTTAACCAATCCAAGTAGTGGGAAATGTAGCTATTTGGTTATAAGACTAACCAATCAGATTACACACATTTCAATCCCTGAATTCTAATTGAAATTTGTATTCAATCAGAAAAGGTGCAGCACTCTATCCAGTAAGAGTTCTTAATATTCAGATAGTCTCTTCTGATTGGCTGAAATAAGGGAATAATGTTAGGTGCAATGGGGTAGCTAAGAAGGTGGGGTAGATTAGGGATTTAATC
This sequence comes from Discoglossus pictus, assembly GCA_027410445.1. NCBI lineage: Eukaryota > Metazoa > Chordata > Amphibia > Anura > Alytidae > Discoglossus > Discoglossus pictus. Next base: position 146,101,250 of record CM050166.1, read on the forward strand.
AGTGGTTACTGGACCCCCACCATAAAGCACAAGGAGGTAGGGCAAAGAGGGGACCTAATGTTTCCCTAGAAGTTGAAGGGGGGTCCCAGGGGACAAATGACTTCATATAATAGATGGGACTGGTAAAGGTATGGGCAGAGAGCTTATTAAACCCCAAATTAATGCTTTATTATTGTTTAATCCCATTCACGATCAGGGACCAAGTAAGGATATCACTTTCATTGTGTTGGGGGCTTTTGCATGTAAATGAACAGTGTGAGGTAGGAAAAGTACCTGGTTCTATGGGCAGTTTGGTTTACATATAGGTTTCAGGTTTACTATGACCACATGCAGGATTTTATGAGAACACATAGGATTAAGTATAGTAGGCAGTTTTTAACCACCCTCCTTGTGTATAGGTCTTGGGCTCTTTTTACACAGTTCTGTGTTCAGATGAAGCAGTGGTATATGATATCCAAATAGGCTTATTTATTTATTTTTACACCTTGTGTGTGGCATTCAGATAAACACGTTTCTTGGCTCTTAGCAGCTTCTTCAGTTTCTCATCCTTAGGGATCCAGTATAAACAGGCGATAACAGCGCTATTATCTGTTACCTTGAGGTTATGCCAGGTGAGAGTCAACAATTTCCAGTTCTTAATATTCAATTTGTTGAATGATCTGCACTAGGTGTAGGTGCGCTTTCTCTTACCCTCCCCATCTTTTTTTGACACATAGGATTAAGCTAAACGTCTTACAAAAGCCAAGTAATTGAAATTTAGCTGGAAAAACGCATCAAAAAGGTCATATATCACACACATAAATCACTGGTTTACATCATTTTATAGGATTTTAACTTGTAAGATTTCATACGGAAGCCATGTAATTGAGCCAATAGACGTTTACACAACTTAAAAACAGCTAGTAGAGTGTAAAATTAAAAAAAACATATATTTTTTCTTTTGATAACTTAAAACATAAAGAGTAGAATCAGTAATTACATTTAGTATTTCACATATAATCTTTACTATTTAGTCTACATACAAATTCTCTTTTTACTTTTTTTTTTATGTTTTTTTTTTTTTGCTGCAGTCACCATCCACAATAATCTTTGTACCAAAGAAAACAAGCCTACTACTTCTATGTTCCCCCATTTCTTTTCCAAGACTTAATAGGGTTCTTTGACATAAACTTAGTGTATTTGATGTTAACCAGAAAACCAGCACTCAGTTCAACTCCTCTTCACTTTCAGCCATTAGAGTAGCATCATCCACATATCTGAAGTTGTTGATATTTCTCCCTGTGATTAAAATTCCAACTTTTGATTCATCAAGCCCAGCATTTTGTATGATGTATTCTGCATATAAGTTAATAGGGTGATAATATACAGCCTTGTCAATCCCAGTCTTTAACAAGTCAGTGTTCCATACTTAATTGCTTCTTGGTCCCTCTACAGATTTCATTAGGCATTATAGGCAAAAGCCAACAGGCGGGCCCATGAGAGGGGAGCCTCATTTTCACTTCCTAGAACTAAATACAGCACTGTCTGCAGGCACAGGAAGTGAGTAGTGAGTAGGGGACATTTTATCTCAAGACTGTGTCAGCAAGATGCCGGGAGCCGGCTCCTCCCCAGCCCTCCTATTTCCGCCAGCACCTGCTTCTGCCCATGAGGAGAAGAAGCTTCAGGAGCCTGATCCTGGGTGTCTGAGAGAAAATAAACTGTATGTTCTGCCTAGCTGTCCATCAGTAGACTAAATAAATGTAAATGGTGTATGTGTAATTTGTGTGTATGTGTGATGTGTATGTACGTAGTGTGTGTATGTATGTGGTGTGTGTATATTTATATGGTATGTGCATGTGTATGTGAGCATGTGAGAGATTTGTATGTGTGTGTATGTATGTGTTGTGTGTGTATGTATATGGTGTGTGTGATGTGTGTATGTATGTGATGAGTGTGTGTATGTATGTATACGGGGTTTATGTATGTGTGTCTATTTGTGTGAGATGTGTGTGTTATGTCTATGTGTGTGTGTATGTATGTGATGTGTGAGTGTGTATGTGGTGTGTGTGATGTGTGTATGTATGTGATGAGTGTGTGTATGTATGTATACAGGGTTTGTGTATGTGTGTATATGTGTGTGAGATGTGTGTTTGTTATGTCTATGTGTGTGTTTGTTTGTATGTGTGTGTGTGATGGATGTGCGTGTGTGATGTATGTAACCATTCACTAAGCAATAAAAGGTAGTGCACACTACACAGGGGCGCCTTGGAGTTCACTACCCAGGGCCTCCCCGAATGTAAATCTGGCCCTGTAGGCACACCCAATTCTTTAAGAACTTGTCACAATGTGTTATGATTCCCAAGTCAAAAGATTTAGAGTAGTTAATAAAGCAAAAGTAAATGTTTTTACTTTTTTCTGCTCTAACTGATTTGATCACTACTGCATCTGCTTTTTCTGAATCCAGCTTGTACATCTGACATTTCAGACATAGGGCTGTCATTGACTATATTTACCCCCCCCCCCCCCCTTGCTGTTATTTTGAATATATGTTCATGTTGCAATTTATGTTAATTAGGGTATTATATTTCTTTAGAATAAAAAAAGCCTGGGGAAAATAATTAAATACATTGGTACATGATGAGGATTCATCTAAGGCCTTAAATTCTATTGGATAAAGCAGTAGTAATTACACAATACTGGGAACTATCCCGAAGGTTTTGCAGATAAACTTCATAGAATGATTAATTTAACCCAAACATCTGTTTCAGCGGCTGCCTAAATTTAGGAAGCCTCCACATTTAATGGTGTTGCTCAGCAGTAAAATTTATCTTGGCCAAATTTGAAGATAGAGTTACTGATATCTATGGCAGATAGCTTACTTTTACAACACACCTCTGTCTCATGGGTATATTTCCTAGGAACATCCTGAAGTGGCCGTGGAAAACAATTTACCATTTTTGGGGTAGTTAAATTAAATATTGCTTCCAAATAGAAAGAAAAACTAACCTATCTTGGTGTCAGACCATCAAAAAGATTGATGAAATAGCTTATTTGGAGAAATAAACTTGAAGGCTGTTTGCCTCATTATAAGAAAAAATGGACACCCTGGAATAATAGAAACAATAGCACTGGAGAAAGCTTTGGATTGTCTTCACTTTATCCAACCATCAATGAATGTCAAAACTATAAGATCATATATAAGACATTTTCTACCTAAGAATCACAAGCGCAGCATCTATCCTGAGGCAAGAACATGTTTACATGAGTAACATATATCTACCTTAGACACATCCCTCCGATGTCTACAGTAATTTTAGAGAACAGATAAGGTGAAAAGTGTCTCACAGTACAGTTGTCACAACTGGATGAACAGCTGGATATTGTGTACATATAGTTGTCATTGTTTCTTGATTAAGATGTATGTGCTGTTATTGATGTGTGGTGGCAATTTGGTTGAGCTAATGAACGCAGGAAAATGTGGCTCACAGAATCTAATTTGTGTTACTAGGGCCTTAGCGGCTCCAGTCTGACTGATGGTAGGATCTGCTAGGCCCTAATTGTGGATAATTGTGAGTGGACAGAGTAATCAGTTTCCCATTTGTATGTGGTCAATCATGTTGCTTAGCCGAATGCCATCTTGACTATTTCTTGACCCTGGACTGTATAAACTCACCAGATGTTGTGACAACGCAAGCCATTTATTAATCTAGAAAAACAAGAGATATTACAACCAAGACCCTTCTGAAATATTCAGTTCTCTCAGAAGGTCATAGACTATAGGTCATGGAGGCTAGACCCAGGCATCTGAAGAAAGGGAGAAATCTGATCCCTCACTTAATCACAGCAGTAAATACCAGATGAAAAGATCAAACAAATTATTAGCAATGGGACACAGCCTTGTACTATACTTGATGGTGTTTTTTTAGGTGCATTCTTCTGTGTAAGAAGAATAAAGGAAAGGATATTTGTGCTCTAAACAATGGTGTGGACTATGTCTTGTATTATGTGCTATCCTAATTAAAGTGACTAAGTTCAAGGTTGTCAATTCAAACATACATAAGCAAAGTATATGTTTTATTCTGAGGGAATAATAATTCTACTCACTGGAATTATTACTACAGACTCTTCCTGGAACTATCCTCTGAACTACTGAGGATACCAGTGCTAAGCCTAATTGCTGTGCTTCCTAAGTATCTGTGATTATTTGGTGCTGTACTGGGTTCAATCCTGCTAACAGGGATATCCAATGATCCTGGGTCTTTCTGAGCTCAACCAAGGTATGGGTCGTGACAAATGACTCTTCAGACAGGATATATTTGCTTTGCTCACAGGATAAGCCCCTAGTCCATCTGCCTCTCCAGTTCTTAGGGGTTGATTGCATGTCACTCCTGTCAGGTTTCCAAAGTGATTCTTGGATACATTCCCCCCAATAGCAGAATCAAAAATGAAAAAAAAAATATTTAGATAAAATAATTAACAAAATAAAAATGATCTTATTTGCCAAAACTAGCAAACATAGCGTATATTCAAAGCTATTGATGTGTATGTGTAGAGGAAGGTTTCTTTATGGAAATAAGTTTAATACAGAGAAAAGTTTAGTGAAGATTTAATGTACAGGAATCTGCAAGGTTGATGTGATTTTGTTTGTTGACTTTAGAAGATTATTACTAAGTGTTGTATGATTTATGTGGTATGTAATAAAAGAGATAGATGTGCATTGCAGGGTTAGATTTCTTTTCTCTGGGTAGGTTTACAGCCCTCCAGGACAAGTCATTGTATCATTGCTAATTCCTAGAGCATATCTAGCCTACTCTGTTTCTTTTAGTTCAAACCTGTTATTGATTGTTATTTTCAGTAGTGATGTCACTTATGATGTCATCAATTATATTATCAGCAACATGTAAGAGGCTGATTTAAGACTGAGTAAATTCTTAACATTAAATTTTTTAGTTCTAGTTAAGATCCTTAAATTAAATATTGTTTGCCTGTATTTCTGAATGGGTGAAAGTGCTTTTGTAAATTGCTTTAGTTTGTGAATGCATGCTTGGCTTGGTGTTTGAGTGAATATGTATGCATGATTCTATTAACCCTCAATATATATTTGCATATTATCATATATAGAGGAAGGGGATAACATAAATGGAGAAGACTGAAGAGGATGGATGTTAAAGAAGAGGCATCCCAAAGATTTGAAACTTTCCTTGAAAAAGATTATTTTTTCTTTAAGAACCCTGATGATTTTTTACATAGCTAAGTCCTACTTGTGCTTTTTTTTATATACATATTGTTGTTACATTTATTGTAGGAAAACTTGGCATTTTTTATTTTACACTTAGATGTCAAAAAATTTCAGGTGAGTTTTTTTGGAGCCAGTAAATTTATTATGAAATGCCACATCAAAGTACAGTTATAACAACAAACAAAATAGCTTTTTAGTAACTCCTGCAGATTCCTAACATATTTTTTAGGGAAAAATCAATACACTTTTTGTTCAATACATTTTAAACATACAATGGAACTGATATATGCATTGCTGCACACCAATGTGCTCAGAACTCTATGGATGAGATTATTAGAAAAGAAAACTGTCTCCCCATGAATAATACAACAAAACGTTTATGATCCATTTTATGCCACAAGTTAAATATTCACTGAAAAGGGTTGTACTTTATCATGATGGCAGGATGCTGTAGCTTGTCATTTTATCTATCACTTTATTGATTGCTTTCTTTTTCTAAATCTAGATAAACATTAAAGTTAATGTGTCAGAGCATAGCTTTAAAAGTAGTTGAATGAGAATTTTCTTTTTTATTAAATGTGTGATGTAGATGTTTTACATTTACAATATATGATTTTTTTTCACTCAATTAGCTTTAGAGGTGAACAAATGCTCCTAGAGAATTCTGATAAACATTTTCACACAATTACAAACTGAGGAGTTCTAAAAAAATTACAAATTAATTTGAATATGTTTAGGGATACATGTATAAGAAACTACCACTAATTCAGTGACAGTCAACCTATTTCACTTGAAGGATCTCATAAGTGTCCCCACTGTCCTTAAAATAAACTGACAATGCTTTTATCCTTTTTATGTTATTACAAGCACAATGGTAAATTTGCTGTTGGAAATAAATTAATTGGTGATAGAGGTTTTACAGAAATGTAATAGACTGTGTATTTTTGGAATGGTACATGATTCCCAACTAAAGGGAACAGGCTGTGGGCCCCATAAGAAGTTCCTCAGGCAGTGACCCGGGCCTCCTGTTGCCTAGCACTGCTCTAAATACTTTAAATATTCTCACAACGTTTTTATTTTTGGGAAATCGTTCCGCAACAATAAAATATTTTAAGTGTTTATGTTTTAGTTCTTTAAAAAGGCATATCACAATAAGCAAAACGTAAAAAAATAAAAAAATAAAATAAATAACATTTACAGTTTAACTACCAAATGCAGCGTCATGCGGAATTAGAGACCAGAAAAGCTTGCTAGACCTATCCTACCGGCAGTTTGTCTCGGTTTGGTATCCTCTTACACAGCACAACTTCTAAGGATTTGGGGACAAGTTGTTGAAATTTTTCATACAATTAAAAGAAATAAAATAAAGGCCTTCCCTCTAAATGAAACTCATTGGGTATAGCTGTCCCAAAGAGCATAATATTTCATTTTGGTTCACATTTTTATACAGTTTTTCCATAATACAACAATGGGCCATTTTCATATGTAAACATAACTTCACCCCTTTTGGTCTTCTGAATTACTCCATATGTGCTAAGAACCTCCACCAAGGGCATGACGCCAGCCTGTCTACCTCTCCATCTAGTGCTGATAAACCTGTTGCTCATCATGATAGAAAAGTAAGGTAAGTCTTTGGGCACAGAGGGTGTGTGTTGGAAACAGGGTGACTGGGTGAGGGTGTTGGGGTTTAACCACAGTGAGGTACCATGGATTCAGGATAGACAGGCTTATGTCCTGGGAGAGTATTTCCTCTAATAGGGGTACCCAACAGAGGGTAGTGGGCCCTGTAAGTGGGGAGGGGTTATCCTGATTGCTCAACGCCTTGGTGCTTCAATTTGCCCTGGTCTTCTTTGCTGTATGTAAAACAGAAGAAAAATAAATTTAATGTAGATTTTATTAGACAATTAACAATTAACAACCACATTATGAGAAACAGGGGAACATAAACAATATTCTTTATCTTCTCTCTAGTTGGTGGAGGTAGGAATTGGTTTTCTTCTGTGGCTCTTTCTTTGTTCAGGGTGGCACATTTCTTCTGTCCGTTGCAGTTTTCTCTCTCTCTCTCTCTCTTCAGCTCTGTCTCTCTTATAGCTGTGACAATATTGTGATCATTACACACGGTCCCGCGAAGAGAAAACAGCGGTAAAAGCAGAGCATTCAGTGGGGATCTGCAGACAAAAGACAGTGATATAGCAGTGTTTAACGCTAAGCAGGGAATTACAGAAAAAAACGAGCTATAACGAATCAGCATTAAAATGGGTAGCATTAAGTGGGGTATACCTGTACTTACCCTGTCTTCTAACTATGTCTGATTTATCATGTTTTAACACTAACTTTGACTTGTAGTGGAGGAGAAGGAGGAGGTTGAGGAGGTGGTTGAGGAGGAGGAGGAAGTGAGTGAAGGAGGAGAGGAGGAGGAGGGTGAGAGCGTGGGAGAGGAAGAGATGGAGCATAGTGCAGAGGGAGAGGTGGGTGGGCAAGTACCCATATTGATAGGCAAAATGTGCCTATCAATATGGGTACCTGCCCACCCAACTCTCCCTCTGCACTACATCCCTAGGGTCAGAGAGGGAGGAGCCTGATCCCAAGGGGGGTAGCGGGGATGTGGGACAGGCCCCAAGGACAGTTGAGGGAGGACAGGATCCCCACCCACAGTTGGGAGAGCAAGAGGCCCCCAGGAGATGGTTGTACTTCTGCGTGCAATTGGTGAGTGCCTTTCGGGGGGTAGGAAAGTTAGGGCACAGGCATTGAAGGAGGTAGCAGTCGCAGTAACAGCAGTGGGCATGGCAGAAAGGAATCTGAGGTCTGTGAAGCACAGATTCGATGACGTCAGCGTCCTGATGAGGAGGAAGATGGCCAAGGAGCTAGACGCAGCCTCAGCAAAAAGTGGTGGCCCTAGAGTGTCCGTCGCCTGCAAAGAGTGGGAGAAGGACCTTAAGGACCTACTGAGCCAGGTGCCCGCCATTTGAGCTTCAGGCTTGGTGGCCACACATGTACAGGATGACCAACAATGACACTGACATGTCCATGGAATTTACAAGGGATAGATGGATCAGACATGTGTCATTAAATCCATGAGGCTGACAAATCCCTGTCTTTAGTGGGCACAACAAAATTGGTCAACCAATAGACAGTCCATGTATGGGCATACCCACTGCAGCTTATGCAGTCACAGACTGTAGCCAGACTCAAAAGAGCGTTAGGAGCCAAGAACAATCAAGATCAAGAACCCAACAAAGATCACATCTAGAAAATGATAGCTACTCAGAGTTGCACTCAAAGAGCCAGGTGAGATTTATTGTGTCAAAGAGATCAAGATTCTATGTTAAAGTGATATATTGCTTTATTGTATTTTCAATAAGAACAGTTAAACTTATGCAGTCTAAGGTTTGTCTACAGACACAGTGCTGATTAACAGAGTCTGCCTCAATGAACGTTTCATATATTATGGTTTAACTGCTAACAAGAATGTAATCAGCCAGCAGTTGAACACTTAATTAACATGGAATATTCTGTTCTGTCACACGATGAAGAGCACAGATAATGAGGTCAATGGGCCTGTAAGTGAACAATATTTTCTGCAACATCATTATCACATATCCCTTTCTTTTCTTGATTCTCTTTTTCAGCTTCACAGAGGTCTGGGTACACTGGTGAGCCAGAGGCACGGAGCAAGCCCCCGCCCAGCAGGATTCAGCGCAGGGGGAGGAGGGACCAGCACAAGCCATGTGCCCTGGTGAGGAAAAGAAGAAGTATGACTTCACCTGGGCAGTGGGGCCACTTGCAGGACCGTATGCCACCCACTGTCCCTCTAATCCAGCAGCTGCAGCCATCACCAGGGCACACATATCGGAGGGAATATAGGGGCATGCGCGCACCTTCTCCTTACCCCTATGGTTGGTCAGCCTGGCTCCCACCACCAGGTCGACCACCCCAATGGAGCCAGGCACCGACCAGGCAACAGCCCCTCCCCACAGGGCCACAACCTCTGCCACCTCCCTCACAACCAACAATGGGCCCTGCAGCCAGACCTCCAAACCCACCACCACACAGCCAGGCTGCTCAGGAGGAAATGCTGGCCATGCTGAGGCTGATCCTACACTGTCTGCAGTGGATCCAGGCAAGTATCTCCTTCAGTCACCAGGAGTTTATGAGCAGCATGGCCAGGCACAATAGGAAGGAGAGGAGGCACCATCTCATGATCTATCTTGCCGGGGTGCTCAGGATGGGGGAAGTCAAGCAGGTGACAAATGATGCCACCAGCACCACCTCTGGTTGTGCAGCTGCCTCACGGAGGGATGCCTCCCCCTACCCCCTTCATCCCCAGCACTTGTGAGACGGTGGCGGGCCATCGGGGATTGGGGCCCTGATTCAAGGCGGAGGAAGATGTAGGGGCTGTGCATATTTTTGTGCCTTCTCAACAGCTCTCCTCAGTGACAATGTATTGGTCACACTGTTAACCTAATCTAGCCTGGCTACAGAGTCTTAGATCTTGGCATATGTGATGGGGATGTTTTGTACACAGATGGTTACCTCCAATTACATGGTCCATGATCCCCTTCTCTGTGGACACGTAGGGTTCTATTGAACATTTCACCAATTGATGGACACTAAGGAATGCTGTTGAGAAGACATGCAGCAGTCTCTATCTTTTTTAATGTCTTAATTTCCTTTTTGTTTTTTGTTTAGGCACAATTCAGGTCAATGAAGGCATCTTCTGCATCTGCAAGAATTGTGAAAGAAATGTATTCAGTGTAAGATTTTTCTAAGCCTCTCAGGTGGACATTCCTTCAATCAACCACCCCCCCCCCCCCACACACACACACACACCTTATCATGTAGCTCTCACAATATTAAAGCTATCATATATCAATATATGTAAGACAAGGTTGTTGTTAATTTAAATGTAGACTTTATACAGCTATGATGGTGGACTTGTGAAGTCTCACAATGGCATGTTAAAGACAACCAATATATTCACTAGTGAAGCATGTGATCCTGACCTCAATATCAGTCTCACAGATCCTTTTTTTTCTGATGTACTGTAAGTAAAATTGAATCGGGCTGCTGACCTTTGTGTCCTCCCCGTATTAATGTGTAATTTCCTGTATTGCTGATATCACAAGTATCCTTTAACATGTGCTAACACCTGTCTAGCTGATGGATGTGATATCAATGTTGATTAACAATATTATATTGTGAAGGTGATAGTACACCTTGACCACTGAGCCTGGTCACTGCTAAGCATTTATTGTGAGATGACACATCATTATTATTGGTCATGGCCAGTGAGATATCCTGAGAACTAGCTAATGGTTAGTAATGATTGCAGATGGAAATCAGGTGAGTTGGTATATTTTTACAGTTACAGTATTTAGCACTGTACTGTACATGTATGTTTTTTTCTTTTTTGTTATCCACCTCCACCTTTTTTTTTACCACTTCTTTCCATATTTTTGTTTTGGGAACACACTGTATGTGTGAGACTGGATTGGATTACAAAGTCCAGAGGTTTAAGCATTTGTTTCATTGAGCAGATATATACAAGTTGTAAGTGATATGCACATTACTGGTTTCTTCAATTAAATGGAGTGATTTTTGATGATCCTTTTATTCATCAGATTCCAGTTGCAATGGTATAGTGGCCATATGTGACCCCAGAAGGTGCTATGCCATGCTTACTATAGACTATAACATTACCCCATTAGGTATCCCCTTTCCCCCAAAAGCCTCTTACCATTTTGGGATATGCCCACACCCCACCCATGGTATTAATGCACAGTCTTGTACATTTCTGATTGTGCTCTGTGTATGAAATAAAGCTTTGTTATACCGTTCTCACCATGTCAGTGTGTTGTCAATGGTTGGGGTTTAGAGACATCCACATACATCACATTTGTGTTACATTCCTATACAGTGCCTTGCAAAATGAATCACGCTCCATGACTTTTTAACTATTTTGTTACATTACAGTCTTAAGTTCAATGTTTTGTTAATCTGAATTTTATGTGATCGATCAGAACACAATAGTCTAAGTTGGTGAAGGAAAATGAGAAAATATACACATAAAACTATTTTTTAGAAATAGAATACAGAAAATTGGCATGTGCCTATGTATTAACCCCCTTTGTTATGAAGCCCTTTAAAAGCTCTGGTGCCACCAATTACCTTCAGAAGTCCCATAATTAGTCAAATGTTGTCCACCTGTGTGCAATCTAAGTGTCACATGATCTGTCATTAACTATACACACTTTTTGTGAAAAGCCCCAGAGGCTGCAACACCAAAACAAGAGGCACCACTAACCAAAAACACTGCCATGAAGACCAATGAACTCTCCAAACAAGTAAGGGACAATGTTGTTGAGAAGTACAAGTCAGGGTTAGGTTATAAAAAATATCCAAATCTTTTATGATCCCCAGGAGCACCAACAAATGGAAAGAACATGGCACAACAGCAAACCTGCCAAGACGGCCGCCCACAAAGACTCACGGACCAGGCAAGGAAGGCATTAATCAGACAGGTAGCACAGAGACCTACGGCAACCCTGGAGGAGCTGCAGAGTTCCACAGCAGAGACTGGGGTATCTGTACATAGGATAACAATAAGCTGTACGCTCCATAGAGTTGGGCATTATGACAGAGTGGCCAGAAGAAAGCCTTTCAGCAAATTACTTTCAGCAAAAAATAAAATTAAATGGTTTGAGTTTGCAAAAAGGCATGTGGGAGACTCCCAAAATGTATGGAGGAAGGTGCTCTGTCTGATGAGACTAAAATTTAACTTTTTGGCCATCAAAGAAAATGCTATATCTGGTGCAAACCCAACACATCACATCACCCAAAGAACACCATGCCCACAGTGAAACATGGTGATGTTTTTCAGCAGCCGGGACTGGGAAACTGGTCAGAGTTAAGGGGGAAAGATGGATGGTGCTAAATACAGGGATATTCTTGAGCAAAACCTGTACCACTCTGTGCATGATTTGAGGCTAGCACAGAGGTTCACCTTTTAGCAGGACAATGACCCCAAACATACTGCTAAAGCAACACTTGAGTGGTCTAAGGGGAAACATGTAAATGTGTTGGAATGGCCTAGTCAAAGCCCAGACCTCTATCCAAAATAAAATCTGTGGTCAGACTTAAAGATTGCTGTTCAGAAGCCCAAACCATCCAACTTGAAGGAGCTGGAGCAGATTTGTAAGGAGGAATGGGCAAAAATCACAGTGGTAAGATATGGCAAGTTCATAGAGACTTATCCAAAGCGACTTGGAGCTGTATTTGCTGCAAAAGGGGGCTCTACAAAGTATTGACTTTAGGGGGGTGAATAGTTATGCACATTGACTTTTTCTGTTATTTTGTCCCATTTGTTTGTTTGCTTCACAATAATAATAAAATAAAAAAACTTCAACGTTGTGGGCATGTTCTGTAAATTAAATGATGCATATCTTCAAATAATCCATGTTAATTCCAGGTTGTGAGGCAACAAAACACAAAAAAAGCCAAGGGGGGGTGTAAAGGTTTTACAAGGCACTGTATCTGTAAACTAATGGGCCCTAGTTACTGTGCAATAGATTAATACATATACTCCAGTAAAATCTATGTTATCCGGCACCCACAAAAAAAAGGTCTAAATGACCCTTAAACCCCCCCAAAAACCCTCAAAATGCCTTTAAAAAGGCATTAACACCTAAACTGGGCCATTTAGGCCCAGAAAAAATAATAAGAAAAAAAGTTAGTATTTTTTGTTGCAGCCTCGAACTGCCAGATACTTATGCCAGTATAGCGTGAGTTGTTTTAAAATGGGGAATTGATGCCGGTGCCAGTTGCTTGAGAGAGACGGTTGGTTAGGTGCCGTATAACCAGTCTCCCTCGGTCTGATGCTCTATGCAAATCTCACCTTGTGGAGTTTTAATGATCATGAGAACAGTGAGGAATCAGCCCAGAACTACACAGGAGGATATTGTTAATGATCAAAAGGCAGCTGGGACCATAGTCACCAAGGTAACAATTGGTAGAAAACAACTCTGTGAAAGACTGAAATCCTGCAACAACCGCAAGGTCCCCCTGCTCAAGAAAGCACATTTACAGGCCCGTCTGAAGTTTGCCAATAAACATCTGAATGATTCAGAGGAGTAGTGGGTGAAAGTGTTGTGGTAAGATGAGACCAAAATCAAGCTCTTTGGCATCAACTCGCCGTATTTGGAGGAGGAGGAATGCTGCCTATAACACAAAGAACACCATCCCCACTGTCAAACATGGAGGTGGACACATTTTGCTTTGGGGACAGGACAACTGCACCGCATCAAATGGACAATGCACGGGGCCATGTAACATCAAATCTTGGGTCAGAATATCCTTCCCTCAGCCAGGGCAATGAAAATGGGTCGTGGATGGGTATTCCAGCATGACAATGACCCAAAACACACAGCCAAGGCAACAAAGAAGAGGCTCAAGAAGAAGCACATTAAGGTCCTGGAGTGGCCTAGCCAGTCTCCAGACCTTAATCTCATAGAAAATCTGTGGAGGGAGCTGAAGGTTTGAGTTGCTAAACATCAGCCCTTAAAACCTTAATGACTTGGAGAGGATCTACAGAGAGGAGTGGGACAAAATCCCTCCTGAAATGTGTGCAAACCTGGTGGCCAACGACAAGAAAGTCTGACCTCTGTGATTGCCAAAAAGGGTTTTGCCACCAAGTACTAAGTTGAAGGGGTCGAATACTTATTTCCCTCATTGACCTGCAAAACAATTTATATATTTTTTAACTGTTTTTCTTATTTGATTTTTTTTGTTATTCTGTCTCTCACTATTAAAATACACCTACCATTAACATTATAGACTGATCATTTCTTTGCCAGTGGGAAAGCATTCAAAATCAGCAGGGGATCAAATACTTTCTCCCCCACTGTGTATATATATATATATATATATATACATAAAATTATATTTCAGAATATAATGTTAATACACATGATAGGTCTGATTGTGATACTGGGGAGTATCAACATTCCCCTGAAGGGCTGATAAGAATATGGTGATAATGTACGTTGATTGATATCAAAACACTTGATGGGATTTCACCAAATGATAATGGGTATACATCTTGGCACATGGCCGACATCAATGGTGTGAGCCTTTCCAAGATGGGCGTAGTGGAGATTATCCCTGATGGAGGTGAGTTGGCTGTTGCTCCACATGCCTCTGCACAGCCTCCAAGTGTGTTTCTAGCCCTTCCTGATAAGTTAGAGTAGGTTGGTGTGGTGTATATTTCGCGTTTCCCCTTCTGGATCACTACCTTGTGGTGGCAAAGGGGCTTGTGTACTTCAATGAACCTTGTAGTGTCACTCTAGGTGGACAGGTCATAGCAGAGAGGTCAGACAAATTAAAGTCCCCTGGGGTCCACATGAGAGCCTCTGTAAGTGAGAAAGGGTTAATATTGCAGGCTGTTTCATGTTTTTGTGTTGCAATTTAACCAGGAAGTGTGTCTTTAATTGATTTATGCATGTTGCAGCAAGGCATATGCATGACCATTCCAACATAAGATAAAAAGCTTTTTTTTTTTTTTTAGATGCCAATTTTTTATTTGGGGATTGTTGTGCAATGAATTGTAATGCCTTGCATTGCTTTCCCCATATTTTAAAATCCAGTAGTGTGTTTATTTTTATTGTCTTTTACAGTGTTAAAAACTTGTCTGTAAATCCTTTGTGGGCCCTATTTGGAGGCTGTAATATTTTTGGCTTCATTTGCCGTTTACGGGTTTTAATGCCAGCGCGTCAATTGTAGCATTTTAATAGCCATTTGCGATTGTAACATTTCCGGGTTTGACAGATCAAAGGCTTAGCTGGGATGGAGTTCAGATTTTGTCAGCCCATAGGGTTCTCTCGCCTGCAACCCGCAGATCATTTGCGGGTAGCTAAAAGAGGCCAATTTTGCGGCCTCCTTTACGGGCTTCGGGAACTCAAAATCGCAGAATTTAATAGGGCCCTTAGTCTGATTTATTGCTTAGCACTTAAGATTTTAACAGTAGATGGTATTTGACATTAAATCTAAATGAAATGGTCAGTGTAATATCTATATTTATTAAAAAAACGTGAAAAATCTCTAGAAACTGTCTAGAAAAACCTTCTGCCTTTAAGGCCATTTGATCAGGCCCCAGCTCTGCCTATCACTAATAAGCTACTTACTGAAATGTAATTGCCACAATCTGCTTCTTCAAGGGGGCTTGCTATGATCCTTGTTCTCTGTGGCACCGAAGATGGCTTCTGAAGAGGGCAATTCCCAAAGACACAGGCAGAGAATACTGGATACGGGTTACTAGTGGCCTCCTGCAAGACCACTCCAACAGTCAGGATACAGTCAAACACAGAAATAGTCTCACACCTTGAATACAACAACATATTTATACTCTCCAATACCACACCCTTGTGTACCTTTGTGTATGTGTCTGATGTCACACATCTGCCCTGTAGCCTTGGTTAATATATAAACTCTTGAGATCAAATTCACCAGATATCTGTAGCTGACTTGTGAAACAGCCTTGATGTTAATCTCAAGTGTTTGCCTAGGACTACTTGAAGTGCAAGAATTTGTCCTGACTGCTGTTTATCAAGGGTGAGGGTGCAATGATCTGCAGCTCCTTGCCAGCAACTGCGACCCTCGCAAACTTTACATCTTAACTCAAACAAAATACGACACACGTTACAACCCATTATGCCCTTGCAAAAAACGGCCGGAATATGCGCACATCAAAACATCAAAAATCCAACAAATACACACAACAAATACATAAAAAGCTTACTTTACAGCAAGAGGGAGCATCCAGGACCTTGAAAACTAAAGCTACACCTCAATTTAACTGAAATTAAAGCAGTTTAGACACTTAAAAATTCTCCAAGCGAGAGAAAAAATGGCAGCCGAAAAAAACGAAAACGAGGCTACAGCAGTCTAAAGACGCAAAACACCACCAAACACCTACGTATTTGCCGCAAAAAAACAGACGAGATTAGAAAACAAGGACGCAACCTGTGCATCCCCAAAAACATTACAAACACAACAAATAAAAACAACAAACACATAAAAAGGTTACTCACAGCAAGGGGGGGGGGGGCACCGACGACCTCTACAAGTGAAGTTACACCTCCATTTAAGCACAAATTTCGGAGTTTAGAGACCCGAAAATCACCTAAGCGACAGAAAAAATGGCCGCCAAACAAAACGAAAACGAGACTAAAGGTCCCTAAACACGCAAAACACTACCATACACGCAAAACACCACCAAACACCAACGGATATTCCGAAAAAGCCCACCAAACAGCTACGGATAATCCGAAAAACTAAAAACTAAAAGAACGAAGATTACAAAAACTCGCACGACATAGAAAACTAACGATGCTACATCAGCCACATTATATACACCAAACACCCTTAGCTCACTTACACTTTCATTGCGGTCATTTTTTGACTGGCAATATTCTAGTGATATATAATAACTAGTATACATAATAACCATGTACAGGTAACATATAACCACACAATAATACATAATCACAATGTAACAATGTCATGGTCCCTTGGCCATATTCATAATTACTGGCAATATCAGTCCTTAAACAATTAAATCATGGCAGTCATATTTATATCAGGGCATTATAAAATGTGCCATGAAAAGGATACCACTTAGAGCTACATAACAATAGGAGTAGGACGAAGTAGAAGCATCCCCCCTACATGCTCCAGACAGGTATGAGAGCTTTAAATATCCACAATGTTCACAGTCTACTAATCAGCATGCATAGTTGTGTGCTTCATATGTCACAAACATTTTTACCTTTCTGAATCTTTCCTAGAGGTGGGAGTGGATATATTGTAATATATTTAATATGGTATATGTATATACCAACAGTCTTTGGAAAGCTGTCAGGTCATTGTGTATGTGCTCGACTATCACTGCTTCAGCCTATATGCATCCCTAATTCAGTTAAACAGAAGCATCAGTAGTTGCATTGAGCTCAGAATGTAATCCAGGGCACATTCATATCGAAATATTCCTACTAGTCTGTAGTATTAGGGAAGATACCTGTGTGAAAAAACCTTTCCTACTCTTTCTATCTGTTTCTGGTTAGTAGGCTAGATTGGATTCAATAATAGATAATACCTTCCTTTACTTTCTCCCTTACCTCGCCGCATGTAAATATTTTTAGTCCCAGGATTTTAACAAAGAGGGATAAAAGCTTAAGAGAAACAATACCATTATTTTATAGGTGCCCCAATCCCTTTTTAAAAAGTTAAAAATGGGATCAATTATTATTTCTAGGCAATATTGTTTAAAAAAATGCTGACAATGCAGCTATTATTTGAGCTATTAGAGAATTTAAGTAGCTTTTACATGGCTCAAACATTGACACATTGATGTTATTTATTACAAGAACATTGTAGTTCAGTAGCATCACATTCTATGGGCCTCATTCAAATGATGGCCGTAGGAGCTGTGTGGCTGCAAGCTACTTAGCTATTCTAATCGCCTGCAGCTAAGGACTCCGACTGGCTTGTGACTGGTGCCCTGCGTTCCCTTGCGGCCACCTCCGCCGCAGCTTACTGCATGGAAAGCCTTTGATCCCATGCAGCTGGGACTCTGATGGCAAAGTATAAGCACTACACTACACTATTAACCCTAACTATACCCCATTACCCCTTAACCCCGCGTGCGGGTTGCATCCTTGTTTTCGGATCTTGTAAGTCTTTTTCGGAAAATCCGTAGGTGTTTAAAGACGTAAAACACCACCAGAGTGCTGTAGCCTGGTTTTCGTTTTTTTCGGCGGCCATTTTTTCTCTCACTTAGGGGATTTTCGGGTGTCTAAACTCTTTTATTTGGAGATAAATTGAGGTGTAACTTCAGTTTTCGAGGTCCTGGGTGCCCCCCCCCCCCCCTTGCTGTAGGTAAGTTTTTTTTGTATTTGTTGTGTGTTTTTATTTGTTTTTCCTGTTTTCATGTGTGCAGGTTTCGGGAGGTTTTTGCGAGGTCGTAATGGATTCTAACGCGTCTCGTATTTTTGTTTTGTAACTCCGTAAATTTTGCGAGGTCCGCAGTTGCTGGCAAGGAGCGCCTTCGGCGTTCCATGCCAGCAACTGGGGCCCTCGCTTTGCATGGGCCGCAGGCTCGCTATGCAAGCCCCCAGCGTTAGTAACGGCCCGCATGTTCGCTACGCGAGTCTGCAGCGTTAGCAATGGCCCGCATGCTCACAACTATATATGTGATTGGGTGTCAGTGTGTGAGCAGGTGTTTGTAATTGGCATTGTTTTTTTAGTTGATAGTTGTTTGGTCAACTATTAGAAAGGCCACTTTTCTACTTTAGGGTGCATAGGCTTCAAATTTATGTTATTAGCATCCTGACAAATGCTTCTTTAGACTTTTTTCTTCTACAGGCACACTCATAGCTCCTTTAGTATTCTTGATGGTGGCTGAGTTTACACGTAAGAATTTGTCTCACTGGAAGCATTTGTTGAGCCATTCAATTGCACTTTAGGTATGATCTCCAGCTGGAGCAAAGATTCATATGTAGCAATCATTTGTAAGGGCTTGCTGTGGGTGAAATAGCTATGTGTATCCCTACATAGAAAGTTCACTTGTAAGATTTCCCATGGGAGAAATATAATTGAGCCCCTCAATTTGAAGGGCTAGCAAATGATAATGTGGGCTATTTAGGAAGGGATTATTTATTTTTCTCCCTACCTATCTCATAAGATAGTAAATAGGTAGAATTCTCCAGGAAACTTATTAAAGTGGTTTTGTCAATTATCTTTGCTTATCTAATAATATATTTTGTTGAGTTCAATTATTAGAAGTCAGTGTGGCTAGTAAGAGGCAGCAAAACTGAACCTTAAAAAATGTGAAGCTGATATTAAATATGACCCTTTAATTTTGTAAGGTAACAATGACAAATAATCATTAATTGGTCAAAGTAATCTTCCAAAAGCCTTACAGCCTTATTAAATTGTGATTCTGTAAATTTAAAGGGGCACTATTTAAGCATACAGCATATTTTTTTACAGAAGTTTTTAGTTAGTGCACTTCTATCCTAAAGCAAGGTCTTCACTAACTAAAATCGTCTGTAAAAAAAATATGCTATGTGCTTAAGTAGAGCCCTTTTAAATTTGCTGAATTGCAATTTATTAAGACTGTTAATCTCTGTAATTGCAGTGGGTCAAAATCTACAGATAAAATAAAATTGTTCAAAGGAAAATGACTGAAAAAGAAACTATAGATTTGCAACTCAGATTTAAAGAACATTGCTATCGTATGTTCTAAAGAAAGCAAATAAAAGTGCAAAGAAATTAATACAAAAATATATTTCTGACAAAAAGATAATTTGTTAAATAAAATAAATCTTTATGACTGATTGGAATATACTGAATGATGATCCAGAGCTAAGATTATGCTTAGGTGATACTCCTCAGATCAGAAGCCGTGAACTAAGAAATTTGAAAGATGTACTAATACATAGTCATTTTAAATAAAAAACAAATTGGCTAAAAAATACAGCTGGTTGCTATAAGTGTTATTTACATAGTTACATAGTAATTGAGGTTGAAAAAATATGTTTAGTCCATCAAGTTCCACCTTTTTAGATCTCCTCTGATCTACATTCTGAGTATTAATTGTAAATTGTTAATTGATCAAGAGGAAGGCAAAGAGAAAAAAAAAACAGTAAAAGTTTGCCAATTGTCTCAAAAAGGAAAAAATATATTTAAAATTCCTTCATGACCCCAGTTACTTGCCACTGGGCTGCTCCCTGGATCAATACTCCCTCTTTAATTATCCAGGATAACCCTGAATGCCCTTTTTAAAGTTATCTATAGAATCCGCTGTCACCACCTCCTTTGGTAGATAATTCAACAGATTAGCCACCCTTACTGTGAAGAACCCTTTTCTTTCTTTAAGGTTAAATCTTTTTACTTCCAATCTCAAAGGATGTCCTCTTGTCAGTTGAAAACCCAGTGGCACAAACAGTTCCCTTGACAAAGCCTTGTATTGACCCTGGATATATTTATACAAGGTAATCATATCCCCTCTTAGATGCCTTTTTTCTAGAGAAAATAAGTTTAATTTGGTTAGTCTTTCTTCATAACTTAGTCCCTCCATTTCCCTTATTAGTTTTGTTGCACGTCTCTGTACTTTTTCAAGCTCTAAAATGTCCTTTTTATGAAGTGGTGCCCAAAATTGTACTCCATATTCCAAATGAGGGCGTACTCGGGATTTGTATAGTGGCAGAAATATATTTGCTTCCCTTGCTTCTATACCCTTCTTAATACATGCTAATATTTTACTTGCCTTTGCAGATGCTGCTTGGCATTTAGCATTATTACCTAGGTGATTGTCCACAAGCACTCCCAAATCCCTTTCAATATCTGATAGATTTGCTCCATTAAGATTATAAATTGCATGGCTATTTTTCATTCCTAGATGCATAAACTATATATTTATTTGTATTAAATTTAATCTGACATTTAGTCGCCCATTTCTCAAATTTATGCAAATCCCTTTGGAGAGAAAGTACATCATTATCTGATTTAATTACCTTGCACAACTTAGTGTCATCAGTAAAAATGGAGACAATACTTTCCAATCCTACTTCTATGTCATTAATAAATATGTTAAAAAGTAGAGGATCTAATACTGAACCATGGGGAGCCCCACTTACAACATTAGTTCCATCTGAGTATGTTCCATTTATAACAACCCTTTGCTTCCTGTCTTTTAGTCAGCTCTTAATTCATGAGTGGATATTTGCTGCAATTCCTGTATCCTAAGTTTGCTCAATAGTCTCCCATGTGACACTGTATCAAAAGCCTTTGCAAAATCCAAAAAGACTACATCCACTGAGTGGCCTTGATCCAAGTTCCTACTAACCTCTTCATAGAAATGAATTTCCCTCATAAATCCATGCTGACTCCTCCTTATAATCTTGTTCAAATAGACATATTCTTGTATACTATCCCTTATTAAAGCTTCGAAAAATGGTCCCACTACAGAAGTGAGACCTACAGGTCTATAATTTCTTGGATTTATTCTTTCTCCCTTCATAAATATAGGTATCACCTATGCTTTTTTTCTGGTAGAGACCCTGTGTTGAGTGAATCTTGAAAAATGTAATATAATGGCTTGGCTATTACAGAGCCCAGTTCCCTCAGTACCCTTGGGTGTATTCCATCAGGACCTGGGGCTTTATTAACATTTATTTTTTCAAACCTATTTTGGATTTCTTCCTGCCTTAACAATTATTTGGTGAAGGTAGTATAGCCCAATTTTGTTGCAGTGACCCTACCATGGGTACCTCCTACAGGTAACTTTTTTAGCCTGCCTTTTCCTGGTCAGACAGCTTGTTTCACATTGTAATGTTACTACAAATTCATTACTGGTCCATTTTAGGGTTAGTCTTACTCTCTTTTGCAACTAACTTTTCATTTTCTATTTTAGCCAGTCTATTAGCCCTTTTGCAAGCCT
The DNA here is from genome assembly GCA_027410445.1 of Discoglossus pictus. Classification (NCBI taxonomy): domain Eukaryota; kingdom Metazoa; phylum Chordata; class Amphibia; order Anura; family Alytidae; genus Discoglossus; species Discoglossus pictus. The sequence continues at coordinate 146,122,963 of CM050166.1, forward strand.
TTTTTTGGATAATTTAAATGCCTGTTTTTTACTCCTCATTTTCACCTTTAAATCATTGTTAATCCTCATGGGTTTACTGCTTCCACTTTTATTTACACATGGTATGTGGTGATAAGTATGTATATTTAGTAAGTATTTGAACGTTGTTCATTTATGTTCAGCATTTTACCTGTCAGTTCTCTGTCCCAGTCTATACCTTGTATTGCTGCCCTTAAACCATTAAAATCTGCCCTTTTAAAATTAAGAGTTTTGTTGGCACCTTACAGTTTTGTGTTTTTAATTCAATCTCAAATGAGACTGTGTTGTGATCACTGTTTCCCAATAGTGCCCTATTTCAACATTTGATACTATATCAATATTATTTGTGATGACTAAATCATGAGAATACATTTCTAGTGGGCACTTGTATAACCTGGGCCAGATAATGATTTCTGAGTGTACTCAAGTACCTGAACTTTAACTACTGGTCGCATCCATCCAGTTAATATCAGGGTAGGTAAAATATCCCATTATTAAAATTTGACCATGCTTGGCTGCATTTCCAATCTGCAACAATAATTACAGTTCCACACTTTAAATTATATTTTTGGATTTATAGCATACTCCTACCAATATTCTTTTAGAATGTTCTCCTCTGCTATTTAACTCTACCCACAAACATTCAACATTAAAAGTATTTACTGCCCTTTGCATTTTTCCTGTTTTTTTGTCTCACAACTTGAATTAACATGAATTGTTTGAGTATTTGCATCATTTAATTTACAGAACATGCCCAAAACTTTGAAGATGTTTTTTTATTTTTTATTGTAAAGCAAACAACAAATAGGACAAAATAACAGAAAAAGTCAATTTGCATAACTATTCACCCCCCTAAAGTCAATATTTTGTAGAGCCACCTATTGCAGCAATCACAGCTCCAAGTCTCTTTGGATAAGTCTCTATGGGCTTGTCACATCTTACCACTGGGATTTTTGCCCTATTCAATTGGCCGAATTGCAATTGAATGAGGGTAATCATATGCTTAAAATACATTTCAAATATTGATGAATAAATTAGAAATAAAGCTAAACTAAATAAAGAGCAATAACCAATGAGAAAAAACAGTGGTGGATGTTAATTATAAGAAGAATAAAATAATGAATTATTGCAAAATAAAATATATTTTTAATGTAACAACATTTATAAAGTAAATCCAAAACATAGAAAGAATTTGAGATATGCTTTATTAATTTGATAAAAATTATATTAATGCATGATAATGAATTTGAAAAGATATATGAATTAATATCACTCAAACTGTCATTTAAGAGGGGAATGCCAATTGGCCAGTACTTCAGATTATGAAGGAATTGTAGCAAAGATGAGGATATTACATTTGAGGATGATAACTTGAGACAGTACTTTAAAGAAAGAGGATATCCCAAAGCCTGGAATTCTGATTGAAATTATTTACTAAACAAAAAAGAATGATGAACGTCTAATTCAATGTATAATGACTTACGGTGACAACTAGAAATAGATAAAATCTATCTTTTCAAAACACTGAGAATTATTATGATGGGACATGACATAAATGACACATTAACACCAAATATTTTTTTCATATATTGAAAATAATTACATTTGAAAGATTCAGTGATCTGAAGCCATTTTCAATCTGGACCTTCTAAATCAACTTGATTAAAACCGGTCAACCTGCACTTATTGAAGAATTCATTGACAAAATTGTAAATATTTTGCTCTATAAAAACTTTCAACTACTGGAAAAAGATTTGAAAATTAATAACTTCTGTAGCACAGTGGGTGTAGGCTATGAGATAACTTATTCAGTTAAAAAAGATCTTGAGACCCCAGTTGCAAGGCATGTCAAATTCTATGACAATACATATACACAATATATCTCCTTATGAGCAATTGATAGAGTCCAATTGGACCCAAGAAAACGAGATTTGGATAGTATACTACTAATAACTTGTGGCATTTATTAAGATTTCTCTTTTACTATGTATTTAAATAGAGCATTAGGAGTTTAGTAATCTATTGTATGCATTAAGGTAATCTTTGAGTATGACACTCATTTAAAGGCCATCTGGGCAGAAGGATAATGTCAGCGATGAAGTCAATCAAAGTGCCAAAACATCCGTTGGCTTAGTAGCAGCATTCATTTGCTTATGATTTATGCCATTAGAGGCTAATGATAACTGTATGCTGAGATAGGTAACTTGATTCATAAGTGAATATCTCAGGTAGCTCTCTCAAAATATTTATTATCAATATTATCAATATTATATTATTCTAATACACATATACGTTTTATCCCATAACCAGTTTGTCTATGTTGCTAGAAAAATACACCTTTAAGCTAATTATAATTATTTACCCTAGAAAAAAAAACAGACTTAATCCTTCAATAGAGATTAAAGAGATTCATAAATATATAAAAATAAGTTGAAACAAGCTGATGAGGCTATAGATAAGTTGCAGTTAGATATGTATTATAAGGGAAATAAAAGGGAGATAAGGACACAGTTTAAGAAGATTAATCAATGTGATATGTTGATAAAAAATCTTCTGGCACCTCCAGTCTTGTCCTGGCACTAGATGCTGAGAAACTAGTAGATGGAGTAAGTTGGGGGTTTCTGAAATTTACTTTGGGAGAACTTGGTTTTAGGAATAATTTCTTAATGTAATTTTGGCACTTTACAATAAACTTACTGCCAAATACATGGCAAAGGATTTTATTCCAATATTTGTAAACTGTGAAATGAAACTAAGCAGGGAAGCCCGTTGTCACCCTTGCTCTTCATACTATTTATTAAAAACTTAGGAGATATTAGGGGAATTCAGGTGTTCAATAACAAACATAAAATCCCCATGTTTGTAAACAATATCCCTTTGGTCTTTACTGAAACTGATACATTTCTGGATAATGTTTTTAAAGTGATAGAAAATATTCTTTAATTTTAAATAACAAATTAAATATGGATAAAACCAAAGTCATGTCTGTAGAATTATCAGAATAAAATATTAAAAAGTGCAAACTAATGCAAAATTTAAGTGGCAAATGCAAAAATAAAATATCTAGAAATGTTTAGGAATAGGCACATCAAAAAGATAGTACAAGAACATTTTACTTAGTTAAAAGGTAAAATTAGACAGCAATTTAAAAACTGGAAATTACTAGAAATATCTTTAATGGGAGAATTTCATCAGTTAAAATGGCAATGTTGACACAAATTTTATATTTACTGCATTACATTTCTTTGAAAATTAGTAAGTATATATTAAACATATTATAAATAAGTGTTTATGACAAGATAAATACTCTTGAATACAAATAAATATTCTATAGCAAGCTTCAGATTGTCATTATTTATTTTATTGAATGCGAAAAAGATATGTAATGGTATATATATATATATATATATATATATATATATATATATATATATATAATATCACATGTACAGAGGTAACAGTGCCTGTAATAAGTAATGTAACTGTAACTAATAAAATATTAATAATAATATATAACTAATTAAATATTAATAAAATCCCGAAGACTGAGTTCAGTTTATCATTATGTTATTTTTACATTTCAAATACAAATATACCAAACCATAGTAACACAAACTAAACAAGTAAGGAAAACAACATAAGAAACAAACATAAAATCAAAAGAGGAAGTGAAAAAGAAAGGAAAATAGAAGAGAGAGAGAGAGAGAGAGAGGGATGTACCAACCCATGGTGTCTGATTGTGAGTAAGTCATATAGGAAATAAAACCATTTAATCCCATTTAAATATTTTTTTCAAATGTGTCAAAATATACTGTAGAGGAGAAATGCAACTTGTTTTACTTTCCTTCTCCGTTATTAAAAATTAGAAATTCAGTTTTATTGGTTCAGCGTTATGGGGTGGTGTTAAGGGGTGTAATGTAGCCAGAGTTAGGCTACGGCACAGGGAGTGTGGTTACGGGGTGGCCAGGGTTTGGTGAAAAGTGGGCGAGGCACCTGCCAAAATAAGTTTGACGAATCATACATTTATATACTACTAATGTTCTATCTGAAAAACACTATTCTTATATGTCAAATACATGCTTGCTTCATTTCTGAATGTTATGATGTTGCTAATTGAAAAAACTAATTATAAGAGTTAAGCATGGTTAATTAAACCTATTTTTTTGGTTTCCACAATGTTGAGATTCTACAGATGTCTCCTGAGTTGTGAATATAATTGACCTGAGAAAAATGGGGAGAGCCATTGGAAATGTTTAGCTTCAAATGATTGGGACAAAGCAATTTTGGAGTTAAAAGGAAATTTACATTGTAGGAATTCATGGGAGCGGTACTACAAATTACTTCATTATTAGTATAGAGACCCTAGGTTGTTACTCAAGAGAGGTTTGCAAAAAAATGGATACTGTTGGAGAAATTGTGGGCAAGTAGCAGATTTTTTTTCCATGTGTGGTGAAATAGCCCTCACACAAGCTGGATTTATCATAAATGTTTTTAAATATAATATTTCATATACCCCTGAAATAACATTACTATGTGTCTTTCAAATTAGACATTTTACATCATCACAAAGGATTATTTTTTATTGTCTTTATAATGGCTGTAAAGAGTAAAATAGCTAGATTTTGGAATTATGCTAACCTTCCAACATTGACATAAATATGTATGTGTAGACAGATCAATAAATATGAGAAAAGTTAGACTATATTGTATAATTATATAATATGTAATTAATTGTTTCTTGTACCTACCATGCTCTAACCCATTTAAGGAGATATGTACCGTATATACTCGAGTATAAGCCAAGTTTTTCAGCCCTTTTTTTAAGGCTAAAAAGGGCCCCCTCGGCTTATACACGAGTCACTCCCCCTTCGTGTCTCTCTAACCCCCGTGTCTCTCTAACCCCCCCATGTCTCTTTACCCCCCCCCGTGTAACTCTACCCTTCCTGTGTCTATATAACCCCCCGGTGTCTCTTTCCCTGCCCCTCCTCATCCTCAACCCCCCTCCTCGTTATAAACCCCCCTCCTCATTCTCCCTCCTCAACCCCCCTCCTCAACCTAAACCTCACTCAATCCCCCCTCCTCAACCTAAACCCCCCCCACATGTGCGTCGGGTCAGGGAGCGGAGGCCGGAGCAGGAGCAGGTAAGTGAGGGGAGAGGGGGAGGTATTTAGGGGGGTTTAGGTTGAGGAGGGGGGTTGGGGTTGAGGGGGGTTGAGGGGGGAGGTTGAGGGGGGTTGAGGGGGGTTGAGGAGGGAGGTTGAGGGGGGTTGAGGTTGAGGAGGGAGGTTGAGGAGGGAGGTTGAGGATGGGGGCTTGAGGATGAGGATGGCGTGGTTGAGGAGGGGCTTGAGGGTGGGGGGGTTGAGGATGGGGGGGTTGAGGAGGGAGGTTGAGGAGGGGGTTGAGGATGGGGGGTTGAGGAAGGGGGTTGAGGAGGGGGTTGAGGATGGGGGGGTTGAGGAGGGAGATTGAGGAGGAGCAGGAGGGGTTTAGGAGGGGGGTTGAGGATGGGGGGTTGAGGAGAGAGGATGAGGATGGGGGGTTGAGGAGGGAGGATGAGGATGAGGAGATAGGTTGAGGAGGGGGTTGAGGATGAGGAAGGAGGTTGAGGATGAGGAGGGAGGATGAGGAGGGGGTTGAGGATGAGGAAGGAGGTTGAGGATGAGGAGGGAGGTTGAGGAGGGAGTTGAGGATGAGGAGGGAGGTTGAGGATAAGGAGAGAGTTGAGGATGAGGAGGGAGGTTGAGGAGGGAGGTTGAGGATGAGGAGAGAGGATTAGGAGTGGGGTTGAGTAGGGTGATAAGGGAGGGGGAAAGAGACACAGGGAAGGGAGAGGTTGGAAGAGACACAGGGAAGGGAGAGGTTGGAAGAGACACAGGGAAGGGAGAGGGGAGAAGAGACACGGGAGAGAGAGGGGGACACAAGAGGGGGACACAGGGGGCACAAGAGGGTCACAGGGGGCAGCACATTTCCCACCCTCGGCTTATACTCGAGTCACTCATTTTACCCAGTATTTTGTGGTAAAATAGGTGCCTTGGCTTATACTCAGGTTGGCTTATACTCGAGTATATACGATATGTTTTATTTGATTTGATTCAGTGTTTATGTATAATTTGTATGTAATTAAATTTAATGTAATCTGTATGTTTTGTTTAAATTAAATAAAAAAAAGAAAAACATATTGAAAATTATACATAAAATGTAATCATTATAGCCCATTAAGAAATATAACATATAATATTCCATATAAAACAAAATAATTAAAATGTTCAACTCTAATCTAACAGCCTCTAAAACCAAGATGTTCTGGAATTAAGCAATAAAAAGATGATACAAATAATAAAGAGATCAATGATTTTTTTCTTTTACTGTAAATCAGTTGATTAATAGCCCACAAGATCCGCCTGGTATCCCTAAAGAAGCCGTGCAAGTTTTACACACATGTCTGCAAATGTGAGTTTATAAATTCAATAAAAAGGTTCAAATAATTATACAATGCTGGATCTGCCCCTGAGATTTTGCAGTCCCCTCAATTCACATCCATCATCCAACAAAGTTTTAAGAGCAAAATTATTATTTTTTTAATGTGATTATGGCTAAAATGATGACAATAAAACTGCCATTAAGATTTTTCAAAACTTCCCCACGGTTTTGTTTGCAAGAATTAACCACTATACAACCATCTTTGTCAACATTGTCTTTTTCGTCATTATCAGAATAATTTCTCAAATTCGGAAGTGCGTTCGTATAATGTACGTTTAAATTAAAATGTGTTTAACAGCTTTTTTTGCTATTAACGGTACTTTCTCAACATAATCCTGGAGAATTCTTATAAAGACCCATAAAATGAATTCAGTAAAAAACAGATTTGGGATAAAACTAGATTGTCATCTATTTCTCCATGATTGTCAAAAAACAAATCAAGTTTTTTTTCTAAATTGATTAAACCAATATTCTAATAATCTATCAGGTATAAATTAAGGTATATAGATAAATAAAATATACATTGGCTATTTTTTTATTTTCTATGAAACCTCATCACACATTTCATGCCTCAAATAATCCTTAAAGATGAAAGAATGACTGGAAGTTATATAGTTGACTCCATTCCCTAGGCAAGTTTTTACATTGATTGAATAATCTACAATGAAAATCCAGGCCATTACACACACAAGCAGTTTGCATTTTAGCCTTGCCAAAAGTATTTATCCAAAACTCAGCACATACATTTTCCAATTTCTACAAAGGGAAAGACAGCTTGAACATATTTGAAAGCATTTACTTTGAAAAAGTCACATATTGAACCTAATAGGCAGAAAACTAACCACACCAGACCACAGATGTATATTGCTGAAGTCCAAAGTTACGCATATAATTACTGCATGGTTACCTCAAGGCATCATTTGCAGCTGAATTCTCACAGGACTAAAATATAGCAATTCCAATTGTATAGGGTTCAAATTGCCATAAAACAATGAATTGTGAAAGAACACAATTGCTTTTTAAATACTGTATGCTTTAGCAATGATGACACTTAATGTTGTTTAAAACATATCACCAACTAAACATGAGTAACTCTATCTATATACCATATTACTATATTTAAAGGGTGCATGTTATTTTGGTCATTATATGTTTTTATATTAATAAAAAAACATTTTACGCTTTTAACTATCTAGGTTCTGAGCTCAATATACCTCTTTATATATCTATTGCCAGTTGAATACTTAAGCGTTATGTTGCGATAGGTCTATTGAAATCCATACATAGCTTCAACCCACGAGCCATTGCACCGATTTAATCATATACAGTACCAACTCTCCACCGCCTTATGACGAGCAGTTGTTTCATTTACATACATAGCTTATATAGATATGTTTTTGTGTAAATGAAATGCCTGTTTAACAATATCCATAGTGGTAACAAATCTGCAAAATGGATGCAGCCAATGGACTTTCATATGAAGTATAAAAATACATGTTAAGTAATGTTTAATGAAAATGTCACAGACAAACAAAAAAACTAATTAGAGGCGCTCAATCAGAGAACGAAGTAACCTTTATAGGTTAAAACTATGGACTAGATAACCCACTTTGAGAGCAGCCTCTTTTAACTCACTTGTGCTGTTCACTGTAAGAAATGTAGTTTATCAGTCTGGTCTCATTCAATAGAGTGACCCAGCCCCACAATACCAGGCAATTCTACCCTGAACAGGAGAACCAGAAAACCACAGACATACATTGGGATGTAGCTGAACTCCATAAGGCACATTGAGCAAGGAGTTAATGTCTGGAGCCCCTATTACCTTTATGGAGACTAAGCCCCAAGGGTTGTTTTCCATAAGCAAAAAAACAAATCAGAGGCACTTAGTCAGATAATTAGTTCTATGGACATAGTAACCTCCTGTGAGAGCAGCTTCTTTTAGCTCATTTATACCATTCACAGGGAGAAATATGAAACATTTCTACCCTTAACAACAGAAGCAGCTCCAGACTGACGAGGCCCAAGAGAGGAAATGTAAGTCTGGGGTTTGCTGTTTCTGGGGTTTGAAAGGACCACCAATCTCCAGTTCTGTTAAAATGCACTTTTGTATACTATATGAATATATTTTATCTGTTCTTTGTATTCTTTTTCTCAAAACGTGATACCATTATATAGCTCAACAACAATAGATTTCAGTTGCTCACTTTTATTTTCTTAAAATTCATATTACATCATATCTATTTTGTATATTTAATTAAGACTTGTTTGAAAAAGCACTCTATTTTTTCTCTGTTTTTCCTTTCACTTATCTTGATATAAAATGCAGTTTCTCAGTTCTGTGGGTCTTGAAAGGATCATAAATCTGAAGCTTTGTGAAAATTATCCTTGCACTACAACAATATATTTCAGCTGTTTTCGCAAGGGACCTATGTTTAAAATGTAATAAAAACTTGCATGAGACCTCACTAGCTCTCTTATTCGTTTGTTCTCTCTCTCTCTCTGCTTTGTTTTCTATTTCTCTCTGTCTCTGTATGTATGTATCACAGTTATTTAGATGTTGTGCTGTGAATTAAACCCCCCTCCCCCCCGTTACTGAACTACTATTATTCCTTGCCCCTTTCCACATCTCAAATAACAGGGATATATGTATTTATGTATATATATTTATGATGCCTAAAATGTTGAAGTGTGTCTGAAAATGTATATATACGGACAAAACACAAATATGTATACATTTGCATACATTTGCATGTCCCAGCTCAGCTTCCCAGAATGCAGTGTAACAACTGTTTTTCTCAGAATTCTGAGCTGGAAGCAGCTTTTTTAACTTGTTTTAGACATTCAACTGTGAACACGGATGTACTATTTATTTACTGTACTACTGTACGGTGGAGGACTTCTATTGCTCTTTTACTCACCATATATTAAATGATTGTTGTGGTGAACTACCTACTCATAAGATCCACAACACAGGCTGAGATTCCACTCCATGCTGATGATAGCCATTAAGCTTGAAACAGCTGTGAGTAGGTTTTCGGATTACTTCTCTGCCAGTTGGCTATTGGAGTGGTGCCTAGCTGGATAAACGAGTGGCAATCAGCACCGATATTATGGCTAAGCATTCTACTACTGGAGGAGTTGGAGGCCAAGCAGGACCTGGAACTGGATCTGAGAGAAGAGGAGGTGGAGCTGGTATCTGGAAGGACCATTTGTAGAACGACACTCTTCGTTTTGAAGTTCAACCTGTGTTCCAAACTAAAAAGAATGGCTATTACATACAGAAACAGCTTTTGCATGAGACTCTTGGTTTGTCATTTGACAATTTTTTTTTGAGCATTGGGCAAACCGGATTTTAGAGTCGTGTAGGAGCCAAGTGGATTCACCAATTATGAAACTGTGCATATGTACAATCCTCATGTTTCAGACGAAGAAATTATGAAATTTCTTAGCAGCTATTGTCTGAATATCAGATATCCTGGGGTAGTGAGGAATAGACTTGAAGTATGGACAGGCAAGAGGAAGTGTTAGGGGACATTTATTGCCAACCATAAGGGATGGAATGGGTATAGGTGACCCCCTCCTGTCTTCACAATAGGAAAAGAGGTTTCCTTTTTTTTAACCAAATGCCCCCTTATTGTAAAAACTGCCAAATGTATGGACATGATGTATGTGCCAAAACCCAAGTGTGCAGATTCTGTTGAAGTGATGAACATAAATCTAAAAACTGCACAGAAAAAAAATGTGATCTCTGGAAAGTCTGACCATCTGCATAAGGATTGTCCTGAAAAATCTTCTTCCAGAAGATGGGAGAAGAAGGATGAACCTGAAACCGAGAACAAAGAGCCTCATAAAAGTAACAAGCAAAAGTTCACTCTAAGTGATGAGGAAAAAGAAGCCTTGAGAAAAACAGGATATAAAAAGGATAAATTCGGTAAGTGGATAGTTGCAGTCCCTTACCCATATCTTGTCCCAACTGTGGAAGAAACAAAAAACATCTCAGGAGTCGATTGTTCGATCCACTGGATTAAGCATGGACATTTCTGGAGACCCTCCACAATCTAAATAGAGGAGAGGTTCAGCAATAAAACTTTCCAGCAAAAAAGAAAAATGGCAAAATGGAGATCTTAAACAGATCTTACTACAGAAATACAGGTGGACCCCACTGTTTTTCCCATACTATCACCTGATAATAATAATTAAAATTTTGCTCTTACAGCCTTTGAGTCAGAAAATTATTTTGAAGTGCTGATTGGGGATATATCATCCTCAGATACTGAGAAATTAACAGTCGGAACAGAAATGGAAAATAGTCCTGTGCCCAGTGAAATTGAGTCTGAGGGCGAGGACTTTGGTTGAAAGGATGAAATGGGAAATATCAGTACCACAACATACAGAAAAGAAACAGCGTCTAACAGTTTACTAGAGTGGTCAAGTCAACATTATGGACCACAAAAAAAGGAGCTTTTTTAACATCTACCAATGTTCCAAGTTAGCACATTAAATGTACAGAGTCTAAAAAAACCTGTACGTAGGGCAGCTCTGTATGATTTTTTAAAAACAAGAAAAGATGACATATTATTTTTGCAGGAGTGTGGAATTGAAAAAAAGATTTGAACACAGTGATATAGAAAAAGACTGGGAAAAAGGAACACAAGTCTGGTCCGGAGGTAATGAAAATAAATGTATAGGAGTTGGTATTTTATTTAAAAGTAATAATTTCAAAATTGAAAATATGAGGAAGTAATACCTGGGCGTCTTTTAATTGTTTTTGTTCAATTTTATCATTTTAAATATAAGTGTATAAATGTTTATGCGCCAACAGAAAAAAACTGTGTATGGCCTGGTGAATGTAGAGGAAGTGAATTACTGAAACAAGGACAAATAGATCTGCGAGTATTTTAAAAGGAATGCTAGAGGATGATAGCTTACAAGATGGATGGAGTATGTCAGAAGGTATGAATGAAGGCTTTACGTGGAGCAATGTTTTATCCAAATCTCGAAAAGATTATTTGTATTTCTCAAAGGATTTTAACATATTAAATAGTGAAAATGAAAATATTTTTTCGGACCATAATTTATTAACATGTGAATTCGAAATGTCAGAAAAAATCAGATAAAAAAATGCTTATTGGAAGCTAAATACGTCATTTTTAGAAGAAGAAGAAATTAGAGAGGATTTTAAAAAACAATATATACAATGGAATAATTTTAGAGATGACAAAGATATTATTTTATGGTGGGATAAAATTAAACAAAAAATAAAACACTATTTTATACAAATAAAAAAAAAAAAAGCAACAGAAAAAAAGAGAAGAGTATAGAATATTACAATTTCGCCTTCAGGCCCTATACAAAGCCTGAAGTCAGGTTGAGGAGGGTTTATCTCAAGTAAAAGAAGAAATAAAAACATTTTTAAAAGAAAAAGGCAAACAAATCATTTTTAATTCTAGAGTCAAAGTTTTGGAAGAAGATGAAAAAAAGTAAGAAATAAGAAAGACATTATTGAAAATATAGAAGGAGAAACAGAAATTTAAAAAATTAAACAAGTAGTTTTCAATTTATATTCTGACTTATTTTCTTTAAAAAAATATATATGTTTTTAGAGGAATACTTTTTAGATAAAAAAGAATCTTCTTTTTTTATAGTTTTCATTGTAAAAAATATGTAAAAATATATAAAACATTCATGTGACATCAAGTTAGTCAGTATACAAAAGATACAGTAGTATGAAAAGAAAACATTTTCAACTAGCTAGGTGTCATACACATATTGATACATATTAATTCATATGTCGTCAAGTTGGTCAATATGCAATAGATACAGCAGTAAAATAGGCAAACATTTTCAGCTTAACTTGATGTCGTAGACTTATTGATAGACAATACAGACAGATACACATACATCCATACTCATTCATACCTGCAGGCATTTTACAATAATAGATCTTTTTATACGATATCAAAAACAGATCTCTAACTAACCAATGCAGTAATTTAAGTTCTGGCATCCCAAATCAACCATTTTTTACTGTTGTTATTTAAACCTCCATTATCATAGAGGTTTCTCTCGAGCTCCCGGCAGCACCCATTTTAACTAAACTTTCATTCCAATTTGGAGAGATGGCTTGTCTCCATTTAGAGACAATCACAATGTAAATTATTGTAAATAGTTGAATCATATAGGCTATTTTTTTCAGTTTTATAATTCTTCAAAAATATATGTAATAGACTGGTGCCTGCTGCTAGAGGGACAACCTCCTTAAGGTTCATCGAAATATAGTCAAAACATTTTTCCCAGAGTGGTAGAATAAGGGGACAAGTCCACCAAATATGAATGTGATAACAACATTGTAGTCCACAGCCTCTCCAACATAGTATATCCTCGGTTCTATGAGAGAAGTTATATAGCTTGATCGGCACTATATGCCATCTGTTTATTACTTTAAAGTAATTCTCTCTTTCGGCTGTGTTTTTAATCACCTTATTGGTGTTTGTTAAAGCTTGATCCCATACTTTTTGGTCTAAGTTAATCTTCCGTTCATTTGACCATAAGTGCATATTTTTGGTTATATCTGACTCTATCTGAGTACAAAGAAAATTTAACATTTTAGAGGTCATATGGGAAAATTCGCCTTTAAGGAGAAATACTTCAAATTTATTCAAATTGGTATCTAATTGAGGAACCTTACTTGCTGATTAAAAAAAAAATACTTTAATTGGACATGTGTCAGTGAGTTAAATAGTTTAATCCCATATTTTTTTTTCTAATTGCTGGATAGAGGCCATTTCACCTGAAATAACTAAATCATTCAGATACTGAAGGCCATGGTTTGTCAAATGGTTTTTCCATACTATGTTTTGAAATTTAGTCACTGTTACAATTGGAGTACCCATACTTATAGATGGAAGCAAATTATATTTATTGTTATTTGTTTCCAATTTGAAAACAATTTCCTTACAACAAGTGCCTCTTTCTTGATGGATTTAGTCTCAAAAATATTTAAGAAATCAAGGCTTTTAGATCCTTATTTAACACCCTGTTACTTTCTATTGGAAACCAAGCCAGGTTATCACCAGCCTCTAGCCATTTAAGAGCTTGAGCAAATAAAGAGGCTTTTTGTTATAGAGATAAAAGTGGGTACGCAATTCCCCCTTTAGAAAATTTCCTGGACATTTCTACCCTTTTTATTCTAACATGTGTTCTGGAATGAATAAAGGTATCAATCCTATTTTGTAGCTTTGCTATATATTGTTTAGGAAGTTCCAGTGGAATACATCTCATCAAATAACCGATAATTGGCAAAAACATCATTTTAACACTGGCAATTTTTCCTGAAAAGGAAATTTTTGTTGCTTCCCAACTTGTTAATAAACTTTTAATTTTTGCCTGAGTTGACTCACAATTCCCTTTGATCATATTTTTTATATTTTTATCAAAAGTAATACCCAGATGTTTAAATGAGTCAACCTCCCAATCGAAGGGAAGCATGTTCTTCAATTTAGATTTAAGTGCATTTGATATATTAAAACTCAGAATCGCTGATTTCCGAGAGTTTAGTTTGTAGTTGGAAACTTTACTATATTGTTCTATTAAATCCAGCACATGAGGCAAGGTTGTCAGTGGTTCTTCTAATGACAGAACCACGTCATCTGCAAACATAGTAATTATGTGTTCCCTCTCTCCCACTCCTATCCCCTCACTACTTCATCATTTTTAATAGCTAAGGCTAGAGGTTCCAATAATAGAAGGAACGGGGTGCGGGAAAGGTGACATCCTTGTCGAGTTCCATTACTAATATCGAACTGATGAGATTTAAAACTTGCTCCAATAACTGAGGCTGATGGAGTAAAGGGCTCCAATTGCATGGGAACCAAACAAACTGTATCCCATCTCCAGCAGAACCTGTCTCATATATCCCCACCCTATTCTATCAAATGCTTTCTCAGCATCTAAAGATAAGAACAGGGTGGGGGCCTTACCAGCCCTGCCAAATAAATCAAATCCATAAACTTCCTAATATTATCTGGTCCTTGTCTGCCAGTCATGAATCCTGTCTGCTCTATGGAGATCAATTTATTTAGGTTTTGTAATAATCGAATCTTCTTTTAACATTGATGATAAAACATTTTTAGAAAACAATTTTAATAGCACTGAGATTTTAAATACAATTAAAACATTTTTAAAAAGGAAAACGCCAGGAAATGATGGGATACCTATTGAATTATTATTTTTTGGGATGTTTTAGAAAAAGATGTTTTAAATTTAATTGCAAAAGTCTCCACTACCAATATTTTACCAGCTTCATGGAAGCAGGGGGTGGTAGTTTTAATTTATATAAAAGGGGGAAAGAAAACATAAACAATTGGAGTCCTATTACTCTTTTAAATTCTGATTATAAAATGTTTACAAAATTTTCAGCATCTCATTTAAAATCTGTAATTTCCAAAATCATAGACCCTTCCCAGGTATGTGGTATACCTAGTAGAAATATTACCCAAAATGTGAGTGCTATTAAAGACATGATTTATTATAGTTTAGAAAGAAGACAAGATTTGGCATTGATTAATTTTGACTTTGAAAAAGCATTTGATAGGATATCACATAGATTTTTATTTCAGGTTTTAAAAAGAATGTGTGTGCCAGAGAGAATGTTGAAGCAAATTAAAAGTGTGTATGATGGAAGTATGAGTTGTGTTAGTGTGAAGGGGTTTATGACTGATTGGCTCAGTATAAATGCTGGTGTGAAACAAGGTTGTCCCCTCTCCCCACTTTTATGTATATGTTGTATAGAACCTTTTTTTAAATGAAATAAAAAAATATAAAGTAATACAAGGAATTCTAGTGCCAGGCACTGGTGGTAAACAAGCCAAAGTGTTCTCATATATGGATGATACAACAATTGTGTGTAGGGATTCTGTCTCTATAAAAAGAGCATTGTGAGTGGCTGAATGGTTTTGTGGAGCATCTGGTTTGAAGTTGAATATTGAAAAAGGTTGTATGGAAAGTTGAAAAGTATTTTAGATATCACTATCCCAATACAAAGAGATAGAATACAATTTTTAGGTTTTTATTTCACAAAAGACATGATAGATGACATAAATTGGGATAATATGTTGAAAAAGATAAAGAAAAAAATAATGTATGGGGCTTTAGAAAATTAACATTTGAAGGAAAATGTTTAATTATAAGGCAAATTATTTTACCTATAATTGTATATACTTCAATGGTTTTATTTCCTCTTATTTTGTAGCTAAAACGTTTTATTATAGAGTGTTTTATTTTTTTATGGGGTTCCAAAATGGAGAGATTTAAAAGGGTAAAATTGTGTAAATTACATGCAAATAGAGGAAAAAATATTATTGATTTAAAAATGTTTTTGCGTTTTAAATTTATTGCTTTTAATATCAAAATGGCTCTCAATACTGATGATTGTATAGCTAGCTATTTTATAAAATATTCTATTGTTTTTTATTTCTTAAATATGGGTTGATGGGCTTGTCTTTAAATAAACCTTATGTTTTTAGCCCTCCAAAACATTATGTTATTTTAGAAAAAGTAATAAGAGAACATAATGTACAACATTTTATTGTGGAAATGTAAAAAAGTCATAAGAATATTTTTACAAATTTTAGATTAAATTAAATGGTTTTATTGGTGGCAAATTTTAATAATGATGACTTAAAACAAATGTGGTATAATGTATCTAATTACTTATTGAGTAATAGCTGGAAAGATCTGGCTTGGGCAGCTATTACAGATTGTCTACCTACGAGAGAATTTCAGCACAGACGTTGCTTGGTCACCCGGGCGAAGTGCCCTGTATTGGAGTGTAATTCTGATGAGACCCCTTTACATATATTCTGGAATTGCTCTTTTGCACAGAGGTATGGAAAACTATTGGACCTCTTTTAAAATGGGTGGGTAATCTTAGAATTTTAAACCACAAAACTTTTATATGGGAGGATGCTATGCATTGGGAAAGATAGCTTTTTTAGAAAATTGGTTAATTATTAATTGTTTTAAAGAAGCTTTATGGAAAGCAAGAAATATTTTATTATTTAAAAAAATATATTTATTTTACCCCAGGACTGTATAAAATATGCTTTTAGTTTATTATATATTTATTATTGGAGGGATAAAAAAAACAAATAGGGAAAGACAAAACAGAACAGAAATGGAAGTTGCATAATTGGAACAAGTTATTATAATTTAAATTTTTCCTTAAAAATGTGTCTTTTTTTATCTTTTTACAATTTTTTTATTCTTTTTATCCTTTTTTATCCCTTTTTATCCTTTTTTTAGAGAAGGGATAGGATAGGGTTTTAACATCAAATAAGTGATAGAAAGAAAGATGGGAAAAGAAGGAAAATATAGGAGGGTTTTAGTAGGGTTTTATAGGGAAATATATATATTTTTTTATTTGACCTATTTTGACCTAGTAAATTTCCTTTTTTTTTGTTTTATCATACCATGATGATGCATAAATGATAAAACCTTGACCTTGCGAAAAATTAAGGTAATCAATGACTGAATGGTATAAAAAAAGCAAAAAAAAAAAAAAGCTGCACATGGATAGGATACTCAGCCTGTGTTTAATCCAACCTTGGCTTTGCATAAAAGCTGTGTAATGCAGATATTCAAATGTGAACACTGATGTGCTATTTATTTCCTGTATATATATATATATATATATATATAGTACTTGTATCAGTATCGCTTTTTGACTTGATAAAGAGAGGCATTATCTCTCGAAAGCTTGTCTCTTTATTATGAATACGTTTGTGCAATAAAAAAGGTATCACTATTCACTGCAATACTCTGATTATTCAACTGGATTACTGGACATTCACGGCTACCTCACTCTTCATATATATATATATATATATATATAAATATATATATATATATATATATATATATATAAATATATATATATATATATAAATATATATATATATATATAAATATATATATATATATATATATATATATATAAATATATATATATATATATATATATATATATATATATATATATATATATATATTTCCCAGGCCTTATTTTCTTGATTGTCAGTGTATCCACACCAAGTAATAAAATCCCCTTCTGAAGGGGTTAAGATGGAACAATATTGATTGTAATCTTCTATAGCAGGTGATTTTCCGTGCTCTGCACTGGGCACTGTTCACAATAGTGCCTCGGTATTATGTAGAAAGACAAAAAAGGGAAAGGGGTAGAGAGAGCACCAACTCCTGGTGCAGGTCACTTGGATAATTGCAGATAACCAGCGAGAAGAGATAGAAATGATCTCACCTGCATTGACCGTATGTGAACAAGGTATTTATGTCACGTTCGTCAGATTCACAATCCACCGGAGAGAACGTTAATCCTGTTTAGTCTCTGTGTGATGTGTAGATTGAGTTTCCAAACAGGATCCCATGTGTTGTTACTGCATATGTTCATTTATGTACTTTTGTGCAGATATAAGTGTGTAGATATATGTGTGGATGAGCTTATAAGGAGGCAGCTGGGTGGATGTCTACCTTTGTACAAGTTGCATGAATCATGCCCTCACAGTTACACAATATATTTGTAATAGTTGTAGCACCACATATATGGTTACATACATTTCATTAATATCCAAATTTAAAGTTCAAGGATCCAGATCTACCAAGATATTTTCTGTATGTTTGTGGAGACTAAAACAAAACTGATGTCGTTTTTTTTCAACTTGACATTAAGAAGATATTAGCAGCAAATAAACTACACAAGTAATTATATCTCTAAAGTAATTATATTTGATTTAAAACAATATTTGCATAGGTAAGAGGAATCTCATACATCCCACTGCAAGTGGACAAAATACTGAAGTTGTTTGGCCCAATCTAATTGAAAAATATACATTTTTAGAAAAATCAATAATCCCAATCATTATTACTTATACATAACACCTCCATTAATGTATCAATTATGATAAAAATAAAAAATAAAAACCACTCACATTCTTAATGATCTATTTTAGGTTTCAAAAGAAAATCTCTACAAAAGAAAATCATATAATGCTATATTTGTGTCATGTTACTTTGTAATGTTAGTTTGGGGAAAAGGTCTATGTTAAAGTGACACAGCAAATACCCCAGTTATTGTATTATTATTATTATTATTATTATCTTTATTTATATCGCGCCAACATATTCCGTAGCGCTGTACAGGGGTTGAGTACATAGCAGAAAACAAATTAAACACCTTGTAAAGAATGGAGGGCCCTGTTTTTGAGCATAAAATCAAATGTACATAGAGCTTGTTTCCAAGGCCTGACACAAGATTGAAAACTCGCAAACTTACAATCTAAGGGTTTAGGTGTGATACAAGAGGGTGACAAATACAATTGAAAGCAATTGGTTCAGTAAAGTGGAGGGGTCTGTGTGTTGTACTGTAGATTGTGGTTGTGAGTGTTATTAAGCTGTGGAATGTTCAGTTGTACATGTTAAGGCTGAAGATGATAAGATTTTTTAAACAGGTGTGTTTTTAATAATTTCTTAAAGGTTTTGAGGCAGGAAGATAATCTAATGGAGCGGGGCAAGGAGTTCCAAATGGATGGGGAAGCACGAGAAAAGTCTTGAAGACGGGAGTGAGAGGAGGTGATGAGAGAGGAGGAAAGAAGAAGGTCGTTAGCAGAACGAAGGGGCCGGTTGGGAGAGTATTTTGAAACAAGAGCAGAGATATAAGGGGGTGCACTGTTGTTGAGGGCCTTATGTGTTAGGGTCATGATTTTAAATTTGATTCGGGAAGCTATGGGAAGCCAGTGGAGTGATTGACAGAGAGGGGCTGCAGACACTGATCGTTTGGTATTGAAGATGAGTCTAGCGGAGGCGTTCATTATGGATTGGAGGGGAGACAGACGAGAGATGGGGAGGCCAGCAAGGAGGGAATTGCAGTAGTCGAGTCGAGAGATGATGAGAGAGTGAATTAGAATTTTAGCTGTGTCTTCTGTAAGATAATGACGAATTTTGGAGATGTTTTTTAGGTGAAACTGACATGATTTTGTTATTGCTTGGATGTGAGGAATAAAAGAGAGGGCGGGATCCAGTAGAACCCCAAGACAACGGGCCTGGGAGGTAGGGGCGATAATGGTGTTGTCAACAGTTAGAGATATTTGAGGTGTGGAAGCTGTATTAGAGGGTGGAAAGATTAGAAGTTCAGTTTTAGACATGTTGAGTTTGAGTTGACGGGTGGACATCCAGGAGGATATGCTAGAGAGGCAGTTGGAAACTTGAGCTAAAAGAGAGGGGGATAGATCGGGTGCAGAGAGGTAGATTTGAGTATCATCTGCATAGAGATGATACTGAAATCCAAAGGATTTTATAAGGGTGCCAAGGGAGGAGGTGTAGATGGAGAAGAGGAGGGGGCCTAGGACAGAACCTTGGGGAACGCCAACAGACAGAGGGAGAGGTGAAGAAGAGGTGCCAGAGAAGGAGACACTAAATGTACGATCTTTAAGATAGGATGTGAACCATGAAAGAGCTGTGTCCTGGATGCCAAAAGAGCGGAGCGTTTGGATTAGAAGAGGGTGGTCAACTGTATCGAAGGCAGCAGAGAGATCCAGGAGAATTAGAATAGAGTAGTGACCCTTTGATTTGGCGGTTAGCAAGTCATTAGTGACTTTTGTAAGGGCTGTTTCTGTAGAGTGTTGGGACCGGAAGCCAGATTGGAAGGGGTCAAGTAGGGAATTGGAGGAAATAAATTGAGTGAGGCGATTGTAAACAAGCCGCTCAAGGAGTTTAGACGCAAGGGGAAGTAGTGAGATAGGGCGATAGTTGGAGGCAAAAGCTGGGTCAGAAGAGGGCTTCTTGAGAATGGGTGTAACTGTGGCATGTTTTAAGGAGGATGGAAACTTGCCAGTGTTTAGGGAGAGGTTGAATAGATGTGTGAGAGCTGGGATAAGTGTGGTGGATAGGGGAGGGATTAGCTGTGATGGAATAGGATCATGAGGACATGTGGTAAGGTGAGAGGTTGATAGTAAAGTAGATACTTCATCCTCGGTTACAGGGTCAAAGGAGTCCATAGTGGAGGTGGGATTGGGGAAGGGTAAGGGCTGGGTGATGTCGGTTTGGGGAGAGGGTGGTGGGGTAGGGCCAAGCTGGGAGGAGAGCTCATTTCGGATGGTATCGATTTTATTTTTAAAATGGCTGGCAAAGTCATCAGCAGTGAGAGAGGAAGGGGCAGGAGGTGGGGGTGGGCGGAGGAGGGTGTTGAATGTAGCAATATGCTGAAGAGCTAACAATCTGTTTTGATGTTCCTGCAGTATACAATGTATATTTTGAGTGTTGTTGAGCCGAGGTGTAAGTGTCAGCAATGTGTGCAGTGTGTACTGTAAATAGGCTGTGTGCGCAAGTTGAAACCATTTGTTTAGCTGTGTATTTCCGCATTTAGTAATGTTAATAGTTTGCAGTAAGTGTTGTAAAATGGCTGCAATTGTATATGTGTTAGGCGGGTGTGGAGCATTTAGCGTGCTTCCTAATAGTGTATTTAATAGGTCGTACGGGTCTGTGTAAAAGGCGTATGTGCTTGGCGGTGTTTTGCGTGCTTAGGGGTCGTGTAGCCTCGTTTTCGTTTTTTTCGTCGGCCATTTTTTGTCACGCTTAGGGGATTTTTCGAGTCCCGAAAATCCTTAAATTGTATTTAAATGTGAGTGTAACCTCATTCGCAGACGTCCTGGTTGCCCCCCCCCCCCCTTGCTGTGTGTGTATTTTTGTTGTAATTTTATTTTGCATTTAGTGTGTTTTTTCGTGTTTTTCGCTGTGCGTGTTGCGGCCGTTAAGTTCATGTTTTTTGCGGCTCGTATTGGTGTTTACCATTTAGCGTGCTTCCTAATAGGGTATTTAGTAGGTCATACAGGTCTGTGTAAAAGGCATATGTGGTTGGCTGTGTTTTGCGTGCTTAGGGGTCGTGTAGCCTCGTTTTAGTTTTTTTTATCCTGGTTGTCCCCCCTTGCTGTGGGTGCCTTTTGTTTTTTATTTTGTATTTAGTGTGTTTTTCATGTTTTTCGCTGTGCACACAGCCAGGATAAAAAAAACTAAAACCGTTAAGTTCGTATTTTTTGCGCGTCAAATTTTTTTTTCCCTCAGTAACGGTTTTATTTTCTAAGTGTTACGGGCCGTAATTTTTATAGACAATTTTTTCAAAGTGCTACGGGTCTCGCACTTTGAATTGTGTTTTTTGACATGTGTGTTGAGGTGTAGCCCCGGTGATTGTAGGTATGATGCCTAAGGCGTGCGGGGTCATAGGGATGAGCGCCTATGGTGCTCATCTCCAAATGCGCAGTGAATGCTTTCGGCGATCACTGCCTAAGTCGTACGGGTCGTAGTGATGAGCGCCTATGTCGCTCATCTCCACCAGCGCAAGGAGCGCTTTTGGCGCTCCTTGCCTGGCCGCAACCGCGGCCCTCGCTTTGCGAGGTCCGCGGTAGCAGCCCGCAACTGTGTCTGATTCCCATTCTAGGTTGCACCTGCAGAAGCTCAAGGTTCCAAACATGAGGCAGTAATATGGTCTGTCTGGATTATTATTCGATACAAGGATTACTCTTCAGATTTTCAGTTCTGTCTTCTTGCTTTCCCATAGACTGGGCGGCTATGTTTAAGGATGATAAACGTAGGGTGTTTACATAATGCAATGGACTGAATGTGAAATTGGCAATGAGGAAAAACCTCCACCTCCGGATGTATTCACACAGGTTTCTATTAAATGAAAAATGAAAGAGAAACACCAATAGAAGTATGTACAGTTGTCCGAGCTGGGAGCAGAGACACACAGAGAGATGTGTGTGCAGTTTGAAGCTGGAAAAAGACACACAGAGAAAGTAGTTTGCAGCTGATAATCATTACAGCAGAGTAGAGACCTGGAGATCTGAAGAAAGATACAAACCAATGATTAACAAACTAGTGTATTGCTCTATGCACATTTAGCTGGATGATAGCAGGATGGAGAGGTAGCTGTATATAAATGAAGGTAGTGATTCAGTTGAAACTGGGACTATTATTATTTTTTAAAATTTGTTTTGGTTTATTGTTGTATCACTGTTTTAGTAAAACTTGGAAAAGTGCCTAAATAACTGGCATGCATGCAGAGGAAACTGGTAACTTGTCACATGTGTGTTGGGACATTTGTGTCATCAAAACTGTATTTTTATTTTATATATGCATATACATATATGTGTGCTTTTGGGATTTCTTTTGTTAAAAAGAAACTTCAGTGTTCCCACTAAAGCAGACATTTTATTGTTATTTTTTTTCTGTTAAAGACAGTACTTCAAGATTCCTTAACTAAACTTTAGTTTATAATTCAGAACATCATCTCTGAATTCCCATAGATAAGATAGACATGGGAATATCTTCTGGGATAAGTCTGGCTGGGATGGTATCTCTTTTCCATTTAATACATTTCTCTTAGTTTATAGCAACTGACAACTGGAACTTCTATTGTTATGTATTAACTTAAGGTCAAATCAAGTTAATTTAGGAATGTTATTATTTTTTTATTAAAAGTTTATTGAACAAGAGTGTCATCTAGTGTCACAAGCTCTTGTTTTTTTTTTTTCTGTTAGTTCTTTGCTATCTATTTCCCATTAGGCACTGGGTAGCTCTGACATCATCAATGGCGCAAGGTCCTTGCATCAGAAATCAGCACTTTCAGGCTACCAAGAGACTCCAGATGCTTCTTCTTAGGGGGCTTGATAAGACTTGTTACAGTCAAACCTACCCCAGCAGGATCCAACAGAGTCTTCCAGTACCTCCCTGCAGCCATCCAGGAGAACAGGAGAGACATGCAATTCCTATATATCTCCAGAAGTGACCTGTTTTTTTTTAAAAAGGCTAGCAATATTAATAGGGGATAGATACAGAGGGGTGTATACAGCATTACATTGACTGGTGAGAGGCAGCCAAACACAAGAGATAAACTCCACATGGGGTCTAACAGTAGCTTCCTGAGAGCAATAGGCTTAATCTCCAATACTCATCCTGTCATCTCTAGCACATATCAGACGTGATTCACTTTATCTGTTAAACAATGGGACAAAGCAGATTAACAAATACTCATCCTGTCATCTCTAGCACATATCAGACGTGATTCACTTTATCTGTTAAACAATGGGACAAAGCAGATTAACAAATACAATGGAGGTGTCTATGCAGATAATCCACTGCTACAGCCAAGCAGTCTGTGCTTTTATAGTGGCTCAATGGGCCAGCACACAGGCCGAGAAAAAAAGGGGTCAGTGAAAAGAAGCATTTGACTAGATTGGAATGTTGATAGAGAGAAGAGGCTTTACTATATTTAGCGTCTGAAACAAAGAGACAGGATACACGCTTACACACATACACACTCATGACGACACTCATTGACACACTTCCTGAAACTCCCAGGACACTCACTAAGACTCATTTACATTTCATTGAAACTCACTTACACACACAAATGAACAGGATTACTATTGAAACAAAGAAAAGGCCTACGCATATGGTGAAGACTAACACACTTCCAGAAAGATTAAGAAACCCAGGAGACTGAAACCTATCTTATAAATCTTATACTTCTAAGTATTTTTAATTTATCATATTTTGTGATATAATTGAGAATTATATTATATACAATTATCCTGCTTATTTTTTTATCAAATGGATTTAAACTTTAAAATGTATTGTAAAATCATAATCCGGATATGATTTTCAATCCATAATTGTCTTTATTTTTTTTGCCTAACACAATATTCTCCATAATTAATTATAACCACAGATACAAAATATTAGCCTACATATATATATATATATATATATATATATATATATATATATATATATATATATATACATATATATATATATATTCTTTTATCATCATAAGCTTATTATTTTGATATTGATTATTTCTGTTTTGGCTTATATTATTTTATTATTCTCTGATTGCTTTATGTGATTATTGGTCATTGTATTACTTTTGATTATGCAGTTTTAATTATATATTGTATAATTTAAGTTTAATATCATGAATTCCTTTTGGAAAAATACTGGGGTGATTTGTGCTTAAAAAAATCTGATGTGTTGTTGTTTTTATCTGGTTGACTTTCCATATTTGTGGATTACTTTGCTAGTTCTCATAAATAGATTATTGTTTGCTTTGTTACTATATATAAATGTATTTTTATACAAAAGTCTACATTTGTCTATAAATTGATACTGAACTCAGAACTATCATCCTAACTATTTAAAAAAAATGTCACAATATTACTGGAACTTGTGAAAGCTCTGGTTCTAGTCACTGCATGCCAGCAAGAAACTACACAGCAATTCCAAAACAAGCCACATAAGAAAGAAAAATTCAGCTGGAAACAAACCAGTTACTTTTGTGCTAGCTGCAAGATCTGATGCCTTCAGAGAACAATGGAAGTATTAAAACCAATCTTTTCCTACAGAAGCATACCTACTGACCTTTGATAGAATTACCGCTAGGAAAGCTTGGCCCCAAAGTCACTGGCCCAGTATCATTGCCCCTTACTTATGTGGTGAGATTCCACTCATGAATGTTTTTGGACAGTAAGACCCTGCATTTTTATTCCAAGGAAGGTCTATTTGGACATAAAGGAGCTTCCACATACTAAACAGTGAACTTCCTTTCTTCAGGATAAATATGTCAGCAATGGTATCTGGGATCCTGAGAAGTACCATGGTTCTTTCTAACAAAGCTCATGGTACAGCTTCCCTGTTGAGGGATTGAGGAAAGAACCTGATGCTGAAGGACACAGGGCAATGATGGGTGCTTCATGAGCAAAAGGTCAAAGAGTAAAGTTCAAGGAGCTGTCATTCACTGGATACAAAACCAGCCACGGTATTAAGGATATTGATCAAGATGCTGCAGAAGATTTGAACCCAAATGGGTACAGGAACCTTATTGATGAAAACAATAAAGAGGCCTCCCTGAGAAACCCAGATAAATTGGATATCAAACATTGATGGCAGCCAATGTCCTTTCAAAGCATGAATTTCCAGTTTTGATGAAGAAACTGAAATTCTCCTTAAAGTAAATTATGAGAAAAATGAGGATTTGGAGACTGAGCTGATGGAAGAGGAACCACCATCCCTGAGAGCACAAAGGAAGCAGAGCATGGACATGAGTCCCATTAAAATTATGAAAAATCCCAACAGCCATGATAAAGATTCATATTCTACAAGATCACATGGTGCCTGATCTCTTTAAGCTGAAAGCCCAGGTGGCTCACAAAGATTCTGGCACTGAGCTCCAGGATACATAATATAGACCGGTTGTGCAGGAAAGAGAGAAGGAGGAAGAACGTCTGGCTGAGCAGCAAGAGTTATTCAGTGAGACCTTAAATAACAAGACAGAAGAAAATCTTAAGCTGAACATGCAGCCAGCTATATAGCCCAACCAGAGTGAACTGACTTTGCAACAATTCAAGGAGGATAAGCTGCAACTGAAGGAAAATAAGAAAAAGGAAGAGATGGAAGACCTAGAGGCAAAGCAAGAAGAAAAAAGGAAAAATGATGAAGAGACAATATTAAAAGAGGAAGAAATGCTGATAAAACCCAAAAAGACTAAAAAGCAAGGATTTTCCAGAAACTCAAAACTCAAAAGCCTCCTAAGGAGGTTGCTAGCTTCAGGGGTAATTTCTACCCCATATGAGATTGAGAAGAACATGGTTGTGGCACATCTGTGTCATGTGGAATTAGAGCTTTCAGCTGCTGAACAGCCAGCAGATACATTTCTGAAAAAACTAAATTCTGACGTGTTCTTTCTAATAAAAATAAACGTTGAGCGAGGCTGGGGGACTTCATATTATGTCAAGATAATTGAAAGGAAACACAGAGAAAGAGAGAGAAAAAAGAGAGGATGTCATCTCAAACAAGTCTTCATAAAATGTAGACAAAAAATATTTTCTAGACTTAACTTACGAAAAGAAAAACAACTTAAAAACATGGTTGAAGTGAACTGTGGAAATCTGGTAGGGAGAATAATATTTGGAGAAAATTCAAAAGTAGAAAAAAAGTAGAATGATCTATATAGTATAAAAAAGTATATTGGTATTTTCACAGAACTAGAGATTTATATGCCTTTTGGAACCTTTGTAACTGAGGAAGAATGCATCACATTCAAAGAAAATAAAAGAGCAGATGAAATATATTTTATAGTAAAAAAAAAAGTATATGTGTATTTTCACATAACTTGAGATTTATGGTCCAGAGGAAGAGTGCCAGCTCCTGTGTTTACTAAAGAGTATGTACAGAAATTCATGAAAAAAATACAGCACAGTAGAAGATTACATATACTTAAATCTTTGCAAAATGGTAACAAGTTACAGACGTGTCTGTTGTGATTGTATCAAAGGCCAAAAGTCACAGTAACCACAGTCACAAATTTGAGTCATGCATAACAAATCATAATCACTGGTCAACTCAGTAACCAGTCAAAACTTTCAACAAAACTTCAATTCTGTTGAGTCATCACTTCCAAAAGGGTGTAATTGTTCACAAATCACAAGCCACAGTAATGACAGACACACAAGTCATGAGTTGTGACAGTTATCTGAGTCATGAATAATAAATAATAATCACTGCTCAACATCAGGAACACCTCAGTGAACAGTTACATCTCACAACCACACATTTGCAAGTTTCTCTTACTCATGAGTTCTGACAGTGGGTTATTGGTCATGAATCACAAATCAAAGTAACTTTTAAAGAGAGCTTCTGGATGCGGGCTTTACATCAATGTAATTCACTTTTTACTTGTTTCTTTGAGAGTCCCATACTGAACAAGCTTTTAACTTAAAGGTCACCCAAGGTGGACAGCTCGTAGTGCACTGGAGAAGGAACCGACAACCCCCAGGCACAATAAGAGACATAAAAATATGTTACCGGAAGATGAGCCCCTCAGGTCAGAAGGTGCCTACTACATTACTGAAAAGCAAAGGGCAATTAGAACCCTAATGAAGTGGTTGGGCCAAAGCCAAAAGTACACCCAGCTGCGGATATGTCTGAGAGCAAAATATAGTCCGCTGCTGCGAAGAACAATTCAGCATAGGAACCTAGAATGTTAGAACTATGAACCAAGGCATACTGGACACGATCAAACATGAGATGACAAGGTTAAACATTGATATTCTGGGAATTAGTGAACTTAAATGGACTGGAATGGAACACTTTGCATCAGACATCTATAAGATCTTTTGCTATTGTTAAAACCCCCCACAGATTAAATGGTGTAGCCCTCATAGTCAATCAAAGCGTGGTCAAAGCAGTGCTTGGTTACAATCCAATAAATTACAAAATGATTTCAATTCAAAATCAAGGCAAGGCATTTAACATCACAATATTCCAAGTCTATGCTCCAACACTGTATGCTGAGGACGCTGAAGTTATTCAACACATAATAAATATAACACCAAGAAAAGGTGTTACTATCATCATAGGAAATTGGAATGCTAAAGTAGGGAACCAAAACACACCTGGAATAACTGGAAATTTTGACCTTGAACAAAATGAAGCAGGTCAGAGATGAGTAGAATTCTGTCAAGATAATTGTTTGGTCATAGCAAACACCCTGTTCCAACAGTCCCGAAGACGACTACACATGGACATCTCCAATATAAAAATCAGATTGACTGTATACTTTGCAACCAGAGATAGAGGAGCTCTATACAATCAGCAAAACAAGACCTGGAACTGACTGCAGCTCAGACCATGAGCTTCTTATTGCAAAGTTCAGAATTAAACTGAAGAAAAGAAAAGAGGGAAAATCATCAGACTAAAAAGATATGAAAGAAATAATATCCCTTGTGAATATGCAGTAGAGATAAAGAATAGATTTAAAGTATTAGACATGAAAGATAGAATGACTGAAAAACTTTGGAACAAAGTTTTCAACATTATCCAGGAAACAGCAACAAAGAATATCCCCAAAAGAAAGTAAATTGAGATGGCAAACTAACTATCTGATAAGGCTTTGGAAGTAGCCCAGGAAAGAAGAAAAGTGAAAGACAGTGGAGATAGGAAAACATTTGTCCAACTGAATTCCAGAGGATAGCAAGAAGTGACAAGGAGACATTCTACAATGAGCAATGTAAAGAGATAGAAGAAGATAACAGAATGGATAAGTTAAAAGATTTCTTCAAGAAAATGTGGAATCTCAAAGGTCTTTCATGCCAAAGTGGGTGTTTTAAACAGAAGAAGTTCAGATAACGAAGAGGTGGCTAAAGGAATACACCAAAGATCTATTCAGGAAGGATCTTAACCGCATTGATAACCTCAATAGATTGTCCCATCTCTATTAGCTCAAGTTTCCAACTGCCTCTCTAGCATATCCTCCTGGATGTCCTCCCGTCAACTCAAACTCAACATGTCTGAAACTGAACTCCTAATCTTTCCACCCGATACTACAGCTTCCCCTCAAATATCTCTCACTGTTGACAACACCATCATCACTCCCAAGCCCATTGCCTTGGGGTTTTACTGGATCCCACCATCTCTTTTATTCCTCACATCCAATCAATAACAACATCTTGTCAGTTTCACCTACAAAACACCATCGTCATTATCTTACAGAAGACACAGCTAAAAATCTAATACACTCTCTCATCATATCTCAACTCGACTAGTGCAATTCCCTTCTTGCTGTCTCCCCTCCAATCCATAATGAAAGCCTCCACTAGACTCATCTTCCATACCAAACGATCAGTGTCTGCAGCTCCTCTCTGTCACTCACTCCACTGGCTTCCCATAGCTTCCCAAATCAAATTTAAAATCATGACCCTAACATATAAGACCCTCAACAACAGTGCACCCCCTTATAACTCTGCTCTTGTTTAAAAATACTCTCCCAACTGCTCCCTTCATTCTGCTAACAACCTTCTTCTTTCCTCCTCTATCATCACCTCCTCTCACTCCAGTCTTCAAGACTTTTCTTGTGCTGCCACCTACTATTTGGAATTCCTTGCCCCTCTCCATTAGATTATCTTCCTGCCTCAAAACCTTTAAAAAATTACTAAAACACACCTGTTTAAAAAATCATATCACCTTCAGCCTTAACATATACAACTGCACACTCCAAAGCTTAATAACACTTAAACCCACAATCTACAGTACAACACACAGACACCTCCACTTGACTAAACAAATTGCTTTCACATTGTCATCTTGCATTTGTCATCCTCTTGTATCACACCTAAACCCTTACATTGCAAGTTTGTGAGTTTTCAATCTTGGAAACAAGCTGTATGTACATTTGATTCTAAGCTCACAAACAGGGCCCTCCATTCTTTATAAGGTGTTACGTTTGTTTTTTGCCATGTACTCAACCCTTGTACAGCACTACAGAATATGTTGGCGCGATATAAATAAAGATAATAGGCCCAAGGATGCCTTGCTGATAACAAGGCTGCAGAAGGTGAGGAAACCCCAATTGAGCTATTCAAAATTCTACAAGATGATGCATTGAAATTGTTGCTTGCCTTATGCCAACAAAGTTGGAAAATTCAACAATGGCCAATAGACTGGAAAAGGTAAGTTTACATTACAATCCCAAAAAGAGGCAGTGCCAAAGAATACTTCAATTATTGAATAATTACAAGCTAAATTACAACAATAGGTTACCTGATGTGCAAGCCAGGTTCCACAGAGGAAGAGGCACAAGAAATCTAATTACCAAGGTCCGATGGATAATAGAGAAAGCAAGAGAGTTCCAGAAAATAATTTACTTCTGCTTCATAGACTATTCTAAAGCCTTTGACTGTGTGGATCACAACAAAATGTGGCAACTTCGTAATTAGATGGGAGTATCCGATCTTCTCACTTGCCTCCTGAAGAATCTGTTTGTGGCCCAAGAAGTCACAGTCAGAACTAAACATGGGAGAACAGAATGATTCAAGGTCGGAAAAGGTGTGCAAGAAGGTGGTATATTGTCACCTTATTTATTCAACCTATACACAGAGTACATTATGTGTAAGGTTGGGCTGGATGAATTTAAAGCTGGAATCAATGTTGCTGGAAGAAATATCAACAAACTCAGATAAACGTATGATAATAATTATAATGATTGAAGGAAATACAGGACCTATTGTTGAGAGCTGTACCTGGCGTGCTGTGGTCTATCGGGTCATGGAGAGTCGCATATGACTAAATGACTCAATAACAACAATCAAAATTCACAGATTGTTACTACTACTTGATTCTTATTGGCTGAAATATGATTGACACATACCTTAGCCAATTAATTAGAAGCATTAAAAAATACTATCTGAGCCATGGCAACATTTTTATAGAGCTGCAGTTTTTTTTAGGTGGAGGCAAGTCAGAAGATGAAGATACATGGGCTTTAATCAAGAAAAAAAGGACCAGAATCTACTAGCAACATGGATAAAGAGCATCACAGGGTAGGTAAGTATATTTTAACCCCTTACAGATTTAATACAGATTTTTTTTACAATATATATTTTTTTTATTTAAATTATTATTTTATTGTCTGTAATTGTTTTTTATTTTTAATAATGATTTTTATTTTCAGTGATATTTTTAGTTTTATGTTTATTTTTCTTACACATAAGGACTATTGGATGTCCTAATGGACCCCTGGCACATAGGGGTTAATATCAGATGCCATGGGGATTCATTTGAAATCCTATTGCATATCAGGGTAACGTCAGATGTCATGGGGATCTATTTGAAAATCTATGGCACATAAGAGTTAAAGTTAGGTGCCATTTGGGTTCTTATTGGCCCCCATTTCACATATGGGGAAAAGTTAAAGGGATATATATGTTTCCTGGATTATGAATGCATTTGATGGAGGAGAGTCAGAAGCGTTTGCATTAAAAAATACCAAAATAAACATTTAAACATTTACCTTGAAGTTAGCAAAATCTATTTTAATTTCTGACAGTTTTAAATTAAGGTTAACACCCCCTCCAAATTGTTTTGGCCAATCCAGCATAGTCAGGAAGCACTGCACAGCATAGTCAGGAAGCAAGGGTGAGTCATATACCAGCAGTGACAACACTGCTCTCCTATTGGCTGTGGAGCAAAGCAGCATGGGATATGTAGTGTATCACTGACATGTGACAGGAAGCTGCAAGGTGGAAGTTATAAGGAGATTGGCTGAGCAAGCAACAGCAGAAAAATAGACTCATATTGCTCCCCGGGGGGGGGGGGGGGCACCAGAAAGTTGTGTAGACACCCACTGGGGGTGTCAACATAATCATTAGAGGGGTTTTTAGATATTAAAAAAATTAAATGTTTTATGAAATGTGCTGCATATATATAGGCTGCTTTTTGCCTACAGAGTGCAGAAATGTATTAATACAGCTCACTAATATGTGCCTTTAAGTGCCATGGGGGTCCAAGAAAATATCCATGGCATACAGCTTAACTTTAGGTGCCACAATGGTACTTTAACAATTTTTGGGGCAAGCAATAATTTTGAATGCAATGGAGGTCCTTATAATACCTTTGTGGCAAAAGATTTAGGTATAGATGCTATGGTGTTTCTTACAGGACCTCCATGGCAAAATGTTAATATTAGCTGCCATATGCCCTTTATAGCATAGGGATTTTTTTAGGAGGTTACATTTTAGGTGCCATGGTCTATAGGTACCTATGGCTATAGGTAGAGGGGAGATCCCTGGATAGCAGGCTGGTTAGGGGAATCCTGGGAATTCCCCATTCATAACACATGGGAAAGAGGAATCCCTATAGTTAACATGATATATAGCAGGAATTGGGGGCAATCCCGGCGATTTTCTAGTGATAGACAGAGGGGTCATAAACCCCCTGCATTCATTTTTTATTAATATTCAATGCCTTCACTGACATTTGCTAGATAGTGGGAAGAGAGGATGTTAGGGCTAATGTAGTGTGCTACAGTGTTGGGTATCATTCTGCAGCATTGCTACATTGGCAGATAGCAATGGCAAAGCCTTGACGCGAGGTCAGCTCCATAATAAACAAATTAAAAGCTCCTGAGGAAGCCATTTCAGGATGGAATGAAGCTCCAGGTCTGTAAACAGTGGAGTCTAAATTTTGTTGGTTTCTCTTTTTTTTAGAAAGCGGCTTATGAAACCATATTTATCACAGCTCTTATGTGCTGGGATATTTTTGGAACAGTACAAATACCAATGAAAGCCTTATTTCATCTTTGGCTATTTTAATGAGGTCAATTTGTCTTGAACTATTTTTGCCTGAGAAAAAAATGTACAGTTAAAATTGATCTAATTGTATTTGTACAGATATAAATACTGCTAGCAATAGCAGCTGCCAATGAAAAATAGTCCATTCTCATTTAATTATACATGACAAAGAATATGTAGATACTGAATATAGCATAGATCATTTATTTATTTTCTTTTCATACATTTTGCTTTAATAAATTTACTAATGCTGAGATTTCATTCATTTTTGAAGGTGGATAAGGACTATTCTAGTGCAAAGTGGCATGTTGCTGTGGGAATGCTAAAGTTATACCAGATGGAGTCCTCTAACACCTGTCATGTTAAATGTACTCATATCAGGTTACAGCTGACATGCTGACATTTTGTTAATAACATAATGTACTTTTATCACTCACTGCAAAGAATTTAAAGATCATTAAATAAAGACGAACAAGTATTAACATTTCTCTTTTCCTATTCATATGCAAGTTAAACTATGAATTGTTCGGTTCAGACAGGATTGCTAAAAATTCTGAAGGCTTCAAGGGGATAAGTTATAAAAATGTTATCCAGTTAATAATTAACTGATGTGACTTATGACTTTAATGAAAATACCACTGTGGTTTGCTATTCAGCAACTTTTATTATAACAGAATTGTTTGAACAGAACAGTACTTGGCTTATGTAAAATATTGAGAACATATTAACAGCATTTCTAAATATCTTTACAGGTCAGCTGATCACGGAAAAAGGGTGAGAAGATATTGCTACCTCTACAATTATCCAGTAGAAAATAGGGCCATCCGATATATTAAATGATCATTTTTGGGGAATACAGATCACTCATGCAAACATATGGCATTAATATAATTAAGTTGTGTGTACTGTTTTTTTTTCTTTAACTGGCATATGTAGTAGCATATTTCTTTAAATTATTATCATTATTATTATTATTGTTAGCGTTTAGTACTATGCCAGCATATTCCGTAGCCCAATAATAGGGGTTAAGTACCAAGAATAGAAAAATACAAAATGAAACACATGGCAAAAAGTAGAGGCCCCTGTCTTTGAGCTTAAAATCTTACATACATGGGGCCTTATTCAATTTGCTACAATTACTGAGTGATTCAATTGAACAAGGCCGCAAGTTAAGGCCCGAAATCTCAAGACCGTAAACCCTTCCCGGTGCTGTAAGCTGTTAGGGGGCTGGAATAAAAGCAGTCCGCAGTTACAATCCAATCCCGTAATTATGGAGTGCGAATCACAGACCTCTCAGCCAATAGAAAGCGGGCTAGCAGAAGATGGTTGACAGAGCGAAATTATAAAGTTGCGTTTTACCCACTCCAGCATTGACTGTGTTGTAGATTCTCACAAAGTAGCATGCAGGTCCCAGAGTTGGTGGTTGGTGATAGAGAGAGAGAGAGAGCAGGCAATTTATTAAAGCAGGAAGTTACGGTTTTATTCTTTTACATTAATCTAACACTTACATTTTGATTACACATATTTACAGATTACACATAATACAAATACACATATATTAAATAACACACACAAATGCACATATAGCTACGTCACTCCATACATCCCCCCAACCTATATCGCACACCCCATCCCCCAACAGTTAATAAATAAACATAAAACATAATTATTTTTACTTTTTATTTATATATATATATATATATATATATATATATATATATACAGTAATACTATTTTTGATTTATCCTTATATTATTTTTGGGATAATCATGGAGGGAGGAGAGAGGAGGGGAGAGAAGTGGAGTGGTGGGGAGGAGGAGAAGAGGAGAGGTGAGTAGAAGAGATAGGAGAGAGAAGTGGCCTGGGGAGTGGAGGAGGAGAGGAGTGATGGAGCAGAGGAGGAGGCGGAGGAGGTGAGAAGTGGTGGAGGAGAGGAGGAGGAGGAGTTGTGGAGTGGAGGAGGTGGAGGAGGAGAAGTGGAGGGGAGGAGAGTGGAGAGGAGGAGTGTGAAGAGGTGGAGGAGGGGGAGAGTGGAGAGGTGGAGGAGTGGAGTAGGAGGAGGAGAGTGGAGAGGTGGACAAGGAGGAGAGTGGAGGAGAAGAGGTGGGTGGTGGCGGTGCCCATAGTGATAGGCACTCAAAGTTCAGAGTCAGAGGTGGGGGGTTGGTCCTAGTGGGGGTGGTAGTTCAGAGGAGGGGCAGACAAGGGTGCAAAGGATCCCAGTCCACAGTCGGAAGGGCAAGAGGCTGGGGGCAGGCACAGGCCCGTGAACTACATGCACATGGAGAATGTGGTCCACCTTTGTGCGATCTGTGGCCACCCCGCTATCCTTGCAGGGGGGGGGAGTGAGGCCCAGGCCTAGGGACCAGGCATGGAAGGAGGTAGCAGCCACAGTAACAGCTGTGGACACAGCGTAAAGGGATGTGAGGTCTGTGAAGCACTGCTTTGATGACGTCTGAGCCAAGGTCAGCAGGATGATGGCCATAGAGGCCAGTCAAGCTGCAGCACCAAGTGGTGGCCTCAAAGTGACAGTCAGTTACAACGAGTGGGAGAGGGTTGCCAAGGATCTATTGAGACAGTTGACTACTTCTGGAGCTTCAGGCCTGGTTCACCAGCGGAATCCAGCCTCCATGTCAGGTGAATATCACATAAACTAACATGCCACCACATATACAGCACACACGCTACACATGTACATGATGACCAACAAGGATACTGACATGTCAGCACTATGAAATTAGCAAGGGATAGATGGATCAGTTATGTGTCATTAAATTGGTAGGCAGGTCATAGCAGAGAGGTCAGCTAAATCACAGTCCACTGGAGAAGGAACTGTCAACCCAGTCCAGTATCTTTGGCATGCAAACCTTGTGGATAAGCACAGACATAGCTAAGTGTGCTGCAGTGCATAGGGTTACAGAGAGTCGAGCAACACTGAAGGACTGAACAACCAAAAATAACATTTTCCCCTGGTACTTGTTATATGTCATGTGGCTGTGTAATTTGACCACTATTTATTTTCCCAATGTAGATCTGATGAGTGTGATGTATATAAGATTATCTTTATATTTTCAGTGTCCACATTATAGCATTATAGTAACATTTGCGCCTTTGACAGATCAAAAGCTTAGAAGTGAGGATTTTGGCAACCGCAGGAATTTACAGCTTCTAACTCGTAGATTGTTAGTGGCTCGCTAAAAGACGCCAATTGAATAGCAAATTAGTTTACGGGCTACATTACGGGCTCCAGTAAATAGCAATTGCTCAATTGAATAGGGGCCATGGTGTTTTTTTTAAAGCACTCTACAAGATTCAAAACTCGAAAACTAAAAATCTATAGGGATTAATGAAAAATAATGTGACATAATTACATGAAGAAACAAGGGCTTGGCAAGTAATTGAAAATACAATAGAGGGTTAATTAGTGATTTAGTCTGTGAGTGTAGCAGCTGTAGAAAAAGGAGGTGGCAGAATGTGAGGTTCTAGGTAAGACTCTGACCTGTCTGGGGAGCCTTGAGGAGAGGTTTGGGAACCACAGTTGGTGGGTGCTTTTGTTCAGGTGGATGGTATGGGGCCCAGTGACACGGCTGAGCCCCTGCAGAAGTGAATGCTCAGTCCTGATAGTAAATGGAACTAGAAAATATCAGTTAGTGAGTGCTTTTGCACTAAACTAAACCATTTGACCTAAAGTCATTAAGTGGTTGGTCAATAATGCAGTTTTCACTGATATTATGACAGCATGTAAATGTAGAACTACATATTAAAGAGACATGGTGATCACCACAACTTCTATGCACATCAGATAGGGTCTTGATAATAGTGTGGGGAGATAGTTCTTTTTTTTTTTCTTTTTTATTAACCAAGAACTTTCTTGATGTTGTAATTTTAGTTATTGTTTCTATATCCCTTTAAAGACTTCTCACAAAAAACTGTATTGATAATTAAGTGCAGGCTACAACTGTCATACTGATTATATTTTAACTTTATTCATTTTTATCATGCAGAGCAATGGTGCATATATGTTTGATTGTAAAGAGACATGGTGATCACCACAACTTCTATGCACATCAGATAGGGTCTTGATAATAGTGTGGGGAGATAATTCTTATTTTTTTTTTTTTTTTATTAACCAAGAACTATCTTGATGTTGTAATTTTAGTTATTGTTTCTATATCCCTTTAAAGACTTCTCACAAAAAAACTGTATTGATAATTAAGTGCAGGCTACAACTGTCATACTGATTATATTTTAACTTTATTCATTTTTATCATGCAGAGCAATGGTGCATATATGTTTGATTGTAAGATGTGACTTCAAATCCCATTCCTCCTTTTTACTATAATATTTTAATTAAGCTCAAACGAATTATATTAAAAACCTTACAAACCCATAAATTTGTCTCACATATCAATTTAGCCTACAGTCTAAAATATGTTTTCTGTTTTTTCATGTAACTACATAACAGTTATTACAGAAAAGGAACTGGTGGGGATTGAACTCACATTTACCATCTAGGGGCCTCATTCTAATGATGGCCGTAGGAGCTACGTGGCCACAAGGGATGGCCGCAAGCTACTCTCCTATTCTAATCCCTTGTGGCTGAGGGCTCTGGTCGTCAAGAGATTCGGCCACATGGAACCACCTGACCCTATTCAAATGCTCCAGCCACCCCTCCGCCAACCCTGCAAAACGGCCAAAAATGTCCGCAGCTTGCTTCCACCCTGGAGCCGTCGCAAGGGCTGGGAAGCCCTTGCGGCTGCTCCATTTAAGCCACCCGATGGCTCCAGGAGACACGATCGGGACCCCTGCAGTGTCCCTACAGTGTCCCTACATCACCCCTATAATGCAGGGGTCCGACCGAGACCCTTGCAGGGTACAAGCATTACCCCTAAAATGCAGGGGTCCGAACAGGACCCATGCAGTGTCCTAACATTAACCCTATAATGCAGGGGTCCAAACGGGATCCCTGCTGGGTGCACACATTAACCCTATAATGCAGAGGTCCCCCATTGGGGCCCCTGCAATGTTCAAACATTAACCCTTGCTACAGGCGCCTGATCGGGACCCCTGCAGTCTCCCCACATTAACCCCTTGCTGCAGGTGTCCCAATAGGTACCCCTGCAGGCTCTAAACATGAACCCCTTGCTTTGCTGCAGATGGTCCCGATTATCACCGATGGCGACCCCCGCATCATCTACGGAATTTCAAATTTCCCACCCAGGTTTGAATTCAAAATTCAAGCCAGGGGAATTGCAGGGTTTGAATTTCCGGCCAAGGGTCCTTAAAAAGCCTGCGGCACACTAATGGTTAGGCCCAAGCCGCGGGGGTACTAAAAGTACCCCCCCAGCACCTAAAATTAACCCCATCACTAATGGGGGTCAATAAAGACCCCCATGAGACTAAAAAAACACAGTCAGTCCAATAGGGGTCAATATAGACCCCTTTAGGACACTATTAACCCCTAGGTTAACCCTACAAGTGCCATGAGGGACCTCCAGGACACTCAGGACAAAGTCTAAACACTACTCTACTCTACTAAACCTAACTTTACCCCATTAACCCATACTAAACTGTATTTAACCCTAACTGGACATATTTAACCCTAACTGTAGCTATTTAAACCTAACTGTACCTATTTAAGCCTAACTAGGCCTATTTAACAATACAACCCCCATTACAAAAAGAAAAAAAAAACTACAATCCCCCCACTACAAAAACTAAAATAAGAACATTACAACCACCAAACTACAAAAAAATAAAAAAAGAATTACACACCTGCAAAGAAAATACATACATAACATTACATTACATCAATAAATACATTACACATACATATACTATTAACCCCCTAACTACAATACATTTCCCCCTATCTACATAACATTACCTCCTATCTATTAAACATTAACCCTATCTACATAACATAAACCCCTATCTATAATACATTAAGCCCTAAATCTAACCTAAAATAGAATAAATAAGTCTACCTATCTTTGCAGATGTCCCTTCAGATCGCACCCCTAGGAAAAAATAAGCATCAAATTAGTACAGAATTAAACACTACATAGAATAAATAAACATTCTAAATACAGTATTAAACTGACCTTTCCAGCATGCCCCCCCCCAACTCCTTGTCTTCTCTGTCTCAGCCCCTTGAAAAAAGAAGCATCACATTAGTCACATATACACAAATAAACACAACATAAATAAGCAATAAACATTCTAAATTTAAAACGTACTTGTCCGAGATGTCCCCATCCTGCACATCTCATTTGCCCCGGCTTGGGCCTTTAAAGTATGTGTGCTTTAAAAAAAAAAACTAGCAGAGCTCCTCCCTGGAATAGCTTACTGACTCTAATGAGGCCTCTAGCGCTTTTTCCGGTAAAAAATGCGTAATGGCCCCTTCTGATTGGCTGAAATGTCTGTCAATCAATTTTAAACAAATCAGAAGACACTATTTCCTTCAGTCAATCAGAATGGGATACACCCCAGTGGGGTGATTGGCTGAATGCATTTGCACCTTCTGATTGGCTTCTATCTGACTGGATGTGTTTACACCAAAAACACTGTCTACTATGAGGTGTTGGAAAGATAGTGGACAATGGTTTCATTTTATTGCCAACATTTTATGGGACTCAATATGATTGCACAAAAACAATATTTCAAGTAAACCATCTAAAGAATGGACAAAAAAAGATAGAGAACAGTGGTTTGACTTCCAGTACTAAATTAAAGTACTCTGGGACTCTTTAAACAGGGGACCACTATTTCAATTATGAAAATATATCTGATATTTGCAGAATGGACTAAATGAAAAAAAAAAAACAACAGTAAAATATCCTGAAACAGATTGGAATGGGTTCAAAGTTTTATATTTACATGATTGGCCCCACAAAAACAATTCACTGATTTTTCCATAATTTACAAAAGTTAAATGTTATTGTTTGAAGTTACAATTTAAAATGTTAAATATGTGTTTTTGGAATGTTTACAAAAGTTGGGTAAATATATATGTTGTATAGTCAAATATGTATTCTTACTATAAAGTTGAAGTATTTAGTAAGAATTTGAAATGTATTATTTAAAGACAAAGTATTGATTCAGGGAGAAATCCGATCGCCAGTTAATGGGGTCAGGAAGGAATTAATTTTTTTCCCTCTTTGATACAATTGGACAAGTTTCAATAGGGGTTTTTTATTGTTTGCCTTCCTCTGGATTCAATGCTAATTTAGTTTAACAACAGTTTAACAAATATGTTACAAATGAGAAAAAGTATGTTATTGTTAAAACAATTTAATTACTCTATAATCTGCAGTTACTCAATGATAAATATGTATTGAAAAGTGTTAGTATTGGTAACAAAATGTTGCACAAATGTTTCATATACAAGTTGCATGTTACAAAGTTTAATGTTTGGGAAATATAAGTTGAAAGTTAAAAAAATAAAAAGTTAAAAATAATTATGTGTTTTTATTTTTAGAAAAAAAAAAAGGGACAAATGTAGCTGACTCATTTGGAGATGCAAACAAATTTCACAACATTTAAATTTTATTGACCGTCATTTTTTGACGGGCAAGTCGCTAGTAGCCCTTTATATTTGCAATTATTTTAAGAAATATTTTTTTAATGCTTCGAAATGTATTGATATTTGATAATAAGCTTTACCATTATCTTTAAATTATCTCACTATGATAAACTTGTGTCTCTGATATATTTGTAACTTATACTAAATATACTTTTATTCAAAATATTTTTTTTTGTGAAAATTGCTATTAGTTATGTCATTTTTATACAAAAAAGAATTACATAACATGCATAATTCCGTTTAAGCAATTTAAATAAGGAATGTAGCCCCACACTCTACTTTATCTCTCTTCAATATTCAATTTCTCTGTCTAGAGCTACCAAACACATTCACTCAGTCGTAGTAGGGCTTAGAGTCTGGAGGGGGTGCCCAGAACCGACGTGGCTCGGAGGGGCAGAGAAAGAGCAGAGTATTATATTCCCAATTTGTTATTAACTTCCAATCAGACATTGTCCATGGGCTCAAGTATTACTATCTAAATATTTTCTACTTTTTTTAAATGTTTCCCAAATTTTCCATTTATGGTTTGATTTCTTAGTTAAGCGCAATTTAGCATAATCTTTTTCCAGTTCCCAATTTGTATCCATTTTATTAAGGACTTCTGCCCAAGTTGGGGATTGTCTTTTTCTTACATTTTAAGGCTATAAGTGATTTTGCTGCCATCAAACCTTCTATTAGGATTGCTTTTGCGTTCAATGGTAGGTCTGGGGGGAGAATGTGCAGGAGGGCTATTTCCAGGGTGATATTTATTTTCTGGTTAATTAATTCTATAATATGTTTATTGAAGTCTTGCCAAAATTCTTGAATACATGGGCAATCCCACCATATATGCCAGAAAGAGCCTTTTATTCAAAATATCATAAAGACTAAGTTTTAATTAAAAGGTGGAACATAAAATTATGTAGCTTATTCTCATTTGGTAAATATGCCAATGAACTCAAGGAGATTAGTGCTACTAACCTAGGGCCTCATTCTAATGCCTTTAGGGGGTGCTGTGGCCCCTAGCTACTTTGCTATTCAAAGGAAAGGGGCCACAGCACACCCCTCGATGCAATCAGCCGTTAGCTTTGGCGGGCTTGTACCTGAACATTGCAGCACTGTACAGAACTATAAATGATGGGGGACTCTTTGGGGGACATGAGGATTACATGTAATACATGTAAATGTAATGTTTGGTGACGGTCTATATAGGCCTACACTTATATCTAATAGCATTTTGCCATTGGGAAAGCTCAGTCTATTGAGTGAAATGCATTTGTCCTTTTTGTGATTTTATCTTGCCATTTTCTGCATATATCATCATTCTATATACTCTGGCCCTTTTGATTGTCCAACCAGCAGGCTGCCATCTATTTTTGGACTTTACTCATAAGGACCCCTGAGATTTCAACTGAGAATTGCCTGCTTTTGGAACCACAACTGAGCTGGACTTATGAGGACTATAGATGCTATATAAACAATATAAATACCTTATATGACTGAGGTCCTCAAATGTGAGTGCTTTGATTGTTTTTTATATTACTTCCTGATTAAATTCCTTTTATTGCACCATCTAGCGGTGTGCGCTTCTCTCCCCCATTCCCTTTTTTACACTACACTATTAACCCTAATTATACCCCATTAACCCCTTAACCCTAACTATACCCCATTAACCTATACTAAACCCTATTTAACCCTAGCTGGGCTTATTTACCCCCAACTGTACCTATTTAACCCTAACTGGGCCTATTTAACCCTAACTCTACCTATTTAACCCTAACTAGGCCTATTGAACCCTAACTGTACCTATTCAACCCTAACTGGGCCTATCTAACCCTAACTGTACATATTTAACCCTAACTGGGCCTATCTAACCCTAACTGTACATATTTAACCCTAACTGGGCCTATCTAACCCAAACTT
The DNA here is from genome assembly GCA_027410445.1 of Discoglossus pictus. NCBI lineage: Eukaryota > Metazoa > Chordata > Amphibia > Anura > Alytidae > Discoglossus > Discoglossus pictus. The sequence goes on from CM050166.1 coordinate 146,165,140, forward strand.
GGCCTATTTAACCCTAACTGTACCTATTTAACTCTAACTGGGCCTATTTAACCCTACCTGGGCCTATCTAACCCAAACTGGGCCTGTTTAACCAAACTGTACCTATTTAACCCTGACTGGGTGTATTTGACCCTAACTGTAACTATTTAACCCTGACTGGGCCTATTTAACCCCATCACTTATGGCTGATGGACCTGTCAATCTTTCTTAAACCAATCATAAGGCACTATTGCCTTCAGCCAATCACAGTGGGATACACCCCACGGGTTATTGGCTGAAGGCATCTGCACCTTCTGATTGGCTGCAGCCTGATTGACAGTGACAACAGCCAGATTCTTGGAGCCAATCATAATGGGATACGCCCCCACAAGGTGTATCTCCTTCTGATTGGCTGAAGGGAATAGCGTCAATGACCTTGAGTTTCGTTTTCTTCAACATGCACTTTAATTTCTTTTGGATTAGTGCACCTTGAAAAAGCCACATAGAGTTGTCCATGTGCAAAAACTGGTTCCTTTAAAAAAATCCCAACTGACTTAAAAGTTTGTCCTTGGGATTTATTAATGGTCATAGCAAATGCCATGATAACTGGAAATTGTCTCCGTTGAAGGACAAAGGGCAAACCACTCTCACTTGGAGCTAAATCAATTCTTGGTATAAAAACTCGTTCACCTTTATGGGTCCCAGTTATAATTTCTGCATGTATAAAATGATCTTTTAACTCATGCACAATTAATCGGGTCCCATTACAAAGTCCTTTTTTTGGATTCATATTTCGCAATAACGTAACAATTGCACCTTTTTTCAATTGTAAAATATGTGGGGGCATTCCAGATGGTGTTAACGAATTAATAAATTAGATACTAAAATTCGATTCACTGTCTTTATCATCTGACAGAATCGAATCTGCACTGTAATAATTCTTTTGTGGTGCATTGATGTATTTTAAAATTTCGTTATTTACATTCAAGGCATCGATATTTTTTGATGTTAATATTACTTTGTTTGCAATGTCTGTGTAATCCTCATTATTAAGAGTGTTTAGGAATATGGCTGATATGAGTGATTCATTGCAAACCATTTCTGATGGAATTTCAATGGTATCATTTGGTAAATGCTGTATTTCTGGATGTTTTCCATCTCCGATTTTAATGAGCCAGTCATTGAATTCATTTTGGCCTTCAGATCTCATATTTAATACTAATTTGAGATGTGTAAATATTTGCCACAGTTTACTGGTCTTGATACATGTTTCAATGATCTCTGTTCTATTTCCGTGTGGCACAACAGGTAATGTTTGCCAAAAATCGCCTCCTAATAGCATCACCTTTCCACCAAATGGCAACTTATTATCCATCACTTATTTTAAGAATCTGTCAATACATTGCAGTGCATGACATGACATCATTGTTGCCTCGTCTATGATAATTAGTTTAGTTAGTTTGAATTTTTTTGCTTGTATGGAATTGAGTCGAATATCTGAGACTGATGTTTCCAAAATGGGAACTGGCAGCTTAAATCCACTATGCACAGTTCTACCACCATCTAACAAAAGTGCAGCAATTCCAGTTGTTGCAAATGGCGAAGCTATCTGACCCTGTGATCGAATATAACTCATCAAACAATTGTACAGATAAGTTTTTCCTGATCCACCTGGTCCGTCTAGATAGAAATACCGGTCTTTGACCATTTCATCATCTGTAGCATTTGTGATGGCATGAAATGCTTCTAACTGTAAATTATTTAAAGTTGCCAGTTTTTCTTGGGTTTTTTGTTTTTGAAGCTCAGTGTCATAATCATCAAAATTGATGTCATCTATAAGTCCTGGATCTGGTAAATTAAAACTTGCACAATTTAATCCATGAGCCAACAATATTTCTTGGATTTCCAACAATGTTTTTAACAGAGCTATTGGTTCTCTGTAACGTTTCAAGAAATCTTCTGACATGTTTAATTTAAATGTTTCCCACAAAGTGAAAGCATCAGGTACATTGCAAAATATACAAATGAATGCAAATTGTTGTCTCATTTGCTTAGGCATTTGACATAGTGCTGCTTCTTCCAGACACCTCTCCCATTCTGTATCATCAGCTATGAAATTTTGATGTCTTGCAGCTAATAGGAATGTCTCATAAACTATGTCATTCACTGTACGTAAATGCTCAAAACTCTGTGCACCTGGAACATGTAACAGAAGTAATCTTAAGCTGAAACGTTCAATGTCCCTTGGACTGACGGTATAAATTCGTGGTATGATTTTTTTGGGTATCTCTTTTTCGTAGTCGCCATAGACCATTTACAAATACATAGTGATATGGTATCTCTATGTATAAAAATTGTCTGGCCTGCGTATCCTGACAGTTTAATTTAAACCACGCAGTAAGCGTAGTATCTCTGTCTTCACTTTGATATAATGCAGTTCTTTCATTTCCTTCAGTAAAGCAAACCATCTGACTTTGAGGCAAATGTACAGCTAAACGATAGATAGCATGTGACCGATCATGCATCTCAAATTTCAAAAGGCGCCACATTGCTTCCGGAGCACTCACATACCGAGCATCTAAATAATTTGAAAGTTCATCATGTAAAATTGGATTTTCGTTTTCATTTCCAGCACCTTGTACAACAACAGTAGCTGCATCATATCCTTTGTATATATATTTATACACATACTTAATTGATTTAATCGAAGTGCAAGCTTCCACATTGATGTGTGCATTGTACTTAATGAGCAAATGTGGATTGTATGGAACGACAAATCTATTATCAACCTTTTGGCCCCGGATAATAGCTGTTTGTCCTTGTGTTCTTTTATACAAAGTATATCCATCACAATTTGCATAAGTTTGCATTTGAAATTGTTTTGGAAATTCTTTAGCACATTTTTTATTTTCCATACATGGTGAATTCGGACTCATCTCTCCACATGGGCCATGAATCATTCTATGTGTAACAATCTCCCAAAGTTTTGTATATATTTCTTGGTCTGGCAATTGTGCCGAAATTACTGAATCCACTCTCTCTGCAGTTTTTAACTTGTCTTTTTCCTGCAGTATTAAAAGTATGTGAGCATGTGGCAATCCTCTTTTTTTAAATTCAATGGTGTAAACAAAAGCCACACATTGTCCAAATAAATGTGCTTTAGTGATGTCATGAATTAATGAATTGAGTTTGATTTTAAATACTCTTGCCACTAAATCTGGTCGGTCAGAAGTAGTTTGTGCCAAATTCAAATTCTCCTTGATCTCTGGCCATTGTGGATTACAGGTGAATGTAATAAATAAATCTGGTTTTCCAAATTTAGTAACAATAGCCATGGCATCATTATACCTTTCTCGCATATTGCGAGGAGATCCTTGGAAAGAGTATGGCAAAATAATTGCTCTTCCAGCTGGAATGTCTCTGTTGGCAGCTAAATCTGCCACATAATCCATTAATCCACAATACTGTTCTACTCGTAATTTATTTTGTTGATATTTAATAAAATTTAGATTATTGGCTTCAACTTGTAAATATGAATCAATAATCCATTGTTGAGTGAGTTTTCATCCATGTAAAATTGGATTAAAACAATCACGGATAGCAGTTTGTGCCACTTTATATTCCAGCATGGAAATATTAGATCGAATACGAAGTTTAGTATTGGGATAACTTTCCAATTTTAATTTTGGTTCCCATCCTGGTTCCCCATTTGGAAAGAAAATGGGATATGTCATTGGATCTAAATTACAGCTTAATATATTGATATTAATAAATGGTTGTTCTTCATTGCGTGGATATATTCTAATATCCCGCTGAAAAGGTGGTTCACCATCTTCATTTTTAAACACCATGGCAACCTCATTTACAGTAGGTAAATTATATCTTCTCTGATCAGTGTTGCGATCTCTTTTTAACACCATATTGACTCTTGGTGTAGGCAATTGATGTCTTTGAGCATGTTCCTGTTGTTCTTTTTCAAGCTGTGCTAATTGTTTGTATGCTTGACTATATGTTTTTTTTTTCATAATTTTATCCAGCTGTTCAAAGACTATGCGCAAACACTGTCTATTTTCTGGAAGTGTCATTCTTTGTTCCACAGCTTCCATCGTATCTAACACATATAACTGTGCAAATTTCCTTTGCTGTCCTTCTTGTGGGTGTAAATGCGAAGTTCTGTGGTATATTTGACCTTGAACTCTGAAACAATAAGGACCATGTCCTGGTACATTTTCTGCTAATGTTGCACCCATTGAAGCAAATGAAATTGCACTGTTATAAAACCTTATGTTTTGTTTAAAATTATTATAATTTGGAAATGTTGGATCACTCATAATGCATTCTAAATAATATGGAAATGGGTGTCTTACTGGAAGTTTGACCTTTCCTTTCTGACAGCAACTAATGAAATTTCCGTCATAAGGTCTTTCCTTTATAAAATGATAGGCCCCACAAAACTGACAAACCACATTAAGTAATCCACAATAATGAGTATCTACTTCTACTGCAGTAGTAAACACATTATCATGCATTTCTTCAACATAAATATCAGACCCACATTCTATATGTACGTTTTTTTCTTGTGTGTCTACATTCAAGTTGTAACGACCGGCCAATTTGGGGGACCACGCTCACCCCAAATCTCTCTCTCTCCACGGTTGCAACTTTTTGTTCAGATCTCAACACCAACAGACACTTCAGATGACAGCATCATTACTGCAGAGACATGCACCTCAGACCCCTATTCTTAGGATCTAAGAATCACACCCATGTACCTTGGATTAGTACAAGCAGACTCTGACACCACCTGTGTTTAGTGTGTCCAAAGTCAGACTGGCCACTTCTTTATTGTTACAAAGATATATAAAAAAAAAAACAGAAAGATGACACAAAAGACCAAAGACTGCCCCAGTTCTAGCCCATCCTCCTAGGCAAATAGCTTGCTATCCCCCCTCACCCACATGCTTTCCAGATGTAGAAAGGCATCTAGCTTTCTTTTAATTACACCTTTTGTTTCTCCTCTTACAGAGCCATAAAACTAGTTACCCCTTTCATGAATAAAGCCAGAGCCTTCACACGTGGCCGATCGCAGGGCCATATAAATTCCACTATCCTATTTCTAACACAGATACAGTTTTGCAATGTTAGTCAATTACAGCACCATTTGCACTTATTACATCCATGATATAAATGTTAAGCAAATTGTTAGTACCTTCTAACCACACATATAATAACTGATGAACCCCAAATCGTCCAGTGGGCCCTTCTGTTCATAACACAAGTCATTCTGCAAAATCGAATCATTGCACAATGGTTCAGAGAGATGTTTTTGTTTACTTTTACGTTTCTTGGAAGCCCCAACACACTCACTTGCGGCTTTCTTACTCATCTTTCTTTTATTTAAAGTCTCCGGTGTCTGAGCATCTCTCCACCTTTGCTTCCTTTACCTTGCCAATCTTCTTTTGCGTTCAACTTTGTCTTCTCCATTGTCCGCCATGTTAATCTGTAATTGTAAATAGAAATGCAATTATTGTTTATTCTTTGTTTTGTCTACATTTTTTTTCCTTTTTGTACTGTTCGATGAAAGTAGATAAATAAACTAATAAAACATTTTCAATTGTTGCACTTTAGACTGAAAGAAATGAAACCATTTTTTTAAGTATTTTATTGACATATATGAAATCGTAAATAGCTGAACATATCTATCTTTATATTATTAATCCTTCAATTACATTCCTTCTTGATTGAATTCACATCATACCTTCAATTTCTTTTTTTTGCAAGTGTTGTAAGCTTCTTATTTTCTTTAAATATTATTATTAATTACTATTGTCTTTTCATTTTTTTTCAAGTTTTGACTAAATATCATACATTAATGACTCAATAAGTACTCTCTATTTTCAACAAAGTCGTACGCACTGCGCAACGCAGCGTGACGTCTCGTAGTTAGACAATTATAATATGTGATATATAGCCTTCTTCTATGCATCACTACAAAATTAAATTTTATACCTGTGAGGATGATGTTGATGTTGTTCCAAGGCTGCAAACGTCACGCTGTCTGTTTATTCCCTTGCAGATCCGAATAAACTGTAAAATCAAATAGATAATATTTTTAAACTTTTGCTTCATCAATATCATTAAATAAACGTCAACATACATATATTTGGCTATATTAAAAACCTCCTAATTTTTAATATTTTGACATAGTAATATAATTAAATTTCTGTACCTGTCCAAATGATCCTTATGCTGTTCAATGTGTGCAAACGTCACTATCTCTGGTCATTCACGTAGATTTCCCTGCAATTATACAAAATAGTAATTAATGTATAATATATTACTTCATCTGTATTAATCAATGAGGCTTAACATACCTATTTTTGCATAGATTAAAAACATGAAATAAATATATCAATAAATCAACATGAACACACATATGTAAGCATAGATTCTAAACATACACTCAATATTACTGTTATTCTTTCAATAAGAATCAATGAATCTGTCTTAATCTTAAATTAATGTCTGACTAAATATAACATCAACACATAATCATGTAGCCTTTTTATTTTTTTTGAGTTTTATTTTAAAATGAGTATGTTACAACTTAATTCTTAAAATAATGTACATTACTAATGAACTAAGAATCAATTACTGTTCATTAATATAAAACTAATGTGTGACTCAATCTAACATCAACATGTAAGCATGAGTATATCAGCTTTTTTTTTTTTTTTTTGGTTTATTTTATACAAAATATTGCACATTCTTAACCTTTTTTAAAATTAATGATTAGTAATGATATTATGAATGTTAATTACAATTCTTACCCACAGGTAATCACGACATAACACCAAATAGTTCTTAAATTAATGTACATTAATATTTAATGAATCAATGTGTTCCTAATTAATTAATGTACATTATGAATGTTATTAACAATTGTTTCACACAGGTAATCATGACATATAACCAAATAATTGTTAAATTAATGTACATTAATAATTAATTAATAAAAAAAATTTTATTGTCCTTTCTAATTTTGATATTAATAATTAATTAATTAATGTACATTATGAGTGTTATTACCAATTCTTTCACACAGGTAAGCACAATATTATTTTTCTATTAATTAAATTTATTATCTATTATTTATTAATTAAGTACTAATTTATTAATTAATAATTATAAATAATAGGCACAATATTATTTTTCTATTAATTAAATTTCTTATCTATTATTTCTTAATTAAGTACCAATTTATTAATTACTAATATTAAAAAATAGGCACAATATTATTTTTCTATTAATTAACTTTCTTATATATTATTTAATATGTAATTACCAATTTATTAATTAATAATTAGAAATAATATATTTACCTTTTTTAATATTGTCCTTCTTAATTTTGATATTAATAATTAATTAATTAATTAATTAATGTACATTATGAGTGTTATTACCAATTCTTTCACACAGGTAAGCACAATATTATTTTTCTATTAATTAAATTTCTTATCTATTATTTATTAATTAAGTACCAATTTATTAATTAATAATTATAAATAATAGGCACAATATTATTTTTCTATTAATTAAATTTCCTATCTATTATTTATTAATTAAGTACCAATTTATTAATTACTAATTATAAAAAATAGGCACAATATTATTTTTCTATTAATTAACTTTCTTATATATTATTTAATATTTAATTACCAATTTATTAATTAATAATTAGAAATAATATATTTACCTTTTTTAATATAATAATGCTGAAGCAGTATACTGAAGAGCTCCCAATCTATTGCGATTTCCCTGCATCTGAAAACATCCAGTCAGACTGTCATCACCTGAGGAGAAAGTGTCAGTCCTGTGTGAAATGCGCCCTATATATAGGCTTTGTGCGCGAGACCAATGCATTGTTTTAGGCGGGAAATCCGCATTTGCGCGAGGCAAATGCGTTGTTTTCGGCGGGAAATTCTATGTGGCGCGAGACAAAGGCGGGAAATCTGTGTTAATGCGTAAATCGGTAATCTCGTTTCGTAAAATATACTCGTTACTGTCTTTTTACTCATTGTGCGTTTAATCCGCATCCTTTATCTCGTTGTTTTTCTGACACATACGTCTGTGGCTGTGTTTTACGCAGTTCGTAGTAGTATAGCCTCGTTTTCATTTTTTTTGTCGGCCATTTTTTTCTCGCTTAGCCGATTTTCGATCTTTGTAACTTGGCTAAATCGATCTAAATTGTAGTTCCAACTCACTTCCAGACGTCCTGCCTGGTTCCCCATGCTGTAAGTGACCTTTATTTATTTTTTTTGTGTGTATTTAGTGTTTTTTTTAGTGTTTTTCTTCCGCCGCTTATCTCGTAATTTTTTTCACCTCGTATTTTTTTTTCTAATTGCTACGATGTAACGGCTCGCCTCGCTACGCGAGGCTCGCCGGCAATGAGCGCCTGCGGCGCTCATTGCCAAAGTGCTACGATGTAACGGTGCTACGATATAACGGCTCCCCTGCAATGAGCGCCTGCGGCGCTCATTGCCAAAGTGCTACGATTTAACGGCTCGCCTCGCTGCGCGAGGCTCGCCGGGCGATGAGCGCCACAGGCGCTCATCGCAAAGTCGTACGCACTACGCAACAGAGCAGTTTAACGGCTCGCCGGGCGATGAGCGCCTGCGGCGCTCATCGCAAAGTCGTACGCACTGCGCAACGCAGCGTGACGACGTCTCGTAGTTAGACAATTATAATATGTGATTCTTTACAGTGTATTGCTCTAATGCAAACAAAGGTAAATAATTATTTAAACAACAACATAAACTATCCTTCATATCAATGAAACCCACAAAGGGTTAAGAAATAAGCCTCACACACCATCTTTTATAAATAGGATATATATATAAATAATATATAAAAAAAAAAAATATATATATATATATATAATATAAATATACTAGTTATTTATTATGTTTGTTTATATGTTTTTCAAATTAGTAGTTCACTTAATTTTTTATTTTTTTTTAAATAAATTCAAGAGTTACCACATTTTGACATTTGAGGCTTTATTATATAAACTAAAAAATATATTTCTAATTGTTTAAACAGTAAAGAAGACATTATTATTGGTGTGAATTAAACCCAGTAACATCTCCACCAAAGCCAGGAACAATAGCCATTTGCAGCAGGCTTCACTGTTATACTAGCTGCTATAATATCATGATGTAGTTACAGTGGCCCTCATTCAATTGCGATTTGGCCAATTGAATAGTGCTCTAAATAAGCAGATAACATATTTTTTTTTTATAATTTTTTAGTTAGTGAAAACCTTGTTTGTGGATAGATGTTTACTAACTAAAAACTTCTTTAAAAAATTATGTGATGTGCTTATTTAGACCTCTATTCAATTGGCCAAATTGCAATTGAATGAGGGCCAATGACTTCAAACCTTCTACAGCTAATTCAAATTAAAACTCATTGTTCCACATGTTACAGAGCTCATTTCTCATTCAGGCAGAGAAAACACAGTGAAATCACCTGACTTCAATTGACCATAACTCCTTGAATGCAGCATACATTTTTAAAATTAAAACACTTTTTCTACATGCAGAGCACATATAGGGGTCTTTCCTGGTCATTTAATTCTAGATAAAGTAGAACAACATAAAAGATATACAATTGTTAGTTTGGGTTATAAGATGTTTTCTGGATGCTCTAAAACAAACAACCAACAAATTACTTTGAAAAGATATAACATTTATTGGTGGATAAGAAAAAGTAACAAAGAATGTTCTCACTATAAAAAGTGCTACATCAATATTAGTTCCACATATTAAGTCAGAACTTGAAAAAAAATTACATTTCATGTTTTATAATCAGTTAAACATTAAATAACCATCACAAAGTAAATTGAATAATAAATATCTGACACAAGTGCTGGTAATAATACACAGAGAAGCAACACATTAGTCCAAAGATATTTAATATAACAAAGTTCAATATACTGTAGATTATATTTATACTTCTCCAGGTTGTCATTTGTGCTCTTATAAAGCACAAAAAAATCTAATTGGAATTTTTAATTGCCATGTTTTTTTAATTTTACTAAATATACTTTTATTCAAAATATGATAAAGGCTAGGTTTTAATTAAACGGTATAACATAAAAAGATTTAGCTTATTCTCAGTTGGTAAAGATGCCTCTCAACTGGAGAAGAGGGGTAGTGCAATGGTTAGAGCTGCTAACCTAAGTCGTGACTGTGAGTTCAAATTCTATCAGTTCCTTTTACCCTATTCTCAGTTTGCAAACATACCTCTCAACTTTATGCTGACAGAGATTTGTAAACTGGTATAAAGTGGTGAGTGCCTACTATGAACTGTTAAAATGTTCCTTTATTAAATCACATCACAACATAAAACAGTTAGTTCCTGTAATTTGTAATAAACCATTAGTAGGAATATAGGACATTTATTCTTCACATATATGGGCCTCTTGGCCAAATGACCCACACACACAAAAGCAGGTATATAGTTAAGAGCAGGCATATGGCCTATGAGGATTCATTCAAACTTTTGAGAATGATCCTTAGGCTTTATTTTGATAATGGGGTGTACTTATTTAGTCTATTGGCCTATGTCCAGTTTGTGAGGCCCCCTTAACAGGGCAGTGTAAATTTAGGAATCATACCTATGATGTAATAACCTGCAAACAGGCTAATGTGAGGCCACACACTTGGACAATTATACTCCCTCATAGATTTACATATATGTATAGTGTCTTTATCAATTTTCCAATTTAGTATTCACTGGACCTTTCAGTGATATTAGTAGTTGTGTATATTGGTCTTTGTGGTGCACACCATTTTTGTATGGCATTTCCCAAATGATATAGCCTATGGTTTTAGTGGCCAGTCTTTCCAGCAGGTGATTAGATGCTCCTTTTAGCAAGGATGTTGGTTTTCTTTAGCCAGATTTGATGTGTCAGCTAGTGAGCCTTACAGGTAGGAGGACCCACCAAGGTCATAGGCCTGCTCTTCACTCTATCCCTGATTTTGTGTGTGTGTGCCATTTGGCCAAGAGGCCCATATTTATGAAGTATAAATTACTTATATTCCTACTAATAGTTTATTACAAATGATAATAATCAAACCAAATATAATTTATCAATATAAAGCATAATATTATTTTTGAAAATACTATTCATGAATAATCATAACATGAACAGTGTAAACGTGATATAATATTGTTAATTTGAGATATTCCATAGAGTTAAATACATATATATCAATCCATCTCAAAACTGAATATCCATTCCACAATGTTGCAGGTCATATGCAATAAATATATGTAGGACAGTATCTCAGAGCTGATACACACTCGCAATAATCCATTGAATGTCTAAACACACAAGTTAAGCTTTTTTAATTCTATATTACTATACCTTGCAGGTAGGTAACTACACTATATGTATGTGTAAGGATGAGCAGGAGGAAGAACAGCTTGTGGAGAAGGATCAGGAGGCAATACATCCCACTACTTATTAGAAAGTGGAGCCAGAACCAACATATGAACCAAGGAATGAAGAGGAGGAATACAGACGGGAGGAGGCTCAGTAAGCTAAGGATGAGGACAACATTTTCACTTAGTCAGCGGGGGAACCAGAAGGCCTACAATCTCCAATTATCCTCTGCAAGCGATGTTCTATGTTATAAATTACCTGTTATGGTTCACTTATAGCCAGGCATCCCTCCATTCAAATGCACTGCCATTCTCTCCTCTCTTCCACGCCTCTGTCTTCCCCTTTTCACATATCTCACAACCTGGTGTCTTTCAAGCAACCAATGAGCATAAAGTACATACCTCCTCATCCACAGCACATTTATCATAACTTGAAAAATTCTCCTGTAATGCATGATGGTGATGACTGTTGTTTGGGAGGTGTCTGCGCTCTTTATATCCCATGGATTACACCACCTGTTTCAGTCCATGTGGTTTTTATTAACCTCTTGTTTCATGGATTCAGTGTTACCATTTCAATTAATCATTATGGTGAATATATTAATTTTTGCCACCAGTTGTATATGGACTGTACACATCATACTAAATGGTTGTATATGTAGCATTGCAAATTTGTGGCTATAATAATTCCTTCTAGTTTAGCACCAGGTGCTTTTATCCTCTTTCATATCAGATTTATGGCAGTACTGGCTCTTTATGGAGCAGCAAAGGCTTTTCGCAGGCCTTTTTTTGACCTTTATGGGACTTGGTGAGGATTTTAATGGAAGGGGTACTTGTGGTTTGTGATTTCTGGAGATGTAATACCATTTAGAGGCTGTTTATCATAACTGGATTTAGGTGGTTGCGTAATGTACATACTATATAGTAATTTGTGAGTCTACTTTACTCGCATTTGTTTCAATGGGGGTTTATTAAATGGAGCCTTTTATTATTAGCCAACTTCATTGCTCATGGAAAGAAATATTATTTTCTTTATTCCAGGTTTATTGAAATAATAGGACACCTTTTGTTCATATAACTCATATTACTGGCATTGATGCACATTAAGTGTAATGCCATGTTTATTACCAAGCTCCACTTACGATCATTCATACAGCTTAGATACATACAAGTAGCTCATACTGAACATTTCCATAATCATGAATCATAATCACAGGCACATTGATGCAAACACATACTACCTAATACAGGCTTGCATTTGTGGAGAGGAAGACAAAAAAAAAAAAGAATAGGAGAGGAAACACATTTGAAATATTTTCATTATTTAACTGTACTAATGGTATTATCCATATGGTAGATTTGATTTTGATTAGCATAATAAAAAAAAATGCATGAGACAATGAAACATGTAAAAATGCATTAAAATCTCTATAATAATAATAATAATAATAATATTAAAAGTAGTATAGTATTCAAAACTAAGATCAGCAGTGTTTATGTTCACTCCGTGTAATAAATGTTTCTTAAGGGTAGTTAAATTTGCTGAAGCATCTCATAATGGTCTATAAAGAAAGAAGGTCATCTACCCTTTAAGTATGCTCTATTTCCTGTACTAGAAAAATAGTAAAAGGTCGTTTCAGTATGGCTTGGCATGATGCTATATTCCACTAACTATAGGTTTCATTTTGCCTTTTTAAAACTTAGGAGCAACATGCATTTAAAAAAAAAAAAAAAAAAAACTTTTCCAAAATCAAGATATTTATTTAAAATAAATATTAATTATATATAAAAATGCCAAAAGATTTGTATTTTACTTTTTATTTTCAACCTTAGAAAACATAACATTACAACTTATGCAAATGAACTGAATAATAATTAGTTTACAGTATTTTGAAATTTAATTTTACTTCCTGTGTATTAACATAAAACGGTTTGTATCAAAAGTAATTGTAACATTATAAGTTGTTATATTATTTTTTCCCTGTGTTTACATGTATGACATAATCCATGATGCTTATTAATTAAACTATGAAACCGTTAATTCAACTTGAAAAAGTAGCACCACCTAATAAGAATGACATTGTAGAGGTCCCAACTTATTGATTAATTGTTAGTCAATGGATTGCCATTTCCAACATTATAGTTATCTGTATGCTTTATTATAAATGTTACATAGTATAACATAGACATTTGTTTTTACAATTATAAATATTGCCCACATATGAAATATCACACATTTAACGTATGTGTTCCTGAAGGGATCAAAATGTCACATCATAAAAGGCACTGCACAAAAGCAGTCTTTGTAAATGGAATAGAATTTCATACTATTTGATACTATTAGTTTATTCTATTAAATACAATATGGATTTATATTTATCTTAAAGTAAATAATATAAGAAAACTACACTATGAAAATGTTAATAGCATTGCTGGTTATATATATATTACATACTACATCCTCACTGTAATCATTCTCACTGCTGTAAAACATCTAGAAATTAGATATTATTTTAACAAAGCAATTGCTTCCTAAAAGTGCAGTTTTCTGTGTTTTTCATCCATTCTCTAACTATGATTGAACTGGATAATGATGCACATAAGGAATATACATACTCCCACAAATTCAAAGCAATTTGAAACCCCACCTTCTGCATACTGATGGAAATGAAAAATGTTAGTAAAAAATCTATCAATATTGAGCACTGCTACGGCAATTCCCTTGATGCAATGTATGATACCTCTTCATGAATAAAGATGGAGTAAACTACATTTGTAGCATAATAAGAGACAATAATTAGTCCCATCTATTCACCACTGTTAGAATTTGACTACAGCAATTTGATTACTTTTATCACATTTCCAACTTCAAGTAAGTTTTTCAGCTTTGTAATCCAGTTAGTCTCAGAGTGTGGAGAATATGACTTAGATTCTTAGTATGATTGATGAGTGTGTATTGCAACATCTGAGAGTCTAAGAAAGAAACTGTGAAAAAGAAATTAGTTCTTTGAAAAATAAACAGGAATAACTCCAGATCAGTTAACAATACTAATGTGTATGTGAATCGATAAGAATAAATCTTAATAAATAGAAATATTATGTTTAAATATCTGCATTTAGTCTGACTGTGTTTAAAATAGATGGAAAATACTTTTCTTAATCTTACAGTTTCTGTTATGCTTATTTGTTTTTTCTAAGCTATGCACATAAGCATTGTAGTTTTATCCAGAAATATGCTCAGACTTCAATGAAAGGTAAATATTAAGTCAATCACAATAATCATCAAAGACAATTTCAACAGAAACTTAGATCCATATTCAATTCAAAGCCTGCAACTCGATCGCAAACAGCCGAATGTCTACGACTGAGTTGCGGGTTCCCGTTCGTCTCTGATTGTGATGCTATTCAATTGCTCAAGCCCGCAAGTTACGGGCCCAAAGCCAAAACCCTAAACCATGCACTGGTTCAGAGAAGTTCAGGGCGGTAACATGATAAATTCAGCAAGGCCGTAACTGTCCATTTCGAATGAGCCAATATAAAATGAGACTGTCAATATTACTGCAGTAAAACATGGAGGTTACATGTAAATCAATTAGGTTCGGGGGTCGATCTGCGCTCAGACTCGCAAAACCTTCAAAATAAAGATTTGTGAAAATGAATGCCAATACTGTTCTAGTCCATTGTGGGTGGTCTGATATGTATTAACTGACTGATACCCGAGATTGATTTAACCCCAAAATTACATGTAAAAAATAATCTAAGATCTTGCAGATTTGCGGGTTTGAGACTGTTGTGCAATTAATTCTATCTATTATGTCTGTCATCGCTTTCCCCATTATTTACAGTGCAGTAGTGATGTTTTATTTGCATTTACAGTGCTACGAGTAGGTGTTTAACCCCCTTGCGGTTCCTCTCTAGCACTCATTGTATTTTCTCCTTCATTTGCCGTTTACGGGTGTGAAAACACATGCAGGCTTGGGGAAATTAAGCAATTGAATAGCAATTTGCGATTTTAGCCTTGCGAAGTAAAAGATCAAAGGCTTCTGGAGGGTGTAAGTTACGAGTTTAACTATCACAATTTTTTCAATTGCGTAACTCAGAAGCCAATCGGAACCCGCAAAAAGACGCCAATTGCATAGCAAATTAGCTTGTAACCTCATTTAAATAGTAATTAAATAAAAAAGCTGTGATCAAAGCAAAGAATATAATAACAACAAAAATAAAACTTAAATAAACCTCTAATAATTTGCTGGACGTCAAAAAACCCAAAGGATTAAACACCTTGGGTTTAACATGATTTTTTTAATCGTTGCATTTTTAACAACATTTTAAATGTACAAATAAAGATTGAATTTTTTAAAATTAGTATGTGGCAATAATAATTAAAATAAAGGCTGCATAAAAGGTGTTTCTGTACAACCTTGGTTGATTGTTCAAGGATTCCTAATAGAATCCACAGGACAATATTTTGGTACACATTTAAGATTAGGAGCACTTTCATAAAGGAAGTGCTCTTAATCTCAGCTCGTTACCTGTATAAAAGACACCTGTCCACAGAAGCAATCAATCAATCAGATTCCCAACTCTCCACCATGGCCAAAACCAAAGAGCTGTCAAAGGATGTCAGGAACAAGATTGTAGACCTACACAAGGCTGGAATGGGCTCAAGACCATCGCCAAGCAGCTTTGTGAAAAGGTGACAACAGTCAATGCGATTATTCGCAAATGCAAGAAACTCAAAATAACTGACAGTCTCCCTCGGTCTGATGCTCCATGCAAGATCTCACCTCGTAGAGTTTCAATGATCATGAGAATGGTTAAGAATCAGCCCAGAACTACACAGGAGGATCTTCTTAATGATCTCAAGACAGCTGGGACCATAGTCACCAAGAAAACAATTTGTAACTCACTATAGCGTAAAGGACTGAAATCCTGCAGAGCCCGCAAGGTCCCCCTGCTCAAGAAAGCACATGTACAGGCCCATCTGAAGCTTGCCAATGAACATCTGAATGATTCAGAGGAGAATTGGGTGAAAGTGTTGTGGTCAAATGAGACCAAAATCAAGCTCTTTCGCATCAACTCAACTAACCGTGTTTGGAGGAGGAGGAATGCTGCCTATAACCCCAAGAACAGCATCCCCACCGTCAAACATGAAGGTGGAAACATTATGCATTAGGGGCGTTTTTCTGCTAAGGGGACAGGACAAATGCACTGCATCAAAGGGATGATGGAAGGGGCCATGTACCATCAAATGTTGGGTAAGAACCTCCTTCCCTCAGCCAGGGCATGGAAAATGGGTCGTGGATTGGTATTCCAGCATGACAATGACCCAAAACACACAGCCAAGGCAACAAAGGAGCGGCTCAAGAAGAAGCACATTAAGGTCCTGGAATGGCCTAGCCAGTCTCCAGACTTTAATCCCATAGAAAATCTGTGGAGGTAGCTGAAGGTTTGAGTTGCCAAACATCAGCCTCAAAACCTTAATGACTGGGAGCGGTTCTGCAATGAGGAGCGGGACAAAATCCCTCCTGAGATGTGGGCAAACCCAGTGACAACTACAAGAAATGTCTGACCTCTGTGATTGCCAACATGGGTTTTGACACTAAGTACTAAGACGAAGAGGTCAAATCCTTATTTCAATCAATGACCCGCAAATAAATGTATAACTTTTTTGACATGCGTTTTTCTTTTATTCTGTCTCTCTCTGTCAAAATACACGAATCAATAAAATTATAGACTGATCATTTCTTTGTCAGTGGAGAAACATTCAAAATCAGCTAGGGATCAAATACTTTTTCCCCCACTGTATACACACATTAGTTAAGTTTGTGATGGAAATAGTAGTGTCTAGAAAGTTCACCTGTTCTGTGGACTAGTCCATTTTAAGTTTAATAGATGGGTGGAAGGTATTTTTTCGAATTGTGGAAGTCTTTGAAGTTTTTTACTCGTTCTGTCCATATGATGAACAGATCACAAAATCAAAGACACAACTTCACATACACCACTGGTTACCACATTCCACCCAACTCTAGAAGGAATATGCAAAATATTTAAGGATTTACAATCATGACTAACATATATTCCCCAAAGCTCCCATTCTTGCATTTAGACAGCCACCAAATTTAAAACAAACATTGGGGAGCAATGTATTTATAGATTCAATAAATAAAGATGAGTTTATTTTGTGTTAAAATATGATATATTTATAGACAATGCATTAGAGAGTATGTTCCTAGGCAACATGGTTTTGTGATGTGTATTAACCCCTTGAGCACTGAGTTATGTGTTACCCTGGAATCATAAAACAGGATTAATACCAACATATTAATACCAAAATATCATATATTTTAATTACACATATGTTGACATTGGATTGTTAAGTGCCAAATTATGTTGAAATTTCATAATTTTGTAGTGCTTTTTTGCTATACTGTAATTTTAAATCCTTCGGGGAGTCTCAGCAAAGGTTTTCCAAGCTTTTGCAAAACTCAATAAAGATTTATGCCTTGCTTTTCGTCTGTGTCATGGAGTTCACTGGTAGCAGTGACTCATAGCAGCTTGCTCGCAATGTTTTAGAGATGGGTGATTCGTATAGCTATGTACAGTAGGGTTTACTCTGTAGTTAGGGTACTCGTAATTGCTTTTTCAGGGATTAGCATAGGGCCCTTAGTATGTAATTTGTGAAAAGAGCAATAGATAACTGGGACAATATTCCAGTGAAAGTAATACGGTCAAAAAGAGTTAAGGTATTTAAGAATGGTTCCGATAAGTATAAGTCTATACTGAGGATTAATTAAGCTAAACATTTTGGAAGATAGAATAGGCAGACAATGATGGGCCTTTGTTGGTTCTTATCTGCTTTAAAATCTATGGCCTCCATTTATTGAGCAAATTGTAATTGCTGAAGCCTGTTATGTAGCCTGTAAAAAGATTTGCTATTCAATTGGCATCTTTTAGCTACTTGCAATCAGTTTGCGGGTTTCTACTTGATAACACTGGTCAACAAAAGTCGCAGAAGTCAAAATAGGTGAACCGTATAGTATTTTTGGTGCTGAATACAAATCATCTTTTTAGAATTTCTCTATCCTGTAAGGATTTTGAGACAGTGATTTTAAGTTTACAGTATTATATATATTTACATTGCGTACATAGTAAAGAACTAACTCCCCTAAAAGGTAAAAGTATAGGATTTTCTCTCAAGAACATCCCTCTAAAGGGTCCAACAGTAATCAGCAAGCATTTTGGAAATGTCCTGGTGGAATCGTTGTTTATCACTGACTTCCTCAAGATTTGCTGGGTAGGAATTCAGGTGTGAATCCAAGAAATGGATTTTCAAAGACATGTTACATCCCATGGTCTTCTAACATTGCAAAAGATCATCCACTATTTCCTTGCAGTTATCTGCCTTATGATTCCCTAAGAAGTTCTGGCAAACACTCTTGAAAGATTTCCATGCAGCCTTTTCAGCCTGGTTCAAAGTTCTCATCTTTAATCAGTTGTCTTATTTGAGGTCCTACAAGGATCACCTCTTTAATCTTTGCATCACTGATCCATGGGAATTTCAGTTCTTCATAAAACCAAGTTTTATATGGAGTGGAGGTAGATAGGAGGTAATCCAATTCATAAACACACATATAGTGTGTTCCCAAAAAGCAAAAACAAAAAGTGGTCTTAAGCTAAAATAGGCAGAGGAGGAGAAAAAAAAATAACTATAAAAATCTGTATGTACAGTGGTAACCACTGTAACTGTAACAATAAAACAGCTTATGTGTACTTCATCCGCAAGCAGTGCAAACTCTGTCTGTCATGAGAAATCAATTGCCATCACCATGAGATTTCAACAACATGGCTATTTCATTCATCCTGTATACAGGTGTCATCAAACGATAACTGATTGTTAGGCTATCATGTGGTCTATTCATGTACCCATTAATACTGATAGTAGACACAGGTCAGCAGCTACAATGTCTGTTGCTTACATCAGACTAAAGTTTGTGTTCTCAGATTGATGAGGGGATGACATGTTTAACTAACGCATGCATTCATGCTGGCTTTAAGATAATGGCCCCTTTGGCATTTTTATAGTCCCATATAAGCAGTGGGCTGAGTTAAACTGAGCCACAGAAATGTGTTATTGGACATGCTATATAATTAGATAATGGTGTTGTAGATCATTCTGCTGAGGGGGATGTCAATAATCGAATGGCCATTTGATAGCTGCTTTGAATATATCTCAATCACATTATTTCGTACCACTGTTTGCAGATGAAGTGGATGCCTTAATGGACCTGAATTGTGCTTAATTAAACAAAAACAAAAAAACTTCTCTTCACAACAGCATTCTTCAGTGATCATCAATTTGTGACCCTACATGTCCACAGAGAAGAGGATCATGGACCATGTGATGGGGGGCAGCCATCTGCTTTCAAAACATCACCATCACATGGGACATGATCGGATACTCTGTAGCCAGGCTAGATCATGTTAACACCTGGACCATTAGATTGTCACTGAGGAGTGCTGTTGAGAAGCTAAAGCCCTCTGTGCAGCCTCTATCTCCTCCTCCACCTTGCAAAAGTGCCCCCACCCCCCATGCCACTGCACCAAGTTCCTTGTTGAGAGGGGGAACAAGGGGGAGGCATTCCACTGGAGGCAGCTGCACAGGTGATGGAGGCATGGAGGGATGCAAGGATGGGCCAGGCTGCTGGTGAGCAGTGGAGGCCTCGGGGTTAGAGAAAGTGATTCTGGCAACCAGAGCATGCTGGCCCATATCCAGGCTGAGCTTGCTTATCGCTTTCTGGTTACGCACTGCCTGTAGCAGCCTGGCCAGATACGACTCCACCTGAATATGATCTGTACTTGCATGCCTCTGTATGCTCTGGAGGCTGCGACATACAAATGCCTGGTGGGAGGAAATGCTGGCCTGAATCCCATGCATGGAGTCACAACATTCTCTGAGCAGGTCCAGCATTTCCACCATGTTGGCCTCCATAGCTGGGCCTGGGGATGGAGGTCTGACAGGCCGGGGTAGATCTGTGGGAGGTGGTGGTGGTGGCCCAGTGAGAAAGTGCTTAGGGCCGGGTGCTGGTGATGGGCCAGGTGGTGTGGGTGAGCAGGATGTGCCAGTTGTGGGAGCTGGCATCGCCCTTGTGTAAGTCCAGTACCAGAGCCCGGGTGACATCAATCTGTGGGAGGAGGTGCCAGTGGGGTCAAATGCTACAGTTGAGATTCATGGTGCCTTGAAGCCCCCCCCCCCCCCCCAGACCCCACAGACCATCCCCAGGGGCCTGGGCTCCTCTCTTGGGCTCCTCCTCCAGACATCAATCCTGGTGGGAAGGGCAAATCCAGAATCCTGAGCATAGGCCCCTGCCTCTGAAGTGGTCCCCGACCTCCTGGAAGCTGTAATGAGAGAAGAATGGTATATGGTTAACACCAATGTATGATCATATGATTGATGTGTGTTTCTACCTATCTGCCCTGCTGTTATCCTGAACCTGGATGGGTCACTTGGTAGCTAATATTTGAAGGTATCCTTTGCTTGATCTGATCTTTGCTTTGTCATCTGAGCTTGTGTGTTATTGATTCTGCAGAATGTCTTAATTGTTGTTGCGGGCTGGCCTCTGCAGCACATACATATACAAACTCTGCATGAGTTGCTGCCCATTATGTCATACTAACCAATCAGTGAGCATCTATCAGCAATAGGTATTAACATGCTGCTGAGTGGTGTTTCCTGCTGGGCTATTATTCAACACTGCATATCCATCCCTACAGAGTCTGTATCTGCATATGCTGAAGTGGCCATACCCATAACTGTGCTATAAATATACAGGTTTACTAAACTTCTATCTATCTGCTATTTTCTGCGTGTATTCCTGACAAATATGATGCTGTCTTATATTGAGTGTGATATGTAGGGTCCCTGCATTGTATCCAGGCAACTGACATGTGAAGTCATTGTTGTATAGCATTTCCTTGACTAGAGTTATCTATGTGTGTGTGGTTTACCTTCAGCATTCGCTACCACTGCCTGTAGTGGACAGTCACTGCAGGGCCACCACTTGTAGATGTTGGTCATCTGGCCTCCTCCTCCATCATCCTTCTGACCTTTGACCGGCTGTCATCATAACAGTGCCTAAAAGACCTCACATCCCTATGGCAATAACCTACCTGGGTCACTGTGGCTGCTACATTCTTCCAGCCCCTGGGACTAGCCTTAACTTCCCTCCCCCTGTTATAATGTTGGCATTGAGGAGTACCACCCTCTCCTCTGGCTTGTAGTTTGGGGTCCTGTGTTTGGCTCCAGCCTCTTGTCCCCCGAACTGTGGGCTGGGATCCATATCTCCCTGCTCTGACCCTGAGGCCTGTCTTTTCCCAACACTACTTCCCTGAACTTTATGTACTTATATGTACTTATATGTACCCTCCTCTCTCGTCCCACTTTCACTGACCAAATTAAGTGTAAGGAAAAATAAAAAGAAGTGTATTTGTGATGTAAAAAAAATTATGTACTACGTGTTTTTTTCTGTATGGTGTATGGTGGGGGGTGAGTGTGTGTGTATGGTGTGTCCTATCTATAGGTGTATCTATGTGCCTTATTATCTTATGTGTCTGTAGATAATGTGATATGGGTATTTATGTGTATTTCACTTTAAATGTAAAATACAAAAATTCTCTATAATAATTAAAAGAAGTTAAACCTTCACTCCAAGATAACTCTCCCACTCTCACTCTCTCTCTTTCCAGAACCTAACCCTCCAACTCCAGGACCTGTGTTAACTCTGGGTGTGATGCTTGCAAATATATACAGTATGTCTGTCAATCATTTTTCCATTTGCTGTGTCCTATTGGCTGCTATGGCTGTGGCACAGAAAGAATAGACGGAACAAATAGAGGATTGGAAAAGTGTTATGCGGGTGCCGTAATCCAGCCCCTTCAGTGCTATTGCCTGAAGCATGGTTTTTACGGACCTGATCTGAGTTTCTTAATGCAGGGGAGCTAAAGATCACTTTTGTAAACTGGATTAGAAAATCTCCCTCAGCCGTTTTCTGGCATTACCATAATTTAGAGCACCACATTAGCATAGGGCCCACAGACTTTTAGTCCATCAAACTGAACCATCTTAGATGTTCTCTGATTGTTGTGTTACGTCAATTGTTAACTGATTCAGAGGAAGACAAAGAAAAATACGCAATTTAAATATTGCCAATTGTCTTGTGAGGAGAAAGAATCCTTCCTGATCCCAAATAATGGTTACTCCCTAAATAAATGCCCATTTTATTCTAGTTATTTCTTGTATGCCCTTTTTATAGATATATATAACCCCTTTTTTAAAGTTAACTACTGAAGCTGCTGATACAACTGCCTTTGGTAGCAAGTTCCACATCTAACTGCTCTCACAGTAAAAAAAAATGTTTTTATTTTTTTAGGTGTAATCATTCACTATTTTTATCTGTCAGTGTTTTGAGCCTATACACTGTAACAATGCCCATGGACCTTTTAAAGTGTACCCTTTTACAGTTAAGAGTCTTTGATGGGGCCTTAAAACGTTGCTTTTGGAAATTAACTTCCATTGAGACTATGTTATGATCTCTGTTCTCCAAGGGTTCTCTTACAGCAAGGTTTGATATTGCATCAATATTGTTAGTTATTACTGCATCCATAATTTCACTCTGAGTAGGTTATTATATAGCTTGGGCCAAGTACGTTAAAAAAGCTGTTCTTCTTAACTGGAGTGCTAGTCTTATTTATCCAGTTCTTTTCTGGATAGTTATTAGAACAGGAAGGAGAAGAAAGTGGGACAGGACTTTACCACTGTTAGACAAGCAGACATGCAGAATAGATATAATTCTATATTGTGTATACTATGGGTACAGTGTCATTGTGGAATGCTGAATAAATTAAAACAATAATGTAGACTTATATTTTTTAACTTTGGTTTGCGTTGAAAAATGGGAAATGAATAAAATAGAAGCAGTGACTAATACTACTCTGTATATTTCTGGTTGAACATCACCTACAATACTTTGCTCAGTTCTGGAGGCAATATCACCAAAAGGACATAAAGCAATGTAAAAACAATTCAAGAGGTGATTAAAATGGTGCATGGTTTAAGGAAAGAATGGATGACCTTAAAGATCCACTCCAGAAATGTTTGTTAAGTGTCTATCAAACTAACAATATTAGCAGCTTTATAAGCCATGGACATAAAACATTTTTGAGGAAAGTCTGATTTTTTTTAAATGCTTGTTAGTACAGGAATCTATTATGTGTTTGTTGCATCACTTCCTGAGATCTGAATTTACAAGGGTGTGTGTTTTGTCTAGTAGTAGTAGAGGGAGGGATGTGGAAGGAGTGAACGCTGTTAAGATAATTGGATAAGACTGAAATTGACACCACACCCCTTCCCCCTCATTGGCCCAGAAACAGACTCCTTGCCTCAGGAAATGCAACCATTTATTTCCATAAATGCAAATAACCTCTAAAATATAAAACTTTGACCAGTGTATCATGAATTGATAATAACGCAAATAGTTTACATAAGGCAGATAGCATAACTAAATTGATTTCTCAGTACAACAACAATAAAATAATTGGTTAAACATGCTATAATGACCCCACAGAAATTATAGAACCAACACCTGGGTTTTGATGGACTGTAGCCATGTCACTACCTGACCCAAGAGCTGTTATAAAGGCCATAAGAAAATGTACAAAGACTATGTCACTTGCTGGCTTGTGTTATGTGGTGTTTTCTCCAATGTTGTGGCTATATGCATAGGGGGCACTGGGTAAATATTTCATTTTGTGAACACTTATTTTATGTATAGAGTGTGTTTGTGGGTATAACTATTACAAAGAGGTTATAACAATTACAATAGTTTCGTTATTTATTGAACAATCTGAGGAAGAATAAAATATGTTTTAAATTAAAATAATTAGAGAGTTTTGAATCATGCTGCATTTATTTAGTATACTCTGACTATACTATACAGTAATATACTTTGTGACTTTATTATACTCTTGTGAAACCAATACACATATACTATTATTACTATATTATAACTTATTTCAACTTATTTTCTAATTAGTAAATAAATGTTTTTTAATTAAATATTTATCTGGCATAAAATATTCCGAAATACAGTACTACTGTGTGTTCAGTAATGTTTCAAACCGGTCCGTGCTAATTTCAAACTCTACTTTTTCTGATCACTAGTGAATCTTAGACAATAAATTAAGGTTGTGTAGTAATTTGTTTCCATGTTGTGGCTATTTGACATTTGCCACAAAGTGAAGATGGAACTGATATTGTGTATTTGTTACTACTGAGTCACCAGAATTGATTGTGGTTGCTTCACATAAGCCACAATGAATTTTCTTCATACGCAGTCATCCACTATCCATTGTGGTTGTTTTATGTAGGCTAGAGAGAAAAATTGTGATTGAGATTTGTGTTTGGTAGTTTTAGTTTACCAGAACAGTGTTTTTATATATTTCAAGTGGAAAATCTTTGTGTTACTTGGAAGTGGCTGGTTTTAGTTTAAGAGTAAGAACTATTTCACTCTTTATGAAAAAAGTTATCCTGTAATATACCATAATTTGGGCTGACACATTTTTGTGACTTTGTAAATTGCCACTTGATCATATAGTTGTGTTGTTGTTTAATTATTTAATATGTATGTGCAATTTGCTTCTTGCTGGCCTACCCACCACCCGATTATCTCCACTTCAATCCAATATGAATGCCTCTGCTAGCCTCATCTTCCATACACAACGTTCAGTGTTGGCATCACATCTCTGTCAATCACTCCACTGGCTTCCCATAGCCTCCAGAATAACATTTTAAATCATGACCCTAACTTTCAAAGCCCTCAACAATAGCGCTCCCCCATACATTTCTGATCTCATCTCCAAATAATCCCCCACCCCCCCTCTTCATTCTGCTAATGACCTTATTCTTTCCACAATTCTTGTCACCTCCTCTCACTCTCGCCTTCAGGACTTTTCTCGTGCTGCCTCTATTCTCTGGAACTCCTTGCTTCGCTCCATCAGATTATCCTCCTGCCTCAAAACATTTAAAACCTTTCTAAAAACGCATCTCTTTAATGAAGCGTATCACCTTCCACCCTAACATACTCTCACCTCTCTCTCCCTCCTTTTCCTCACATAATACCTTTAGGTTGTAAGTCTGATAGTTTCAATCCCACAAGGTGCTTTAGGGAAAGCACTATGGGCACTATGAATTTGAGGCTCAAAGACAGGGCCCTCCTTGCCTTGCTATGTTTTAATTTGTATGTATCTTTGTCTTGAACTTATCTTATGTACAGCGCTATGGAATATGTTGGCATGTTATAAATAAATGATAATAATAATAATAATAATAATAATAATAATAATGTATGTGAAATTAGGTTTAAAAAGTTTTATGAACACAAATTGTTAAACGTTTAAATCCTATTAATCATTCATTGTTTTAAACTGATCATATTAACTAAATCTTTTAAAACTTACAAATAAATGTATTTTGTATAGTAAAAAGTATTATACAGTATGTTGTTAGGCAGCGCATTCACACAGCACATTTTTGCAAAAATATGTTCGTAATAACTTATGTATGGTGTTAAAATGCATTTGTACATTTAGAAATGGTTTACATCGCATGGTGCATATCACAAAACAAGATCCCTTTTTATTAAAATTATCTTTTAAAAGCACATAATTAGCAGTGAAAGCACAATCAGCAGTATACAACAGTAGTATTTTTCAAATGTAATATGTATATATATATATTGGTGTTAATAGTTTAATCAAGTTTAATCAAGTAAAGCATGCCACTTATGTTTAAAAAATAATTATCTTCAAGTGTCAATTAAAATATAAAACAAACTTCTGCAATTGAAAACCAAGTATATAGATGACTCTGTATCTACATTTTTTAATATCTCTAATTTAAATTATTATTTTACTAGACAGAGAAAAATATTGTATGAAATAATAAGTTCACCTGTTTCTGGTTGTTATTGTAAATGTCAAGTTACAAACTGTTTCTCATGCTCATTCAGTAAGGGACACAGGCTGAGCATTTGTGCCTCTTTTCAAGCAGATTGGCAATCTTCAGAACAGATTTGTAAAATAAATAAATACCATTTTTAAGAGAAATTACATTTCCAATTTGGCAGCTTTATAATAGGCCTATTAAAATACTGTAATTGTTTAGTTAATCTTTCTGTAGTTCTTCCAAGAGTAGCTATAACCAGCAGGATGTTGATGCATTTGAAGATAAGAATAAATCCCTTGGTTTTAACTGCATAAATGGAAAGATCTGACCTGTGCATTCAAAATTATAAAAACAAAAAATAAAATTAATTTAAAAAAATCATTGTTTTCCATCGGGTAGCAGATAGCAATATATAGTATCTCATTTCAGAAAAATTATATTTATACAACTAAACTAATACAACTAAACTAATAGGAAATATACATCAGTCAGACTATCCAAATAACTAAGTGATTTTAATAGCATTAATCTAGAGATAGCATACTGGAAATAAATCATGAAAGATGCAAGTCACAGCAATCTGTGCCAAATGAGTGACAGAACAATTGCTTTTATATGAAGAAGTTTGGATGTATTTAGACAACTAAGCAAAGCATTGCAGTCTGTCAATTATTTGTTCATAATTAGCCAGTAATGCACTTTACCTTAACTCTGTGGTATATAACTAACCTTGAAACTCATATGAAGAGAACACTTAAATAATCAGACATGTTTCTGTTAACTTGTACTTGAAATGTCTACATTCTGTGTAGGCTTGTTGCTAATCATCAAAGTACTGAGAATAATTATTAATATTATATGGTTCTTAAATGATTAATCTATGGAATTACATACTCCAAGATTATAAATCCTAGAAGCATTAATGAATATAAAGATGTGTTTTCAGTCCACAGTGAAAGAAAACATGAAAATTCCTAAGTGTTAGTTTTCTTTTAAACTTTTGTACTTGAAAATATTCCAGTAGATTTGTTATTTTCCATAAAGTTTATAATAGCAACCCCTTCAGCATTCGGCAACCCCTGTACAACTTAGTAAATTTACGGAATTATAGGGAGTCTAAAGGACTGTGTAAATGTAGAGCTATTTGACCTTAGGATAAGTTTGAATCTGTTCAGTATGAAAGATATGGTAGATAGAAAATCAATGTTTTTCACCATTTTCACCATTTTTTTTAACCAGCCATAGGAAGAGTTCAAAAGGTTAAACAATTATAAGAGGCTATGTATACAGCTTTCATAGCTGGGTCAGACAATGACCAAGGCAGGTTTATCTTGCCTATAATGATTGGATGTATGTTTATTTTTGAGCAAGAGGTCCAAAGTAGGTGCTTTAACCTCAGCATTGTTTTATAATTGTATATTTTTCTTCTACTAGACATTACTTGGAGTGAGAGTACTTAAAATGCCATAAATTTAGGCAAATACTTCCGCTATAGATTTTGTCTTTACGCAAAATGGTAAATGGCATTTGGGAGACACACATGAAGATAAACTATTGGCTTGTATTCTGTCTGTCTCCATGAATGGTTTCACTATACTAGTAAGATTTTGTATTTACATTTCCACAATTTGTTATTCATTTCACCTGTGTGGTAACTTAATTGTTTTACACTTCAGAACTGTAGATGACAAGTCATAAATATTTCCTTTATCACAGATCTACTAGATAACACTTAGAAAAACTAGTGATCTGTAATATTATCAGTCTCACATATAAATAAAAAAACACATTACATAGTCTATAAGTAAACTGTACAAACTGTAGAACAATCCTATATAAACACTCTATTCTATTTGTATAGAACCCTTATTTATGGCATTTCAGTCAAACCATATACGTTTTAAATATATCTAGCTCTGTACTGTGAGTTTCCTTCCAATAGCAATGATTACTCATCTTGATTTTCTGGATCTGACTTGTGCCATCTGGTTATGCCTTCCACAATTAGGAGAAAACGCATGTTACATGTTACCTTCTTGTTGTGAACATTTTTAGATAGACATTTCATACGAGACATTTTTATGAAAAAAATTAATTTCTATAACCAGAATTATGAATGAGAAAAGAATGCAACAGTCAATGGTACAGGCTCCTATCTGATAGACAGCAAAACATAATTATTACTGACAGATGAAACTCCCCCTTCACTGACTGCAAAAATGTAAATTTGTGTTGCATACAGCCTGAGGATGAAGTGTTCCAGAAATAGGATGAAAATTCTAATGTGTCAATCTGACAAGACACAAGGTTTAGGGCAAGTAATAATCAGTTCAGCTTTTGACAGGGCAAGTAAGGCTTGTTGTTGCAAAAGGTCAAAAAAGCAATGCTTCTTTTGTTTCTATTTTTCCAAAGAAGCAATACTACAATGCTATTTTAAATCATAATCCCCTCTCCCATTTTCAATATGAAATGTGTCTACAAATATTGTGACTAAATGAGTTTGCAAGTTTTGCAAGTAGACTTACCTTACAAGTAAAGGCTGATAAATTGCAGAGTGCACTAATTGTGCCCAGGTGAGAAGGGTGTGGCTTGACTGTTAAACTAGTATAAATGGTTTGTGAGCTGTTTTGAGGCTGTTTACAAGTAGATTTGCTTTACAAGTAAAGGCTGATAAATTGCAGAGTGCACTAATTGTGTCCAGGTGAGAAGGCAGAAGTTAATATAAACAGGAGAAGGGGCGAACTTGTGAGCTTGCAAACATTTTCAGTATCAAGTGCAATTCTAGTAAAAGCGTAGGAGTTTAAATAAAAGGAGGGACTTCAAAGAAAAGGGAGGGCAGATTTATAGTGCAAAGGAGGAAAACTTTATACAAATATATTATTTTATATTCTTTATTTTTACCACTGAAATTGTGTAGACAATAATAATAATTATGAGTCAGTCCAGTTGTAACCTCGCTCAGTGTACATCCTGTCATATGTATGCAATACTGGAACAGATGATCCAGGGTCCATACCTCTATAACAGGTGTGAGCATGTTGCCTCTCTGGAAGCTCAAATTGGAGATCTGAAAAGGAGAATTGCAGCACTTAGTGATATTGCTCCACTGGAAAGGGGGTTGGTGCTCACTGAACACAGTTTAGCTGGTCCTAGCATGGATGGTGGAGCTGGGGCTAGTGAGGATGTCCAGGGAAGTAGCTGGGTTACAGTTAGAAGGGGAATCAGGGGGAACAGGAGGAGGCAGGCCAGTTCTGAAATGCAAACACTAACAGATTTGCCAGATTGAGTGAAACTGTTGGCAATGCCAGATAGAGCTGTTTCCTCTAACAGCCAGGAGAACAGTTCTACTGGAGGAGTGGGAGGGCAGCATAGGCAGAGCAAGAGAAAGGTTTGGGTTGTAGGGGACTTTATTATTAGGTAGGTATACAGGGTGATTTGTCATCCAGATCCCAGCAATCGAACAGTTTGTTGTCTCCCGGATGCTCGAGTTCGTCATGTTGTGGATCTGGTAGACAAATTATTGGGAGGGGCTGGAAATGAACCGGCGGTCTTGGTACATATTGGTACCAATGACAAAGTTAGTGGAAGATGGAGTGTCCTAAAGAATGATTTTAGAGAACTAGGCAATAAGCTGAAGGCAAGGACCTCCAAGGTAGTATTTTCTGAGATACTACCAGTGCCACGTGCTAGCCCAGGGAGGCAGAAGGAGCTTAGGGAGGTTAATGCGTGGCTAAAGATGTGGTGCACTAAGGAGTGGTTTGGGTTTTAAGAGCACTGGGCCGACTTCTCACTTCTGTACAATCTCTACAGCAGGGATGGATTGCACCTTAATGATGGGGAGCTTTTGTGCTAGGGGATAGGATGGTAGAAAGGCTGGAGGAGTTTTTAAACTAGTAGGTGGGGGGAGGTACTAGATATAAGTAATGGGGTAGAAAGTGTAGAGGGTATAAGGGATGAATTAACAACTCATAGGGGAGGAGATGGGGGAGGGGTAGTATAGTCAATAGGGAGGTAGTACTAAGAAACTCAAGTACAGTGGCAGGGACTTCAGAACCACAGACTCATAACATAAGGTGTATGCTTGCTAATGCCAGAACCTTGCCAGGAAAAATGGTAGAGTTAGAATTATTAGCAAATAATGAAAAATGGGATTTATTAGGCATTACCGAAACGTGGTGGGATGAATCTCATTTCTGGACTGTTAATCTGGATGGTTATAACCTATTTAAGAAAGATAGAGGCAATGGTAAAAGAGGAGGAGGGATTTGTCTGTATGTTAAGCCTGAATTTAAGCCTACAGTCAGAGAAGATATTTATGGTAGACCTAGTGATAAAGTTGAATGTTTGTGAGTAGAGTTAAATGGTGGAGCAGCAGGTTTCAAAATAATATTAGTAGGAGTATGCTATAAACTCCCAAATACAGCTGAAAGTGAGAAAATACAATTATTGTTACAGATTGGAAATGCAGCTAAGCAAGTTCTAATAATGGGAGATTTTAATTACCCTGAAATAAACTGGGTAAATGAGACCAGCAGTTCAGCTAAGGGGAGCAGGTTCTTGAGTACACCCAGTGATCATTAACTCACCCAGGTTATATAATGAGCCTATTAGAAATTAAGCTATCTTAGATTTAGTCAACACAGTCTCATTTAAGAATTCAATTAAAAAAATTTTTTTTTAAGGGGCCAACTAAAACTAAAATCTCTAGTACACCCTCATTTGGAATATGGAGTACACTTTTGGGCACCACTTCATAATAAGGACATTTTAGAGCTGGAAAAGGTACAGAGGAGGGCAACAAAACTAATAAGGGGAATGGAGGGGCTAAGTTATGAAGAAAGACTAATCAAATTAAGCTTATTTTCTCTAGAAAAGAGGCGTCTAAGAGAAGATATGATTACCTCATATAACTACATCCAGGGTCAGTATAAAGATTTGTCAAGGGAGCTTTTTGTGCCAAGAGGTTTTCAACTGACAAGAGGACATCCCTTGAGGTTAGAAGTAAAAAGATTAAACCTTAAAGAAAGAAAAGGGTTCTTCACAGTAAGGGTGGTTAATCTGTGGAATTCTCTACCAGAGGAGGTGGTGACAGCGGATTTTATAGATAACTTTAAAAGGGGACTGTATTTATTTCTAATTAAAAAGGGAATTCAGGGTTATCATGGATAATTAGAGAGGCAGTATTGATCCAGGGAGAAATCCGATCGCCAGTATCTAGGGTCAGGAAGGAATTTATTTTTATTTTTATTTAAAACGGTTGGCTAAGTCTTACTTGTTTTTTTTTGTTTTTTTTGTTTGCCTTCCTCTGGATTAATTAATAAATAAAAGTAAAATAAAAATAAAAATTAAACAATTGATTAATAATTAATTAACAATTAATTCATATTTAATCAGCATATTGCAGATCAGAGGAGATCTTAAATGGTTGAACTTGATGGACTGAAAGTCTTTTTTCAACCTATGTAACTATGTAATTTTACAACTTGGCATAACTTTAAAGACAATGCACATACATGGAGAATGTACTTATTTTGAGTGTGTTTTATAAATAGAGATATAAAATAGTAATATCAAATTAATAATTTGGCACAATAATTATTCAAGAATGGTATTGAGAGCCACTAAAAGAACTCTATTTAAATGGATTACACAATTTGCATGTAATGTACAGTTGGACAAAAATATCCTTTTGTATGCAGAGGTCACACATTTAACGTATAAAGTAGAAAAAAAATAAAAAAATCAAGGGTACATGCTTTTGTTGATGAGATTTTCACTTGATGTCTGCCAACTTTGTCAAAACAAGAATTTTTATATTGATATAAGTTGATGTATTGTATTCATAAAATGTATGTCGCACAACAACATGACCATAGAATTTTATTCTCATTCTGCTTTAATATGCTTTGTAGTGTGTATTGTATTGTATTGTATTGCATTCAATTTACGGAGGTTGTGTATGATCTTGATCTATTGTCCTCATTTATGTTTGAGCACATCATAGTGAATGACATGATGTGTTTGTAATGCTTTAGGTATCAGATTAGCAAGGAATATTTTTAGAATGTTTAATGAACATCTATTCTGCCAATCTTAGCTTTGAAAAGGTTAAAAGGAACACTTTTCACAATTCTACTTTATTTAGGTAACATGGGATGATTGAAATCTGTGCATTCTGATTGTTTAAAAGCCTAAAAGTATGAATAATTGAAAATCAATTCTGAATGGCTGCAATATGATTAACACATATTTCAGCCAATTGGAATGCAAAAAAAATAGTATATAAGGCCAAGGCATGCTCAAAAAAACTCCTTCTCGGATCTATGTCAGGTGACATTTTTTGATAGAGAAACAGGTTTTTTTAGGCGGAGATCTATTTCCAAGGGCCAAAGGTTGGGAACAAGAACTTCAAGAAAGAAGAGAACAGATTCTTCAATCAACATTGGACTGGGTATCAATGCTCATTGCTGAAGGGCTTCCAAAGGATAGGTTATATATAATTTCCCTTACAGGTATATATTTTTTAATTTATATAGTGTTTTTCTTATGTATTTAGTGTTAGGGGATAGAGTCCATGGGGATCCCATATACAGTATGCCCCTTGTTACGACCGAAGGATTTGAGGGGCCACACGCACCTCAATTTTCTCTCCCTAGGCCGTGCCTTTTGCGTTCAGTATCTCAGAGCCCAGCAAACAGCCCAGCAAGCAGTTCAGATCTTACCATCATTTCTAAAGAGGCTGGCACCATCAGTTCCCATTTCTTAGGATCTAAGAAGCATACAACATGTACCATTGAGTAGTACAAACAGTCTCTTTTTATTTTCCCATTCAGATACATTTTACCAATATTACAAAACACAATCCCCCAGTTCTATAGCCAAGCCCCATCTCCAGTTGCTAGCCCTCATTTTACAGAAGGCCATGAACTAACCTCCCCTTTATGACTATCTGACACCAGGGAGGATGCACATCTGGATGGCTCTGAGCACCATATAAATTATTGTAGAAAAATTTAACTCTTTGTCCCATTCGTGATTGAATTAACTTAGTATATAAGCATATCCTAGGGCCTACTTCTAGCACCAATATATTATTTACTTTATACAATGACCCCAAACCAACTTATTACACACAATACATAAAGGGGGAAAATGACATATAATTGAAAGACAAAATGACACCAACATTAAAACACATTCCATGTCCATTTGATAGCCTTATGTATTAACAATTAGATGTCCGAAAAACAAAGTTTCTTTGTTGGGTATAGAGGTCCAATCATGGCCCCAAAAATCAGTCATGACACCCCTGTTGTGGTAGGAAGCATGCCATTGGAGGTTCATAAGGACTCCCATGGTCAAAATGTAATATACCAAATTGTTCTGTTGAAACCTTCATGGTAAAGAAGTTAATATTAGATGATTGGGGGTCCATATGGACCCCGTGTTATAGGGTTTAATTTTGTGTGGTCATAGCTTAGTATACCATATGGGTCCATTGATATAAGGTAACATGGGGTCCATAAGGTACTCCCTGGTTATAGTTTATTTGGTGGATACAAAGGCTCATAGTTCCATTCCACAACCTTGCTATAGAGACTACTGCAATGCTGACTGGGAATCCCCTATGACCACACATTAGAACTAGAGGGGTTAGGGCAAACACTCCTGCGTCAGTACGTTTTCCAGGATTATTTTTTGCCGGACCCACAAAATAGAAATTCGTTTTTCAAAGCTCCCATAATTGCAAGTCCGCCTTCTGAGGGTCCTTATATGACCCATGGAATGGAGGCCATACTGTAGTATTTACTGTAGTAGTCCTGTTTGCTAAAATCTCATGCAAGTTTGTTGTTTCCATATTTTAGTTTTAAAATGCAAGATTTCTAAAAATGTTTTGCCATTTGCTAATGTCAATTTTCAAAATCTCAATATTTTGTCTGCTGGCACAAACTGCTGATGTAGCTTCTAAACCTGCTATGGGCATTTGACCACTAATGAAAGCTTTACTGTGTTTCTAGTTTTATAATATTGTCTCACACTCACTCTCTTTTCAATCCACAGAAGACTGCTCTTCACATCCCACATGCCTTCTCTACTGAGTGAGAATGGAGATAAAGAAGGTATGTGAATTCTGAAGAAGTAATGTGAGGAATGGTAACATGAAAATAAATGTAAAGAGAAAATAGGAGTTTCAACAACTAAAAAAGTGCCCAATTTCTTCCTTTGCCATGGTTTATCCATAAGTTATTAGAATGGCAGGAATCAGTAAAAACAAATCTGCAATACACACAGCATATTTTGTCTTGCCTTCTCTGTCTTGCCTTCTCCATTAAAAGCTTGAATTTTTCAGTCTGCCCACTTTTTGAATGAGCTAGCGAGTGGATCGTTTGAGTTAAACATTTTGCACATGAGTGACATACAATGGGGGAAAAAGTATTTGATCCCCTGCTGATTTTGAATGTTTGTCCACTGGCAAAGAAATGATCAGTCTATCATTTTAATGGTAGGTGTATTTTAACAGTCAGAGACAGAAGCAAAACAAAAAAAAAACACGAAAAACGTATGTCAAAAAAGTTATAAATTGATTTACAGGTCAATGAGGGAAATTAGTATTTGACCCCTTTGACTTAGTACTTGCTGGCAAAACCCTTGTTGTTAATCACAGAGGTCAGACGTTTCTTGTAGTTGGCACACATCTCAGGAGGGATATTGTCCCACTCCTCTTTGTAGATCCTCTCCAAGTCATTAAGGTTTCAAGGCTGATGCTAGGTAACTTGAACCTTCAGCTCCCTCCACATATTTTCTATGGTATTAAGGTCTGGAGACTGGCTAGGCCACTCCAGGACCTTAATGTGCTTCTTCTTGAGCCACTCCTTTGTTGCCTTGGCTGTGTGTTTTGGTTCATTGTCATGCTGGAATACCCATCCACGGCCAATTTTCAATGCCCTGGCTGAGGGAAGGAGGTTTTCACACAACATTTGATGGTACATGGCCCTGTCCACCATCCCTTTGATGTGGTGCAGTTGTCCTGTCGCCTTAGCAGAAAAACACCTTGAAAGCATTATGTTTCCACCTCCATGTTTGACAATGGGGATGGTGTTCTTGGGGTTATAGGCAGTATTCCTCCTCCTCCTCCAAACACAGCAAGTTGAGTTAATGAAAAAGAGCTTGATTTTAGTCTCATCTGACCACAATACTTTCACCCAGTTCTCTTTTGAATCATTCAGATGTTCATTGGCAAACTTTCTTGAGCAGGGGGACCTTGTGGGCACTGCAGGATGTCAGTCCTTCACGGCGTAGTGTGTTACCAATTGTTTTCTTGGTGACTATGGTCCCAGATGCATTGGGGTAATTAACAATATCATCCCGTGTAGTTCTGGGCTGATTCCTCACAGTTCTCATGATCACTGAAACTCCACAAGGTGAGATCTTGCATGGAGCATCAGACTGAGGGAGACTGGCAGTTATTTTGTTTTTCTTCCATTTGCGAAAAATCGCTGTTGTCACCTTCTCACAAGCTGCTTGAGGATGGTCTTGTAGCCCATTCCAGCCTTGTGTAGGTCTATAATATTGTCCTTGACATCCTTGGACAGCTCTTTGGTCTTGGCCATGGTGGAGAGTTTGCAATCTGATTGATTCATTGCTTTTGTGTATAGGTGTCTTCTATACAGGTAAGAGCTGAGATTAGAAGCACTCCCTTTAAGAGAGTACTCTTAATCTCAGCTTCTTACCTGTATAAAAGACACCTGGAAGTGAGAAAACTTGCTGATTGATAGGGGATCAAATACTTATTTCCCCCACTGATCTTTAAATCAATTTATAACTTTTTTGACATGCGTTTTTCTTGTTGTTGTTTTTTTTTTTGGTTATTCTGTCTATCCCTTTTAAAATACACCTACCATTAAAATTATAGTGGACAAATGTACAAAATCAGCAGGTGATCAAATATTGTTTTCCCCCACTGTATGCTGCAGACATGTTTGTGTGTTTGCAATATATAGCAATACTTTTATTATAAATATTTACTTACTTACTAGTGTGACAATATTTCAAAAGGTGCATCTCTCTTTTATCATTTTAAAGCGTTTTTTTTTACAAAATGGTGTACCTTTACACAAGTGAAGAAGATAAACAATAACATAAAACAATGAAGAGAATGAACAGGTCAACATGAGAAGGGAGAGGCAGGGTAGGTGAGCATCATAAATAACATAATTAGTTTATATGAGTGAGGCATGAATGCACATGATAAAAAAACATACAAACCATACTTTATATGCACAATTACAATGCAATATACAGTGAATGTAATGCACCTTTGAGACAGATGTAGTGTTTACGATTACATTCTTGAAAAATGACTGCAGCCCAAGAATTATTGGGGATATTATCTGAGTCCCCAATAAGTAAAAAGTTATTAAAAAACGTTTTCAATTTAAAATAAATAAAACTGTTTAAAGAGTGATAAGGATTTATTTTAACGTCTACAAGGCTCAATCATTCAAAGACAAATTAACTTTCACACTGTAATGCATCTTGTTTTCCCACCATCACACATACAATACATCTACAGATGCCAATTTAATCATATTGTTAATCAGGATTAAAGATACTTCACACTAACTTGACACAAAGTTTTAGTTGCAAAAGTTGTAACAGCAAAACTTCAGTAATTAGCATTTTATATTTTGAAATTGGTTGTTTCAATAAGATGCCTTGGAAATTTTAAATTGCATCAATAGTACTTTGTCATGAGTCCATATGTACAGTTTAAATTATCTTACAATTGCATTTCCCTAATGTTATTAAGCTTAAGTAATCCTCAAAATTGTCTTATGAACATTCCAGACATTCACCAATAACATCTCCTCTCCAGTGTACACTAGAAAAACTGGCCAGGGGAGAAATACCTAAAGATTTTTCCATCCAAACGTTTTCTAACTGCAGAATATCACTTATTAGTTTAATTTGGTTTTATTAAATGTTCTCAATATTATACTACAATAAAATAGCACATAGTGATATATGAGAAAATGAGAAGAAGGGAAGGAAACTCTGGAATAATTTGGATTTTCTTTTTATGGTTGTGAAAGAACCACTGCAGTTCAAGAAAAAAACAACTGCTTGTCAAGTATGTACCAAACCTTTTGGAAAAAGTAAACCTTTTGGAAGTCTGAATTTATGAAGACTGTTTAAGAGTATAGAAAAAATGTTGTGTTTGTTACACTACATCCTAAGAGCTGGATGATGGGAGTGTCTGTAGTTATCAGTGAAGAGAGGGATGGGAGAGCAGGATACAGGTAGAAGTGAAGTACCTTTGTTTGATAACTGGATACAGCTGAAATTTACACCATACCGCTCCCCCTTCAGTGGCCCAGGCACAGATTATTTGTTGAATGTATCTAAAATTCCCCATAAATTGACGAGCCCCTCTTACACACACACACACCCACAAATATCCCACGATTCTATTATGGATCACTCCAAGGACCTTGTAGTTGCTTTGTCGTACAGTCGTGTCCAACTGTCTGTTACCATATGGACACCAGGTACATACAGAGATATAAAAACACTACTGTATGACCTTCTCTTGCTTAATTATGCTCTTAGCCAGACTATATTTTTTTCTAAACACTTTTTTTCCACTGTGTAGTGGTCCTTTAATTTATGAGAGTTACTGGAGTGTTTTTTTTAGAGAACACAAAGAGATTCTTGGCCACTGAGTTCAGACTATTTTTGATACCAGGTGGGTTTGTCATGAACCACCTGATATCAAAAGGTGTCTATGCTTGAGAGGCACTCAGTGGCTAAGACTCTCCTTGTGTGCTATACTTAAGCAACATAAGGTATGATATTCCCTTCAAGTATAATCATAAATGTATTTAGGGTTTATGCTGCTCTAGGCCATTCAGATTTGTGCACATTCAGACCCCACTTGCAGCTTTTCCTTTTCCCTTTCTATATTTCAAATCATAAGTTTGTGTGTTTATGTATATCTATGGTAGGTCAGAAGGTGTCAAGTACACTTAGACATTCAGTGCATAAACAAACACATTTCAATATACTGCACTGCATCTTCAGTAAGCCTGCTGCCCCCTGAAAATCTGCTGCCCATGGCCTGGGTCTCATGGGCCTAGGATGATACACACCCCTGAGTATAGTACACAAGTAGAGACTCATTTCAGTTTTAAAGTACAGGACCACAGCCCAGACAGACAAATGTGTGCATTATCAGAGTTAGTATAGGGAAGGTATGAGGAGGGGCAATAGAGTAGTATATAGCAGCTGTCCTGTGACATATATTAGATTTTTGAGTAAGAACTGTTTTTTTTCTCTTCATTTTTCTCTGTATATGCTTTTATTTGTAACACTCCAACATATTCCATAGCACTTTACAAGGGTTAAGAACAATACCAGGAACTTGCCAGTCAAAAATGATGGGAGTAAAATTGTAAGGCTGAAAATGATGTTTGCCATCCAGTGCTAGTCTCTTCCCCTTCTTATTTGTTTTTTATTTTGGTTTTAATATTTATTGTTTTTTCATGTAATAATCCATATGTATGAAAAAGGGCAACAATTAATTATTTTAGTACTTAATGTGTTAATTGTTGTAACATGCAAGTTGTATAGTTATATCTGGCACCAACTGCAAAACCATGTTTTTTTTAACTTTATAATTTTTTTTAATTATAACGTGTACATCAATATTATAAGTCGTTTGAAAATTTGTTTTAAACCATATCTATATTGTAAAACATTAAATGCTATTTAACACATATGCAAATTTTTGTATTGAATCCAGAGGAAGGCAAACAGAAAAAAAACAAGTGAAATTTAGCCATTGTCTCCAATGGGAAAATTGACCTGACCCCAGATTACTCCCTGGATCAATAGTATATCTGTAATTATACATTTAAACTTCAAAACCCCTATATATGTACAATAAACCTCATAACTAAATTCAATCCAAGTGATAATTCCCCTCAATATTATAAGACTGATTTAACTTTGTTTGAAACCATATCCATATAAAGCATTACATGTTTTTTAACACATTTCACACTGTTTATATTGAATCCAGAGAAAGGCAAACATATTTTTTTTTAAATGCATGTAATTGTTTCAATTGTGAGAAAAAAAATGAATTCCTTCCTGACCCCAGATACTGGTGATCGGACTACTCCCTGGATTAATACCCTGTCTGTAATTATACATGAAGAGGTCAAAATTCATAAATACATAAAGTAAACTTCATGACTAAATACAATTCAAGTGATAATTCAATTAAATGAAACACAGAACAACAGGAAAATCAAACTGCAAGTACATGCATGAAAAGTGGTACATACATACAATGAACGTACTAACTAAATTCAGTGAAACCAATAAGTATATTAAAATTTGTTGAGTGCTTTGTCAAGTTTTGTGAAAGCCACATAGCATTGTCTATGTTGAATAGTGGTCCATAAAAAGAGCCCAAGTGACAGAGTTCGTCCTCAAGATAAAACCCCTGTTCTGTCTTTTTTTTTGCCGTTCTTGAGAATGGCACATAGAGTTGTCTATGTGAATTAGTGGTCCTCTACAAAGAGCCCAAGTGACATAAAAGTTTGTCCTCAAGATAAAACCACTGTTTTTTTTTGTTTTTTTCACTTAGCCTTGTATTTCTTGAAAATGTCACATACAGTTGTGTATGTGAAGTAGTGTTTTTTCTAAAAAGAGCCCAACAGATGTAAAAAAAAATCTTAATGTAACCACTATTTATTATTATATATATATTCTTTTCACAGACTCTGTTTTAAGGTTTTGGTTCTGAATTTACAACACCTCATAGCAGACTATATTTTTAGTAAATACTTGGCCATCATCTAATAATTTACCCTGACTTTTTTTTTATGAAAACTTTAATTTCTTGTTGATATTTGCATCTGGAAAATACCACATAGAGTTGTCCATGGGCAAATAACGGTTCTTCCAAAAATAAGCCAACGGAGTTAAATGTTTGTCTTTGCGATTTTTTAATGGTCATAGCAAATGCCATAATAATGGGAAATTGTCTCCTCAGGTAATGTATTTAATAAGTCATTTATTCCTTCGCCAATTTGAATTAGCCAATCATTGAATTCATTTTGGCCTTCAGATCTCATATTTTTGTCTATTCGAAGGTGTGTAAATTCTTTCCATAGTGTACTTGACTTTATACATGTTTCCACTGTGTCTGTGCGATTTCCATGTACAACCACAGGTAAAGTTTGTCTGAAACCCCCGCCAAATAAGATTACTTTTCCACCAAAAGGCAAATCATTACCCATGACTTTACACAATAAACGAACAATACATTGCAGATGTTTCTAACATTGGAACTGGAAGCTTAAATCCATTATGTACTGTTCTGCCACCTTCTAACAATAGTGCAGCAATTCCAGTTGTTGCAAAGGGAAGTGCAATTTCACCTTTACCTCTAATTGAACTCATCAACAAATTATATAGATACGTTTTTCCAGATCCACCGGGTCCATCTAGATAAAAATAACGCTCTTTGAACAAGTCATCATGTAGTGCTTGTTGTATGGCATTGAAAGCGTTCAATTGCAAATGATTTAAAGTGGCAATTTTTTCTGTTTTTTTGTTTTTCAACATCAGCGTCATAGTCCTCAAAGTTGAAATAATCTTTAATTCCTGGATCTGAGAGATTAGAGGTTACACAACTTAATCCATGGCATAGAAAGACTTGTTGAATTTCCTGAATGCTTTTAATTAAGCTATGGACTCGTTATAATGTTTCAAAAAGTATTTATACATATGTATTTGAAATGTTTCCCACAAAGCTAATGCATTAGGAACATTGCAAAATATGCAAATTAATGCAAACTGTTCCCTCATCTGCCATGGCATTTTACATAGTGCTGCTTCCCCTAGACATCTCTCCCATTCTGTCTCATCAGCAAGGAAGTTTCTATGTCTTCCAGCTAATTGAAATGTGTC
Source organism: Discoglossus pictus (assembly GCA_027410445.1). Classification (NCBI taxonomy): domain Eukaryota; kingdom Metazoa; phylum Chordata; class Amphibia; order Anura; family Alytidae; genus Discoglossus; species Discoglossus pictus. The sequence continues at coordinate 146,206,553 of CM050166.1, forward strand.
ATAAAGTCTGTCATTGACCATTCTCAAATCTTCAAAACTTTGTGCACCAGGAACATTTAAAAGTAGTAAAGGTAAGCAGAAACGTTCAATGTCTCTTGGACTGTATACATTCGTGGTATAATTTTGTTACCACCCTGTTTTCTCTGTTTCCATAATACATTGTCAAAAACAAAATGACATGGAATCTCATTGTATAAGTATCCCCTTGCCGCAATGTCCCTACAGTTTAATGTAAACCAAGCAGTAAGTGTTGTTTGTCAATGTTCATTTTGTGCCAGAGAATTGTCTTCATTGCCACTATAGAAATAAACTAATTGTCTTTGTGGCAAATGTACAGCTAATCGATATACTGCATGTAAGCGATCATGCATTTCAAATTTCAAAAGTCGCCACATTGCTTCTGGCGCACTGACATAGAGATCATCTACATGAGAAGCACGTTCATCAAGTAGTAACTCATTGTCTTGTTCATTTGATCCATTTTTAAGATGACAGTTGCAGCATTATATGCTTTATAAATATATTTGTAGACATATTTAATTGATTTAATAGAAGTGCAAGCTTCCACATTTATGTGTGCATTACACTTCATTAATAGATTATAGATGTGGATTATATGGCACCAAATATATGTTATCTACATTTTTTCCCAGAATGATTGCCTTTGGATCTTTTTTTGACTATACAATGGGTATCCATCACAATTTTCAAAAGTTTGATCTCTAAGTTCTTTAGAGAAATCTTTTGTCCATTTTTTATATTCCACATGGTCCATGAATCATGCGTTGTGTTACAATGTGATACAGTGTCTCATGGTTTTGTGGATGTGGTAGTTCAATAGTAATTAATCCACTTTCTCTGCAGTATTCAATTTATCACTTACTTGAAGTATGATAAGAATACAGTATGTGCATGTGGCAGGCCTCTTTTCCGGAACATAAGCCACACACTTTCCAAATAAATAATTGTTGGTGATGTCATGTATTAAGGCTGTTAATTTTATTTTGAAGACTCTAGCCACTAAGTCTGGTTTATCAGAAGCATTTTGTCCAATGTTCAAATGATCAACAATCTCTGGCCATTGAGCATTACATGTAAATGTAATAAATAAATCAGGTTTGCCAAATGTAGTTACAATAGTTATAGTATCATTGCATCTTTCTGGCATATTGCGAGGAGATCCTTGGAATGAAGATGGTAAAATGATGGGCTTGGCCAGCTACAATAATCCATGAGGCCACAATACTGCTCAACACAGAGTTTATTTTGTTGATATTTGATGACATTTAAATTATTGGCTTCTACTTGCAGGTAGAAATCAATGATCCATTGTTGTGTCAGTTTTTCAGCACTTAAGAATAGATTAAATTCATCCCTAATTGCAGTTTGAGCCACTTTAAATTTCAGCATGGAAATATCATTTCTCACACGTTGTTTAGTGTTTGGATAACTGGGAAGTATTAATTTTGGTTGCCAACCTGCCTCCCAATTGGGATACAAAATTGGATAAGTCATTGGATCCAAATTGGTACTTAATGTACCAATGTTAATGAACGGTTGCTCTTCATTTCTTGGATATATTCTAATATCACTCTGAAAAGGTGGTTCCCCCTCATCATTTTGAAAAAAACATTGCAACCTCATTAGCTGTGGGTAAGTTATAACGTTGTTTATCAGGATGTCAGTCTCTTCTAAGAACCATGTTAACTTTGGGTGTTGCCAATTGATTTTGCTCATCATGAATGTGTTGTTGTTCTTCAACTTCTGACAGTTTTTTATAAGCTTGAGTGTATGGATTATTTTCCATAATCTTATCAAGAGCATGAAAAACAGTAGGTAAGCATTTTGTATTCTCAGGAAGCTGCATACGTTGTTCCACACCACAGCTTTGTTTGTATCTAGTACATATAGTTGAGCTAATTTTATTTGCTCTCCTTCTTCAGGGTATAAATGTGAAGTACGGTGGTAAATTTGCTCTTGTACAAGCAGACAATACTGGATACAGGATACTAGTGGACTAAGGCAAGACCACTCCTCAAGTCAGGATACAAAACACACAAATAGTCTCACTGTGGATATGTGAAAACTATAAATGAACCTTTATTGAATCAACAAAACAACATATTTATACTCTCCAATACCACACCCTTGTGTACATTGATGTATGTGTGTGATGAAACACATTTGCCTTGTAACCTTGGTTGATATAAAATCTCTTAAGATAAAATTCATCAGATATCTATAGCTGACTAGTGAAACAACCTTGATGTTAATCTCAAGTGTTTGCTTAGGACTACTTGAAGTACATGCATCTGTCTTGACTCCGGCCCTGTATCTGTGAGGGTGCAATGATCTGCAGCTAACTTCTGCGCAGAGCATTTTTTTACCATTTCCACATATGTTATATATAACATTTTACCTCTTATAATATATAATAACTAGTATACATAATAACGCAGTACAGGCAACAGGCTACATATAACACACACAATAATACATAATCAAAATGTAACAATGTCATGCCCCCTTGGCCATATTCATAATTACTGGCAATATCAGTCTTTAAACACTGAAATTATGACAGTGAGGTTTAGAGGATTAGAGTAGCTATTTTGTTTAATGGTATTAAATGAACTCCCTAAATATATAATATGTGAATTAAAATAAATAAATTAATTAATGTAATGAAATATTGCGTTCCTACTCCTTGTAAGTTGATGTTCGGCCACTGCAACCAAACTTCACAGAAAGCTGCAAATTGTAAAATAATATTTTCAGTATATATTATATATATATTTTTATATATATTTGCATTTACTACCAATAACAAACATATACAGGGTAGAATGTGTTCTTTAATTTTTGGACCCTGATTTTATGGCACCTATCCTGTTATATGTATGCCGTTAAGTGGTTAGGGGATTGCGGTTAGGGTTAGAGGGTTATGGTTACGTGCGGTAAGTAGTTAGGGGGCTAGGATTAGGGCCTTAGGGTTTAGGGGTTAATGGTTAGGGTTAAGAAGTGAGGTTTAGGGAGTTAGGATTAGGGTAAGAGGGTTAGGTTTAGGGTCTTAGGGTGAGGTTTAGGAAGTGAGTTTTTTTTTTTTTTACATTTGCATTAACTACCAATAAGAAAGATATACACGGTAGAATATGTTGTTAATTTTTTTTGCCCCTGAAATGATGGCACCTATCCTATTATATGTATGCCATTAAGTGGTTAGGGGATTGCGGTTAGAGGGTTAGGGTTACGCGCGTTAAGTAGTTAGGTGGTTCGTGTTAGGGGCTTAGGTTTAGGGCTTATGGTTAGGAATAGGAAGTGAGGTTTATGGAATTATGGTTAGGGTAAAAGGATTAGGGCTAGGGGCTTAGGGTAAGGGCCTTAGGGTGAGGTTTATTGGGTTAGGGGAAGAGTGTAACAGGCTTCGGGTTGGGGGCTTAGGGTTAGTAAGTGTGGTTTAGAGGGTTAGTGTAGGTATGTTCTTTACTTTTATAAAATGAAATGCCAAAAGATATAATATATGAATTAAAATCAATTAATGTAATGAAATATAGTGTACATTATCCTTGTAAATTGATGTTCGGACACTGCAGGCAAATTATATGTCAGTGTGAAAGTGCCAAAGTTTAAAATCATATTTCAGTAATGATTTTATGTTATACTATACACACATATACAGCTTACAATGTGTTAAAGTATGCAAGCATAATGAAATATAACATTTATCATTCATTTTTTATATATTTTTATTTTTTACATAATCAAAGAATAAATTACTCAATAAATGAATGCACATGTATCAGTCTGTTAAGAAACGGTCACTTCATGCAAATTCTGTGTCAGTGTGAAGGTGAAAGCCACGTGCAAAGTGGCAAGTTATATTTCTGTAATTACTATATATTATACTATAGAAACATATACAGCTTACTATGTCTTCAATTAAGTCATCATAAAAGAGAATATTAATGCTAAATGATTTTTTTTTAAATTAAAATAATTTGTTTAATTAATAATTAATAATACTTTATTATATTTCCATGTATTTGGTACTAATCATAAAGCGTTAACATACAATGTGTTAAATTACATCACCATAAAATATAATATTTTTAATAAAGTAATTACTTTTTATTTTTCAATTATTCAATTAATAACTTAATAAATATTAATACTTTACCTATGATGTTTCAATGTATTTCTTCAAAATGATAAAGAGATAACAATCAATAACAAGAGATAATAAATAAATATAAGTTCTGGAAAGTGTCCAGTATTTATAGAGTGCAAGTGCAAGGACAAACGTGCACATGCACAGTTTATAGGTTTTTCGCCATTTGACGTTTAAAATAGTATTGTATGCTTTTTAAGTGTTTGTTCAGTCTAAAATGGCTGTTTTTACTTCCCTTGCGAAGAGCGGCTGCGTGTTTTGCGTTGTTTTGCAAAGTGTTACTTGCTTGGTTATAGTGCTGACCTCTTCCCCACCTCCTCTACTTACCCTGCGCTGGTGGAGATGAGCGCCATCCTTACGACCCCACAGGACCTCTTCCCCTCCTCCTCTCCTTACCCTGTGTCTATCTTCCCCTCCTTCTCTCCTTACTATGTGTCTCTCTTCCTCTCCTTCCGATGTGTGTCTTATCCCCTCCTCCTCTCTTTCCCCTGTGTCTCCCTTCCCCTCCTCGAGTCCTTACCCTGTGTCTCTCTTCCAATATGTCTCTCTTCCCCTTCTCCTCTCCCTCATTGCCTGCTGCCTGCGACACACAATTATAACCCGCGGCACTTAGAAAAAAAGAATACCCTGCAACCCAAAATTACGACCCGCAGGAAAAAATAATAATACACAAGGTCGTAAAACACATGTAACCGTGCAAATACAAATCCACAAAAACACAATATTAAAAACAAAAACACTCCCCGACAGCACGGGAGGACAGCCAGGACCACTAGAAGTGAGGTTGAATGCCAATTTAACCCCAATTTGCCCCGTTTCACCAATCGAAAATCGCCTAAGCGAGAAAAAAAATGAAAACGAAGCTCCACGACCCGGGACCCAGAAAGACACTGCTAAACACATATGAGTGTCCCTCCCTGCATTTAAAACCTCTAAATTCCCTCTTGCGGCTCCTTAATCCCCCTATGCAGTTAAAACCTATAAATTCCCTCTTGCGGCTCCTTAAAGGGCCTGCGCCACACAAACACTTTGGCCCGCCAGCAGCGGCATCTAACATTAACCCCACAGTGATGGGGCTCCCCATTGGGACCCCTGAAGGGTCCCTACATTAACCCCACATTAACCCTCGCAGTGGGGGTCCCCGATCGCATGCACAGAAAAAACCAAATCTAGATTACACAAAATAAAAAAACCTAAATCACAAAAAATAAAAAAGGAACATTACAGAACATAAAAAAATACATTACAACCCCCCCACTACAGAAAATAACAAACACATTACACACATTACATCCTATCAAAACTATACACATACCACACCATCTAAAATACATTAAATACGATCTAAAATACACACATACCTCACTATCTAAAATCCAATAAATCCTATCTAAAATACACACATACCCCCTATCTATCTAAAATACATCCCCCTATTTAATATACAATAAATCCTATCTCCATATATAAACTCTAATTCTAAAATAAAATAAAATTATTAACATCACTTACCTTTGCAGATGTCCCTTCAGATCACCAACCTGCAGAAAAAATAATAGTACAACACATTTATATACAATAAAGAAACATTCTAAATATTCAAAATATTCTACTCACCTTTCCAGCATGTCCTCCTCATCCTTCTTATTTTCTTCTCCGGTGCGGCCCCTGTTAAAAAAAAAACATTACATGAATACAATATACACACACAAAATAAGGTAAAATAAAAATAATATACAATGAACTTACCCGCCCCCCCCCCCCCCCCCCCCGTGATGTCCCTGGCCTCCTCCTCTTCTGCCCCGGCTTGGCCCTGGAAGAAAAAAAACAAACAGAGGTCCGCACTCTTGGACCTCTCAGACGCTAATGAGCCTCCTACAGACTTTTCTGGAAGAAAACTGGCAATGGCGCATTCTGATTTGATGAAAACGCTGTCAATCAAATTTCAGCCAATCACAAGACGCCAAGGTGTAAGCCAATCAGAAAGGGGTACACCCCAATATCCTATTCTGATTGGCTAATGCACCTGTCATTTTTTTTTAAACCAATCCGAAGCCTTCATTGTTTTCAGACAATCACAATGGGATACACCCCCACAGGGTGATTGGCTGGAGGCATCAGCACATTCTCATTGGCAGCAGTCTAATTGACAGTCACAACAGCAAATCAGAAGGCGCTATTCCCTTCAGCCAATCACAATGGAATACACACCCACGCTATAATTAGCTGAAGACATCCGCATCTTCTGATTGGCTATAATCTGATTGACTGTGACAACAGCCAATCAGAAGGCATAGATGCCTTCAGCCAATCACTTTGTGGGGGTGTATCCCATTGTGATTGGATGAAGGCAGTAAAGCCTTCTAATTGGTTTAAAAAAGATTGACAGGTGCATTAGCCAATCAGAATACGATATGGGGGTTTATCCCTTTCTGATTGGCTTACACCTTGGCACCTTCTGTTTCGCTGAAATTTGATTGTCAGCATTTTTAGCCAATCAGAAGGTGTCATTGCCAGTTTTCTTCAGGAAAAGTTTCTGGGAGGCTCATTAGCATCGTAGAGGTAAGCCAGTGCGGACCTCCGTTCGTTTTTTTTTTTTTTTTTTTTTTTTTTTTTTAGAGCGCAGATTCTTTGAGGGCCCAGCTGGGGCAGAAGAGGAGGAGGCCGGGGACATCACAGGGAGATAAGTTAAATGTATATTGTTTTGATGTTACTTTATTTTGTGTGTGTGTATAGTATTTCATGTATTTTAGATAGTGTAGAATATGTGTATACTTTAGCTAGGTTGTAATGTATTTTAGATGTGTGGTTTGTGTATATTTTAGATATAATGTTTTTTAGATAGTGCGGTATGTGTGTATTTGACATAGTATATTTAATATATTTATTTAATACATAGGGGGGTATTGAATTTTATTACATTTGTACTGTATTGTAACGTACTGTATGTATTGTGTATGTATTTCCTTTTCAGGTGGGTATTTTTTTAAAATTTTCTGTAGTGTGTAGTTTTTTTTTCTGTAATGTACCTTTTTTATTTTTTGTAACATAGGTTATTTTATTTTCTGTAATGTAGATTTTTATTTTTTGGTGACTTTTTATTTCATGTGACAGCTTTTATTATTTTTTGTGAGTTAGGTTTTATTATTTTCTGTAATTAGTGGAGTCGGGGGTTGATTAGGGGGTAGGTAGGTAGTGTAGGTAGGTAGTGTAGGTGTTAATAGGTTACTGTAGAGGGGGGTTAGTTTAGCAAGGTTTATGTTAGCAACGAGCGACAAAGGTACTCAGAGGACTAAAAGCCTTATATTGTGTGCCAAAACGCATTCCCAGCCTTATAATTTTATGGAGTGTCATTTTTTGACGGGCAAGTCGCTAGTCTATTATGAATGTCTGTCTTAGTAAGAAGTATGCAATATATGCTTTACAAAAACAGACAATTAAGGGGTAGAGTTGCACGGTTACATGGTATTTATCATAATAGGCTGCCTCACACAGAGAACCCTTACTGTAATTGAAGGTAAATGAATTGTTTTGTATTAATATTATTATTGTTTATTTGTAACGTGCCAACAGCGCTATACATGGGTTATGATCAAGGAACAAACAATAGCAGTAGGCAAAGAATAGGGGCCCTGTATTTGAGCTTAGAATCCAGTGTCCAAAGTGCTTTCCCGAAGCACCATGCAAGACTGAAAACTCGCAAACTACAATCTAAAGGTAGAAATGGAATAGAATAATTACTTGACAATTTAGCCTTCCAATGTTTAATCTAACTGAAACAGAGATTGCATTCACATTAGTGTAAATTAGATAAAGTGGCTGTAATGGATTTACGTCACAGGATCGACCTTTACAAATTACCCAGTGCTCCACTGACTGAATCTAAGTTACTACTGAGACTCCTCTACAAAGGCTAATATTAAAGCATAACATTGATCAAATATTTTATTAATTAACAGAAAGGCTTGTATAATGCAATATTGCATGAATATCTTATGCATTTAGAGCCTACAAAACACAACTAACCGACATGCGTTTCATCAGGGAGCTTAGCCCTGACTCATCAGGGGTGGATGCTACCACTAGGCAATCAGTTTTTAAAACCTTAAAAAATGGGCTTTGTTTATCATTATCCTCTTAGTTGCCAGGTATATGTTGTCACTATTAAAGTAATGATCAATACTATAAGGGTAACATTTTGCTATTGCTGCACAGTCTTCTTACCTGATAAATCCTGAATTGAATAATTTATATACCAGATTCACATTTTTGTCCGATATTGCAAACAAAGATGCTATGATTCAAACTAATATCACATACTATAGTATAAAGGTCAGTAATTAATTGTTACACCAAAATCCTTAAAATGTGGGTCAGTCCTGGATGGAATACAGTATGTACCAAACTCCCATTTCTGTCCAATATTACAGAATATGAAAGTATGGTTTAAATTCATTTTACATACTGAAATAAAATATTTTTCTCTTATTGTGTAAATTTAAACATTAGATGAATTCGCAAACATTTTAATCTTTAATTGAGTGTAGCAATTATAATGTTTCCAGTAAATGACCAAACATATTAATTCTTGAAGAAATTTTTTAAAAATCTAATATTTTCTTTGTCATGGATTCATAACAAACATATTAATATAAAGATTTTTATTAAATGAATTCACTTTATAAATGTCCACCATATGGATGGTTATCTGAGTTGATCCTTATTTTACATACTTTGTTATAAGATCTAAATTATTCAAACAGAGAAGCAACAAGGGTTAATTTGCATTTAATTCTTAATTAAGATACTTTGCAATAGATCCTTAAACATTTCTAGACAGAATAAAAATAAGGCTTATCATATGACTATATAATTATAAGTGGCCATTTGTCTTATTTATAAGGCATGTACTACTTACATTAAAGATTGACCAATGGCTGTCTATATTTGAGGAAAAAGTAATATGTAATTAAATTGATGTCTATTTATACCTTTTTGTTTTTGTTTTTTTTATAGTAGCAATAAAAGTTATATTTAATCAACGTATTGGGCATATTACACTGAATAGATGCTCTTCTTCCCTTTCAGGTTCTTATTTAACTAGCGACTTGCCCGTCAAAAATGACGGGGCAATAAAAAAGTGTTGCAATGCTGTTTGTCACACAATGTGAGTGTACTGTGTGCCTCAACTATGTAGACCCCTATAACACACTAATGAACGCATGTAATAACACTAGAAGTGCCATGAGGGTCATCCAGGACCCTCATGACACAAAGTGTAAGCACTACACAGTTTTAACACAGTATCTTATGGGGGTCTTTACAGACCCTCATAAGCCTATATTTAACCCCATTAGTTCCATAAGGGTATTTAAAGACCCTCATGGGACAGTTTGAAGCCTAACATTACCCCGTAAGTGCTATAAGGGTTCTCCAGTACCCTCATGACACTAAGTACAAACACTACACTGCACTAAACTCACCCGAATAAACCAATAAATCTAAACCTCGCACCCCTCTACACTAACCTATTAACACCTACACTACCTACCTAAACTACCTACCTACCCCCTAATAAACCACCCACCACTCTAATTACAGAACATTTAAAAAAAATAAAGTCACAAAAAATAAAAAAAACAGTACCGAAAATAAAAAACCTAACTCAACAAAAAATAAAAAATCTACATTGCAGAAAATAAGAAAACCTAAGTCACAAAAAATAAAAAAAGGAACATTACAGAAAATTAAAAAATACATTACAAACCACCCCTCCCCCCAACACAGGGAAAAAAAATACACACCTGAAAAGGAAATACATAGAACACATACAATATAATACAAATAAAATACAATACCCCCCTATCTAACATACAATCAATACTATCTATCTAAAATACATTCCCCAATCTATCTAATATACAATAAATCCTATCTAAAATACATACCCCTATCTAACATACAATACTATATAATATACAATACATCCTATCTATCTAAAATACATCCCCCAATCTAATATACAATAAATCCTAACTATCTAAAATACATACCCCTATCTAACATACAATACTATATAATATGCAATACATCCTATCTAAAATATATACCCCTAACATACAATAAATCCTAACTATCTAAAAAACATACCCCTAACATACAATAAATCATAACTATCTAAAATACATACCCCTAAAATACAATAAATCATAACTATCTAAAAAACATACCCCTAACATACAATAAATGCTATCTCTATATACAAACCCTAATTCTAAGCTAAAATAAAATAATTAAGACCATTTACCTTTGCAGATGTCCCTTCAGATCACCAACATAGGGGAAAAGAAAAAAAATAGTACAACACATTTACAGAAAATAAATAAACATTCTAAATATTCTAAATATTCTACTCACCTTTCCAGCATGTCCCCATCCTTCTTCTTTTCTTCTTCTCTGGCGCGGCCCCTGTTAAAAAAAAAAACATTACATTACTACAACATACATAAACATAAATAAAAAATAAAATAAATATAATATACATTGTACTTACCTCCCCGCGATGTCCCCAGCCACCTCCTCTTCTGACCCTTCCTGGAACAATCTGCGCTCTATAAAAAAACAAAAAACTAACAAAGAGGCTTATAAGGGTCTCTCTCTCTCTCTCTCTCTCTCTCTCTATATATATATATATATATATATATATATATATATATACATATATATATATATATATATATATATATATATATTGATGCTATGTTTATGAATCAGGAAGTGCTGGGATTGCTTTGCTGATCGCCTGATGATGTTATAAGAGTCACATGATGCTCGTTACATGGGGCGAAGCCATTCTGGATGCACTTCCTGAATGTTAAAACAATGGAGGGTATATAAGCCTATGTGGGAGAGCAGAAACGGTTGTATGTTAGTAAGTGCTGATATGAGCAGTGCTTATATACATGTTTACATACTGTTTATGTTTTTTATATCACTGAGGAAGCCTTACTGGCTAAACACGTTTGCCATCAAATTAATACAATTTGATGTTTTTAGATTATTGATTTTATTCATTTTCATTGTGCCTATCCCTATTTGCCATATATGGCATGTACTTGGGATTGCATGGTACAATAAATATATGATAAACACACTATTGTTTGTACTAGTGTGTTTCAATTGTCCCCTATAGTAGACATAAGGAGTTGGTATCATATTTTGTTCTATAGACACTATATAATACTGTACCCAATAGCATTGGTGATCCAACTAAACCTGCTACAAGACTATCTGCATTGTATCCTGTGCCTGGGATTGAGATCTGAGAATTGGACATCGGGTACTTCCAAAGGTACCCCTTTTAACCCATACAGATACCTCATAACTTTGGGGTTATCACATGTGAGTGAAACACTATATGATTGATGTTTTGACATGACTATTATACACTCATGTTGCAATAGGAGGTGGCACGCTGTCTTTCCCCTACCCTTCTTATCACCTTTACTAGTTACTTGGACACGGTGGGAACAGTGTCCTGAGAAGAAGCTGCCACACCTGGCATTTACATTGTGGTTCTGGACTTATATGGACGCACATTTACTCCTTTTTTCCATCTGTGTATTTCTCCGGAGGAACTGTATGTAGACACATCTATATAGTTCATACATATGGAACACTTTCTTGTTGGATTTATGCATTTTTTTCTGACTATTTTGTGTAAACACAGTAGGTATACTATAGAGCGCGTCTATTTGTAGCAATGTACTATATGTAAATTGCTTCTCTGTTTTCTATATATTGATGTTAACATGTTTTTTTATTTAAGAAAGTGAAAAGTTCATTTCCTAGATTGACTAATAAACACAAAAAATTTGCATGGTTAGTGAAGTTTTAACTGTTATGGATTTTATGGACATTCAAACTGTACTTTTTATTGACTAAATTAAGTGCATATTATGCAAATACGTATGTTAAAACATCATATCCATCTTTGACATGAATCACTCTATATTTTTGTGTTGCATACATTACTTTAGAACTATAATTGGTTTATAAAAAAGATTTACAATTATTTTTAATAACAATTATTTGTTATTTTTATTGCAGCATTATATCAGGTGTTTAGGATTTAAGATGATTAACAATTTTGTTTTTGTTGCCACTATTTTAAATGCATGTAAGATACATCAACACTTTAAAGTATTGAATCCTGAGAAAATAGAAAGGCGTTATTTTGTTTTACAGTTCCATGATCACATTTTATTATTTATTTTACAATAATTCACAAAGACATAATATCAAACTTTTATCCTGCTTAGAAATCTATGTTATGGGTACTAGTTTATTTCTAAATATATTTATTGTGTTAATAGTAAAAATATATTTGGTAACTTACATTTTACGTGCAGTGAAAAGGTTTATACGTTCTGTAACACTTTTATCATTTGGTTGTTAAGGAAATAATCTGTGATTGTTCAGAAGTTGCATTAAACATTGATTAATTGAGACCAAAGACTTTCTGATAAGACATATTTAACTTTTTTTTAGAAATCAAATATTAAAATACTTAAAATAAAAGTATACCTCAGGATTTGGAATGGAATTCACAGTGAGCAACAGAGAACCAACAAGTGTATTCCTTAAAAGGATGATAAACTGTGTATACCACAGAGGAATGAGTATGATAGCAAGATCTATATTATGGATATACCATCTCTAATATATCCAATTGTCAGAAATTAATGAAGAGTAATCATAAATATTTACAGCAAGATATTGAGACATTGCAATAATCCATTCCTTTGCTACAATCTTTTCCCTGAGAAAAGGGTGGAGAACTGGAGGACGTAAAGAGTGAAAATAAGAGGAGGGATTGTCAGCAGTGCAATTGGAAACTATTGCAGTTTAAATATATTTGATATTGTGCTTGGAAAAGAGATTAATCACTTGTTGACCAAGTATATATCGAAAAAGTAGATATCCTCTTTGGATCATCATGAAAACACACTTAATTAGCCTAAGTAATAGATAATAAGTAGAGGTGGTGTATTAGGAATTACAAAAAGAGTGATAGTCCATCAATGATTTATATTTCAATCAGTTTTCTATTTTTCTATACAAAAAAGGTTATGATTGAATATAATGGTGCCTTTTATCCAAGCCACTCCCCTGCGGCTTCCCCATCATGTTTTGCAAGTGTCCATTCTAAAAATACTAGTGCACTGTTCAAAATTTCGTTAGTTAGTTAGTTAGAGGGGGCCATAAGCAACAAACCTGTAGTAGGTTGGCTTGCTTGTGGCAAAACTTTGTACATTTATCTGTGACTGTTAATCGAATCTGTATGCTAAACTGTGAGCTATATAAAGCATGTGTAACATTTTATAGGGGATTTCACAGAAATAGATGTGTTTAAGTTTAGAATTGAAGCAAATCTAATGGAGTCTAATGGAATTAGGACCATATGGAGGTTTCTATGGTGGACCCATAATTGTGAAGAGGTGAGCAAAAAAAACAAGGACAGAGGTAGGCATGTCATTAGTGTAGTCTGTTTTAGAAAACCATCTACAGTTGTTCACTAGTTGAGGTTGTAGTAAATGGAGCAGACTTAAGAGGTGCCTGGCTTGAAAATATATAACAACATTACCATTAGTAGGATAAATGGAATTTGTTTCTGAGTTCCTGAATGGTAGAAATAGAGCCTCTAAAGAGGTTAAGCAGTTTTCCTATGTATTTCAACCATATATGGGACCAGGTGAAAAGCTAATAGTGTTCTTGTCCATTTTGAAAGTTCAAATTGCTTGTCAGTGGTAAAAAGAGATACATTGGCATTGGAGAGGTAGGTAGCTTAGCTTTGACCAGGCTTTAATAGTATTGATGTAAAGCTTTTTGGAATTACAATAGGGAGGGATCTTTGTCATTCTAGAAATTGGCAAGTAGATCAAATTCATAAATGGCATAACATTTTGATCAAATGTCACAATCTGTATAATTATCTGTATAATTATGTAAATCTAATCCTTTGTACAGTGGAACAGGCTAGCTACACTATAGGTTTTGAGGTTTTGAAAGTTAAACCTCTCATTATTTGGAAAGCCAAACAAAGCAAAAGCAAAGCTTTCAAATTCTTTATACATTTTAATTTTGTTCTTCTGGGTAATAACACTGGGAGCATCTGTAGGAAATATAGTATTCCGGAAAAAAACATGAAGTAAAGTACAGTTTGCCTGTAACCTTTGTAACATTATTCTTGTAGAATGTGTAGATATTCCATGAAAACACTTAACCCATATAATGATGGTGTTATGCTCATTTAGATGGTAATCTAACAGAGGCTTTTACTTGTTTTGGGTTTCGTGACTCTAATTTCTAAACGGATTAGAACACCAGGCATTTTTCTAAAATCACATGCATGGAATTCTTGTGATTTCTAATAAGCAATTGCATATTATCTGTGAACGCTGTCTATTTATAAACAGCTTGATTTTTAAAGGCCTCTGGTAGAGTTGGACCCTATGGTGGACATAAGGAAACAGAAAGGGTAAGAGAGAAGATCCTTTTGCAATAGAAACAATCAGTTTAAACCATTTGTAGAGATAGTGGGGAAAGTCAATCACTTTAGAAAGGATGGTTAAAAGCCACCCAAAAATAAATACCATTTGTTCCATGGTGATTAATTTTGGTATGAGGTTACTGAGACAGCGTGCCATTTTATGAAGTTTGAACTCAAAAGTTAAAAGATAAATGGGACACAGTGGGGGAAAATATATTAGATAACCTGCTGATTTTTAACGTTTGTCCACTGACAAAGAAATGATCAGTCTAAAATTTTAATGGTAGGTGAATTGAAAGACAGAATAACAAAAAAATAAACAAGAAAAACGCATGTCAAAAAAGTTATAAATTGATTTGTAGGTCAGTGAGGGAAATAAGTATTTGATCTTCTATCAATCAGCAAGATTTCTGGCTCCCGGGTGTCTTTTATACCATTAACGAGCTGAGATTAGGAGCACTCTCTTAAAGGGAGTGCTCCTAATCTCAGCGTGTTACCTATATAAAAGACACCTGTCCACAGAAGCAATCAATCAGATTCCAAACTCTCCACCATGGCCAAGACCAAAGAGCTGTCCAAGGATGTCTGGGACAAGATTGTAGACCTACACAAGGCTGGAATGAGCTACAAGACCATCGCCAAGCAGCTTGGTGAGAAGGTGACAACAGTTGGTGCGATTATTCGCGAATGGAAGAAGCACAAAATAACTGCCAGTCTCCCTCGGTCTGATGCTCCATGCAAGATCTCACCTTGTGGAGTTTCAGTGATCATGAGAACAGTGAGGAATCAGCCCAGAACTACACGGAAGGTTCTTGTTAATGATCTCAAGGCATCTGGGACCATAGTCACCACGAAAACAATTGGTAACACACTACGCTGTGAAGGACTGAAATCCTGAATTGCCTGTAAGGTCCTCCTGATCAAGAAAGCACATGTACAAGCCCGTCTGAAGTCTGCCAATGGACATCTGAATGATTCAGAAGAGAACTGGGTGAAAGTGTTGTGGTTAGATGAGACCAAAATCAAACTCTTTGGCATCAACTCAAATCGCTGTGTTTGGAGGAGGAGGAATGCTGCCTATGACCCCAAGAACACCATCCCCACCATCAAACATGGAGGTGGAAACATTATGCTTTGGTGGTGTTTTTCTGCTTAGGGGACAGGACAACTGCACTGCATCAAAGGGACGATGGACAGGGACATGTACCGTCAAATGTTGGGTGAGAACCTCCTTACCTCAGCCAGGGCATTACAGAATGACAATAACCCAAAACACACAGCCAAGGCAACAAAGGAGTGGCTCAAGAAGAAGCACATTAAGATCCTGGAGTGGCCTACCCAGGCTCCAGACCTTAATCCCATAGATATCTTCGGAAGGAGCTGAAGGTTCGAGTTGCCAAACATCGACCTCTAAACCTTAATGACTTGGAGAGAATCTGCAAAGAGGAGTGGGACAAAATCCCTCCTGAGATGTGTGCAAACCTGGTGGCCAACTACAAAAAACGTCTGACCTCTGTGATTGCCAATAAGGGTTTTGCAACCAAGTACTAAGACAAAGGAGTCAAATACTTATTTCCCTCTTTGACCTGCAAATTAATTTATAACTTTTTTGACATGCGTTTTTCTTGTTTATTTTTTTGTTATTCTGTTGCTCACTGTTAAAATACACCTACCATTACAATTATAGACTGATTATTTATTTGTCAGTGGAGAAATGTTTAAAATCAGCAGGGGATCAACCACTGTACATATATCTTATTACTGAGAGTGATAAGTTGTATATAGGGTTTGTGTTTAGATTTTATCACTCCAGGTAGGAGATTTCCTGGTCCATTGGCTTCCTTATAGAGCCTGTTAGCTTTAAAACATAAATTGAGAACAATTGCTTCTTAGATTGAATGGTTTTATACATTGCCACAAGAACTTTGAGCAAGCTCTTGGGGTAAGTTCATATCCCTTGTAAGCTATAGAAAATTGCTTGCTCTGTTTTAAAATATTTGCTTTCATACATTTATTTTAGCCAGTTGTTGAAAAGAATGGACTGCGCAGCTACATTGTGTAGGAGCACCAATTAAATGTAATGACCATGGGAGAGAAGTTGAAATTGGGAATTGATTGGGTATAACCATGCCAAGTATAAATGGGTGAATGATACAATGAGTTAAATGAGATGAGCCTAAGGGTATATCAATGTGTGTCTATGTGTTGTGTGGTGCAGAGTAGTATGAGAACTGTCTGTTGGAAAGCAGTGACTTCAGTAATTAAATAAAGAAATATTTATAGAAAGTTAACAAATTGGGTTGTTATGCAAATTAGGAGATATGAATTGATTTAATCTATTGGAAGATTATAATAACTGTTAAAGTCTCTACCTAGGAGGAAATAGCCCTTACTTAAAACCAGTAGGGAGAAGCATAACATTTAGAGGATAGGCTCTTGTATGTTAACTGTGCAATGTATGATTAGACAGCTCCAATTATTTATGAAACAGTGGTCACTCCTCTGCTTTTGGAATATTTTTTGTGGATATAATAGTGCCCATCCAGTCTGTCTCTAGTTTATGAGATTTACACCTAGCTAGATATGTTTCCTAAATAATGACTCCTAGAGACTGCAAATGTCTTAAGACCCTCTTCTATTTAAACTTTGTACTATAGCCACTCAAATCCTAGGAATAAAATGTAATTACTTGTGCCACAACTATTCAAATAAACTCTGGCAGACAAGCATATAAAGAATAAAGTAATGCAGTCACAAGAAGATGAAGAGGGAAACAAACCAATAAACAAGAAAAGTTGTGTAACAGCCATGCATCGACATTAAGGCCCCCATAACTACAGACAAAGGGCCCTATTCAATTGCAAGCCTGCAATTACCTCCAAACTGAACTTTTTGCTGCAGGTCAAATTTTTCAAAACATTTAGAAATATTCAATTGTCACTAATCTGTAATTACAGGCTCACAGCCTGAACACGCAAACCCTGAACCCATATGCAGCATTTTAGGGCATGATCATGATCAATTAAACAAGCCTGTAAGTTACTTTTTAGACAGAGCCAATAGTAAATGAGACTATCATCATGATGTCAGTAAAACAGGAAGTTTAAACTATAATGTATAAGTGTTTAGAAGTACAATTTTTGATCGGACTTGCAATCCAGCAATGTATAAATCAATCAAAATCATTAAAGCAACTGTTCTAATCCATGTGGGTTCCATGATATGTATTAACTTCTCGATTCCCGGGACTGATATAACAGAAATAAAACTGATTTTTTTTTATTTTTTTTTTATTGCAGATTTGTGAGTTTGAGATTGTTGTGCTATTAATTCTAATGGTAAATATGATTTTATAGTATTTTGTAGAAAATTCAGGTATTATATATTCATCAGGGGTGATGCAGCTTCTATCAAGGGGGCATATTTATAGCCTGTTTCTGATGGCATTATGGAATATAGTGCTACGTAATATGTTGGAGCATTAAAAATAAAGGTTAATAATAATAATAATAATAATAATAATAATAATAATAATAATAATAATGGCATTATGGTGGTATGCCCCTTAAACCTTTAAAAATACATGATCTTCACCTACATACCAAATGGCAAGTCTTAAATCACTGAATAGAGGATAAGTAATAATCTTTAAACTAATAAAATAGTTTAAAACCTGAATTAATTTCAATTATCCTGAATGTTTTTATGCCACATGTTGTTCAGTATCTCATTCTGGCACTCAGATCATTAATACATTGCCCTAATCAGGTTCAAAACAACAATGTATTCCAATTATATGGGATGTGGTCTTATAACACATAAAGCTATCATGTCTGCTTATAATTTGATTTGATTTAATAATAATTCTAAATATGACCTTAACCCATTGTGTGCACTGCTGCTTAATAATGTAAGTGTTCATTTCCATGTACAATTAGTGGCTCTCAAGCTATTTATAATGTTTAGTATTATTCATATCTACAACCTCCAAATGCACAAAGATTGCATGCATATTTTACAATCACTACTATTAAATGTAGAGAGAGCTCTGTAACATAAAGGGCTAGTGTAAGTGTAAGGTAAAGGACTATTATTTAGTTCACCACTTGTTAGTTCAAGAATTGTATGTTTATAAATTCAAAAATAAAGCCATCTGCAAATAAAATGGTTTAAAAACAAATGCTACCTGCCTGTCATGCCACATGACTTAACATTGTGTTTGTGGAAGACATTGAAATCACCTGGCAGCTGTTCTATAAATATTTTGTTTACACCTGAGCCTAAGGACCTAAGGTAATTTTTTTTTACTTATTCCAATAGTCACTGGGTATTTGGATGGGTTTGGCTTTTAAGGCTCTAACATTTATTCTTTTTTATGATGTCCTTAGAATCGATACAATTTCCTTAAAACCCCCATGTAAGGAATATAGTGTACAGTTGCGCAACTTTGGCCATATTATTTATTAAGTACATCCCATGACATCACCCATTAGTGATGGGACAGAATTAGGTTAAAAAATAAAATTTGGGTGAATAATACAGGATATTTACATGTACAAGTTACAAAATTTAAATGTATTTCTTTTTTTGGAATCAGTTTGCCATTTTCAATTTTATGCTTCTACAATTCAAACAGAAATAAAATGACCACAGTGATTCATTGATTGACTGATACACTCCTATAGCAGCAATGCAAATAATGTTTTCTGTTACAAAAATTTGATATAACAGATATGATTTTTACAAATCTTGCTGATTAGTTCTCAAACTGCATTATAATATTTTTTAAGAGTTGTTATAAAAGCAAGACAAACATTGTAGCAATTTATGTGAGGACAAATATTAATGTACAATCACTTAAAAATTGGAGTGTTCCTTTAGGAGTTTTTGGACGGATAAATAATTTCAAGTGACAAACACTTTGGACACAGTATGAAATAAAATATCATATACTCTCAGAATGTTTACATAGTTCGTAGTAATGCCGTGCTACAATTCAGTGTTTCCTCTTTCTCATCTGTATGAAGAAAAGATTATTACCAGTACCAAAGCAACTGAGAGCAGCATTATATTGATATGAAAATGCCAGAAAATGTCACTGCTAAAATATAAGGAAAGATGGATTACTTTGCTAAACAATCCGGTGCAATGTTGCAGAGTGTGGAGTTATCTTTATATTAAGATCAAAACACACACACAAATTTTGTTTTCTACACGTAGAAAAGTTTCAAGCGATCTGATTAATCCCTCTTAGCTATTTATCCTGTTAATCACATCCTTGGTCATGAGAAACCACTTTAAAACAGCAAGATTGCAGGCAATGAATAGCATTGTGTTGATATAATCATTTGATAATTTAGCAATGCCTGGCAACAAGCGTCCCATCCCCTATATGATCCTATAATGAATGAAACCAGTAGCAGTTGAATCTGATTTTTTTAAGTATTTGTAATATTGCTTTTTTGATACTTAATATGCATTTTATTAATAATCAATGCCTAATTATAACATCTTGCTCCTGTTGTTAGGGCACTACATTGGTCCACTTCCTTTCTATGAGCAACTTGCTGCAATTACTGAAGAGTAGCTCTCCAGCAACTAAAATAAAATTATTATTTTTTAAAATCCTAATTGAATGGAATTAAAGCTCAACTTTGCACTTCTATGTATATGAAGAACTTAAGTTTATAATATGGATATTTTTCATAGAAAGTTAAATAATAATCAGAGCTTTTATTATCTATTATACTGTATATATACTAGGGCATTGTTCTTTGTTCTAAGAAGAAACCATCGATGCAAATAAAATGCTATTAAAATCTAATTATAGGCAGCCACAAACCTGTAGAGCATAACAATAATATTAGTTGGAACAGCAACTCACAATTGAATTCCCCCTCCTCTACCTTTCAGGCTGAATGCCAACAAAAATTCTATATAAATATTCAAGATATTGAAGATGAAAGTCCCCACACACGAGTTTAGGGCCTTAATAAATTAGCCCTCGTAGTTCCCTCTGTCCTCGCAAAAGACAGTTTTTTGCTGTTTGCAAGGACCGATTTCCCAATACGTCCCTCGCAGCCTGCTTGACGAGATGACACTGAAAAATGCCAGAGAATAGGCTCCCACGGGGTGATTGGATAAAGGCACCTGAGCCTTCTGATTGACTGTTGTCACTGTGAATCAGACTGCAGCCAATCATAAGGTGCAGATGCCTTCAGCCAATCACCCCATGGAAGTGTATCCCATTGTGATTGGCTGAAAGCAATAGTGCCTTCTGATTGGTTATAAAAGAGTGACAGTTCCTTTAGACAATCAGAATAGAATATAGGGGTGTATCCCATCCTGATTGGCTCACACCTTGGCGCCTTCTGATTGGCTGAAATGTGATTGAGAGCCTTTTCAGCCAATCGAAAGGCGCCATTGCCAATTTTCTACCGGAAGAGGCTCTGGAGGCCTCATTAGTGTCAGTAAGTTTTTTTTTTTGTTTTTTTTAGAGCGCGGATTCAGCAAGGGCCCAGCCGGGGCAGAAGAGGAGAAGGCCGGGGACATCGGGGACAGGTACATTTTCAATTTATAATGTTTAAATTTATATTTATTTGTTCTGTTTGATGTATGTGTGACTAATGTTATCTATCCTTTTTCCAGGGGCCGAGCCAGAGAACAGAAGAAGATGCACGGGGACATGCTGGAAAGATGAGTTTAATACTGTATTTGTAATTTTTATTTATTCTATGTAATTTTTTTTTTTTTAATAATCTGATGTTTATTTTTTCCTAGGGGGTGCGATCAGAAGGGACCTCTGCAAAGGTAAGTGGTCTTATTTATTATATTTTAGCTTAGATTAGGGGGTATTGTATAGATAGGGGGTGATGCTTAGATAGGAGGTTAGGTATAGATAGATAGATAGATAGATAGATAGAGGGGAAATGTATTGTAGTTAGGTGTATATTTATAATATTTATGATGTTTTTTTTTGTGGTGGGGGGTTGTAATGTCCTTTTTTGTTTTGTGCACCTTAGTTTTTTTTTATGTACGTTAGGTTTTTTATTTTATGTATGTTAGGTTTTATCATATTATCTAATTAGTAGGGTGGGGGGTTTAATAGGCGGTAAGGTAGGTAGTGTTAGGTAGGTAGCAGTTAATTGGACAGGGGAGAGGGGGGTTAGTTTAGATTTAGCAGTTTATTGGGGGGAATAGTGTAGTGTAATGTTTGTACTTAGTGTCACGGGGGCTGAAAGACCCCCATGGCACTTATGGGGTTAATAATGGCTTCTAATTGTCCTATGAGGGTCTTCATAGACCCTTGTGAGACTGATTGGGTTAACTAGAGGCTTTTACAGGGGTCTGTATAGACCCCCATAATGGATGGGGTTAGATGGAGGCTTATGGGGGTCTGTATAGACCCCATAAGGGATGGGGTCAGATGGAGTCTTATGGGAATCTGTATAGACCCTTATTTAAGTGATGGGATTAAATAGGGCTAGATGGGGTTAAATAGGCCCAGTTAGGGTTATTAGGTCCAGATAGGTTTAACTAGACCCAATTAGGGTTAGATTGGCCCAGTTAGGGTTAGATAGGGTTTAGTATGGGTTAATGGGGTATAGTTAGGCTTAATAGTGTAGTATAGTGCTTAGACTTTGTCATGGGGGTCCTGGAGGATCCTTATGGCACTTGTAGTGTTAACCTAGGGGTTAATAGTGTCCTATAGGAGTCTATATAGACCCTGATTGGACTGAGAGGGGAAATTATAGTCTCATGGGGCTCTGTATAGGATAAGGGAGAGGGGATTAGTTTAGATTTAGTAGTTTATTGGGGGAATAGTGTAGTGTAGTGTTTGTACTTAGTGTCACGGGGGCTGAAAGACCCTCATGGCACTTATGGGGTTAGTAATAGGCTTCTAATTGTCATTTGAGGGTCTTCATAGACCCCTGTGGGACTGAATGGGTTAACTAGAGGCTTTTACAGGGGTCTGTATAGACCCCCATAAAGGATGGGGTTAGATGGAGGCTTATGGGGATCTGTATAGACCCTTATTTAAGTGATGGGATTAAATAGGGCTAGATGGGGTTAAATAGGCCCAGTTAGGGTTATTAGGTTCAGATAGGTTTAAATAGACCCAATTAGGGTTAGATTGGTCCAGTTAGGGTTAGATAGTGTAGTATAGTGCTTAGACTTTTTCATGGGGGTCCTGGAGGACCCTTATGGCACTTGTAGGGTTAACCTAGGGGTTAATAGTGTCCTATAGGGGTCTATATAGACCCTGATTGGACTGAGAGGGGTAATTATAGTCTCATGGGGCTCTGTATAGAGCCCCATGAGTTATGGGGTTAATTTAAGTGCTCATTTGGCTCTGTAAAGCACCCCTTGAGTTATGGGGTTAATTTAAGTGCTCATGGGACTATGTATAGAGCCCCATGGGTAATAGGGTTAATTAAGGGATTATGGGCGCCTGTATTGTCCCCCATGAGTTATAGGGTTAATTAAGGCTCATGGGGCTCTGTATTGAACCCAATGAGTTATAGGGTTAATTAAGGGCTTCATGAGTTTGGGGTTAATTTAGGTGCTCATGGGGCTCTCTATAGAGCCCCATGGGTTATAGGGTTAATTAAGGCTCATGGGGCTCTGTATAGAACCCCTTGAGTTATATGGTTAATTACACGCTCATGGGGCTCTGTATAGAGCTCTATGAGTTATAGGGTTAATTAAGGTCTCATGGGGCTCTGTTTAGAGCCCCATGAGTGATGGGGTTAATTTTAGTTGCCTGGGGAGTACTTATAGTACCCCCCATGGCAGGGGTTAATATTTTTTATCGCAGGTCCTTTACAGTCCTTTAAGGACCCGTGAGGTGGGAAATTGGAAATGCATAGGGGTCACGATCAATGCCAATTGGGGACCTCGCTGCAAAGGGGTAATGTGGGCGGGCTGCGGTCCCTATGGAGCCTTGCATCAAGGGATTAATGTAGGAAAATGTTTTTAAATGCAGCAGGGGCCTGATCTATGCTGATCAGAGACCCCCCGCTGCAAGGGATTAATATTGGGGGGCTGCGGGGGTTCCTATGGACCCCTGCAGCAAGTGGTTAATGCGGGTCACTTCGGGGGTCCCTTATATGTAGGACTGCCGCGGAGGTCCCGTTCAGGACCCCCGCAACAATTGATGAGGTGGTGGAGTCTGCAAGATCATCTCGCAGGCTGTCACTCCTCATGTAGATTTTCTCTGTGTTGATAAGGATGGCCGTGCTGCGTATCTCACACGTTGCTCGCAGCAGGACTAATTTAATAGAGTTGTAACTTTTCAAAATTTGCAGCACATAGGGTTTAAGTAGAAATCTTGTATCTATGAGGCTGGAATTCAATAAGGCTGTTAGTCTGTCGTAATTAATAAAGCGCCTATTAATGCAAATCTATAGTTAAATCTAAAGCTAAATAGTTTTACAGAAATCCAATGTTACATGTGCAAAATAGTTATATTGAAGTATATAACACAGTATATTTCAATGCATATTTTATTGGACGAACAAGTAAAATGCTTTCAAAAGATGAACCTCTCTTTTTAAAATCAATGCTGCTTGTATTTCAAAATCAGTAATCAGTACAGGTATTGCTTTTTATTTATATTTTGCACACATTCACACATCAGTTCTAAGGTGTTGCTAATGTGATATCATGTCAAACAATATAATTTAATCTCTGTTATACTAAACATAAGCAATAGAGGACATTTTTTAAGAATTAATGTGTTGAACTTTTGTGCAAAAGATTACATTTTCTCTGACTTTATCTTTAATAATATTTATACATCATAGTAGGCTTAATAAACCAACTATATTGCTCTGTGTAAATAAAAACAATTGGTAATAATAATAACACTGTGTGTAACAGTGTTATTATTATTATACATGAAAGTTAAAATACTAGCATTAACAGCTAATTGGCAATAACACTGTGTGTAACAGGAAAATAATGCCCAAAACAACTATTTCAATGCAAATAATGTTTTGTAAAGTTGCGATATAATGAGTGAGTATTTCTGTGGTACAAAGGGTTTTTTCTGCATTTTTGGGGGCCAAAGTCATTTTATGATTATTATTATTATTATTTATAATATGTCAACACGTTTTGTAACACTATGTACCACAGTCACTACATAAGACAAATATGCCAAACGTTCCATACTAGTACAGAAGGTATAGAGGGCACTGCTTTCGTAAGAGCTTACAATCTAAGTGATTTTGGCCATTTACCAAGAATTTTCACTACATTTAGTTCTAATCTATACATTTGATGTGACTTTATAGGCCGCCAACAGGCATACTGCCAAATAGAAAAAAGTGACTTTCAAAGAAAATCACATCACTTGGAATTGCACACCATAGCATCAACATTCGCATGAATGCATTTTACGTCTGCACTACTAGAAAGACAACTACTGAATGCTTGTCACATAACAGATATGTACTTCAAAGGCTGATATAGAGGCTGGTATAGCTAAATCAAGAACGAAAAAGTGTTATTCATGATTACATTTTATTATTATTAGTGATAGGGTAAATATATTTCTAGTTGTCTATTTATTGGATGTAAAACACCACTGAGCTGCATTAACCACACTATAAAATCAGGATGTAAGCATACACTTTGAAAGGAAAATAATTTGCATGGGCAACACAGTTACTGGTTTATAAAGATTGTTGGAAAAGAAAACAAATTGATTTTGTCACTCGTTAGAAATGAAACGATTGAAATAGTTTAAATTACTTAAACTAGCAAACAAATATTTTTTTTTAGAAATAAAGAAAGATACATTTTGTGAACTTGTGTTATACACAGGGGCAAAGGAACTGTGATGGGACAAATAGAGTTTGCCAGTAGTGAGTGCTATAGAGGGCAGTGTGCCTCCCCCAGAAAAAAACTTTAACTAAGGAAAGCATTTGACTTTCCCTCTTTTTAAAAAAAACTGGAAGGATGCAATGAACAACCAGGACTCTGAAGACTACCTGGCAAGACTCAGCAGAAAGAGTATTTGTGTAAAGGTACACACGAAATTGTAATAAAAACAAATGGCCAATATACTTTTCCAGGCCTATATTTTTGCACCACAACAATAGACTTATAGAATATATTTAGTTGATTTATATGTTTTCAACCCACTTCTACTCTTTGCTCTTTATTCTGTTTTTTCAGTCTTCACTTTTCCTCATATGACTTTCTACCTCCACTCTCTTGCTCTTCACTAATTCCTCTTCCCTTCACCTTGGAAAGTATCATGAAATTAGAGGAAAGTGAGGAGGAAGAAAGCCTGTGTAAAGCAGTGAGATGATAGTGAGAAGAGGGAAGTCTGGCTTATGCAGGGATGATAGTGAGAGGGGGGAAGCCTGTGTTATGCAGTGATGTGATAGTGAGGACGGTGGAAGCCTGTGTTATGCAGTTATGATAGTGAGGAGGGAGAAACCTCTGTTATACAGTGATATGATAGTGAGATTGGAGGAAGCCTGTATTATGCAGTGACATGATAGAAAGGAGGGAGGAAGCCTGTGTTATGCAGTGATAGTGTGGTGGGAGGAAGCTTGTGTTATGCTGTGATAGCATATATATTACCCCTTATCTGTCAGTAATGCATTTGAAAGATTGCCCTAGTGACAGTTTATGATGAGGAGCAAATAGGTGATTCCTAATAATAACAAACAGTTAAAAATGATTAGTGTCTAGATTTTATGTCTGTAGTATAAGAATAAATAAATGAGAAGTATTAGTTCATCAATGAATACACAAACAGAAGAATAGTATTTGCATTTTTTTCTCTCCCAAGTTATATTGCTTCTTAGCTCAGATATCCTATAATGTTATGGATTATTATCATAGACTTTAATATTCCAGGACATATTAATTGATTAGCTCACGGGTGTGTTGTGGTAATTCTAAGATTGTTCCACTTGTAGCAATTTATTTGAAAAGTAGAAGTTTTCTTCTCTTTTTTTTACTTACCTGATTTTCTCCCACAGCATGACCTAAAAGGAATTAAATAATGACATTATTAGTTACCTATCAATTTTCTCTACTTACCCTATAAAGCATATCTCCACTTCAGCTACTGTTTGGTCTCTGGTGAAGTCAATAAGCAAAATGCACGTCAGGCCATCAATGTATTTGCATGCCACCAATCAGATCTAAAATGTTTGAGATGTGTTTGAGACAAACAGTTGTAAATACAGTATATTAATTTCCTCAGAGTTGATTAAGATACTTTTCCTCTTATGTGTTATATTAGCATGATAACCAATTTGTTGGTTACTAACCATAAGATTATTATTTTGATAGATGCATACTGCTTGAAATTACAATTAAAGGTATATAGTATTTATGTATTTTATTTGTTGGTATCCACTGAGGGGAATTACTTTTAGTATATAAGGAATATTAATACTAAATTTAATCTTGACCCTAATTTATAATCTTGACCATAACTTAAAAAGCCCTCAACAACAATGCACCCCCTTACATCTTTGCTCTCATCTCCAAATACTCCCCCACATGCCCTCTTCATTCTGCTAACGACTTTCTTCTTTGTACCACTCTTGTCACCTCCTCTCACTCCCACCTCCAGGACTTTTCTTACACTGACCCTATTCTCTGGAACTCCTTCCCTTGCTTCACCAGACTATCCTCCTGCCTCAAATCCTTCAAAACTTCAATAAAAATACATCTCTGTAAAGAAGCCTATAACCTTCCACCCTAACATGCTCAGCACTACTCTCTCTCTTCTGTACCACATACAACTTCAACCTTTAGATTGTAAGTCTACGAGTTTCAAACCTGCAAGATGCTTTAGGGAAAGTGCTATGGACACCGGATTCCAAGCCCAAAGACAGGGGACCTCCATTCTTCGCATATGTTAATCTTGAACTTGTCTTTGCCTGAAACTTAACTTATGTATAGTGCTATGGAATATGTTGGCGCGTTACAAATGAACAATAATAATAATAATAATAATAATAATTGAATCATTTCTAAACGTTTGGATATAAGAAGATTCATTACCTCAGCATTGATTTAGGGGAAGTTAAATATGCTTTCTTTCTCCTTTCTCCTATTTAAGAGATGTCACCTCTTACTTATTATATTAAGCACTATAATAATTGTGTTCCTGCTTATAAGATCTTCATTTGGGATACCACTATTGTATATGCTATCCCCTACTACACACATGAACGAGACTCAAGTCAGCCGACACCTTTTGTACTTTAGACTGAAACTATTTATCTGTCCCTTAAACACAATAGATTGTTTCTCTCCTTTTTTTTTACAAATACATATTTTTTATTTTTTTTAAGTTAATTTTTAAATTAATCTACTATTTTTCTTAAGGGATTCATTCTACTCTGATAACCAAAGTATATAATATTGTATATGTAGGTTTTTTTTTTAGTTGAATTAGCATTTGTCAAACTCATTTCATACATTAATCAAGAAAGCATTATATATATATATATATATAAATATATATATATAAATATATATATATATATATATATATATATATATATATATATTCTTTAATTTAACTTGGCACATAGAAGTTGTTGCCAACAAACATGGATTTTTGTTATTTTTGTTTAATACATTATGGAGTACACAGATTATTCATGTATATGTCTTAACCATATAGTTATGTAAAAATTTAGTGTATGCAGAGGGCATTTTTTTTCTTTATAACTTTTTA
The DNA here is from genome assembly GCA_027410445.1 of Discoglossus pictus. Taxonomy (NCBI): domain Eukaryota; kingdom Metazoa; phylum Chordata; class Amphibia; order Anura; family Alytidae; genus Discoglossus; species Discoglossus pictus. The sequence continues at coordinate 146,234,993 of CM050166.1, forward strand.
TTCTTTCATTACAGTAGTACTTTTTAATGACTCGTAGTTAGCTTGGTGTTTCCATAATACATCATTCTGCAACTTTCTGAAGCATGGCATATGGTGATCAACTACTTTCACTTTCTGAACTATATTCCTTTGAGATGCCAAAACACAAGAAAACTCCATATGTTCTTTGTTCACAGTGTCAAATTTCTCCTGTTGATGGACTAAATTATTTAAAAAAATAACTCTACCTATAAAAAAAGTTTAAAAAAAAAAATAGTCCAAAAATGCAATTCCTTTATTTACATACTTAAATATAAGGTTCGATTTACAAAAATGCAGACTTGTTTGCAATACATTTCTTCATGTAAAAATAGTTTTATTTTGTGCCCATTTTTTGTTTCTTTATGTTTCATGCTACAGTGTTTCTACAGTCTATCATATTTATATTACAGTTATTTGTAGAAAGGTGGTGTGCCAGGCATTACAAACAGGTACCTTAACAAAACAAATAGGACCAATATTCACAAGAACATTTCCTTCTATCATATTCTGCTGGTAAAAAGTTATTTAGCAATTCAGTTTTGCAATGATGTTACATCAGTGCTTATTTATCAAAATATCTTAAAAAGTGGTTTTCAACACAGCATTGGTACTTTTACTTGATATGTTATTCTGTCTGCTTATAAAATGTGATCTAATTGACATTTGAAAAAAAAAAAACTCCATCTGATAACACCCCACCCCCACAAATGACACAAAAAGTTATTAAAGGACAGTAAGCAGTAAGGAATAGTTAAAAAAAAAACCACACATTTGGGAATTATGTAAAAAAATAACTTTAGCAGGTATGCAAGACATGAACATAGAACCATTTTAGCGAAAATCTTATATTTAGATGCATAAACTCATTTTAGACTGCTAATTTGTCTACAGGAGGATTAACCTTTGGGGGCTTACTCTTCCACAGATTTCTGTTGTCAAGTGTGCTGTCTGAAGAGGCCGTTTTCACAAGAACGGAATAGAGATTTTATCTGAATCCACAGTTTATCCCACTCCTCCCAAGTATCTAGTTTCTTTCATGAACAAAGACAAAATAGCTGTGCTTTTTGGAATGGTGTAAAAGCCGGAAAGGAACGCAATGGACTGAATCAGGCCATTTATAAAAGAACAATATATAAAAAACAAAATCAATTTGATATAATACTTTATTAACCCTTTAGAAACCAAAATATCAAACGGAACATTGCAAAAATTGCAAAAATGACTCGGAACAGCAACTTTCCAGAGGGTCAAAAATACCAAATTCACCAAATACAGGATTCATGTAATAACCTACATAAATTCAATAGAAACTAATTTCAAGAACCCGTTCTGGGCCAGAATACAATATTTCACAAAATGACGCAGAACGGCAACTTTCCAGATGGTCAAAAATGCCAAATTCCCCAAATACACGTAACTAGGTGGGGGTGGTACGACTTTAAATTGCAGCACAATTGCACCCCGACAAATGTGCACTCACGCATGAGCACTAGAGATGTCGCTGACAGTTCGCCCGCGGACTATTCGCAGTGATTTTGGGTCGTCCTCGCTCGCAGCGGACGGCGGACAAATGCGCTTTTCGGTTCGCCCCCTATTCTTTATCATTGAGGAAACTTTGACGCTGCACCTCACAGTCAGCAGACACATTCCAGCCAATCAGCAGCATACACTCCCTTCCAGAGCCTTCCATCTGAAGGACAGCATACATTTTAGAATCATTCTGAAGCTCCATTCGTTGTGAGAGGACAGATAGTGTAGCTGCTGGAGATTTAATAGGGAAATAGATAGCCAGGCTGTGTATTTAGCTTTCACTACAGACCTGAAGGACTTATCTGATATCTGCTGCAAGGACAGCAACCCCAAAAGCCCTTTTTAGGGGTTGAACATCATTTATTTTATTTTATATATTTTTTCTGTGTAATCTAATTGCATATGCCTGCCTGCCAGCTGTGTGTGACAGGCTAACACCTAACAGCTTATATTGTGATTATTTTCACTACTCATACGTGGTGGTGTACCATACATTGAAAACAACAATTTTTTTCCTGTAATCTAATTTCAGTTGCCTGCCTGTGTCAGGCTCACAACTTATATTGTGCTCAGTGAAATAAAACAATTATTTTTTGACTGTAATAGATTAAATAGCAATTGCCTGCCTACAGGTCTGTCTGAAGCCTATTGCATCTACTCTGCCAACTTTTGCCAGTGCACAGTGATACATCATATCTGGTGCAACCGTAGTGTACAGTGACATAAAACAACACTTTTTTGACTGTAATCGATTGAATATCAGTTGCCTGCCTACAGGCGTGTGTGTGAGGCCTACAGCGCCTACTCTGTCAACTTTTGCCAGTGCATAGGGACACTCATATCTGGTGGCACCTTAGATTGCATGCGCAGTGCCCCAAATTTGAAGTGGGAGGACCGACCAAGCATCTTTTTCCATTTCCCGCTTCCAAAAATCCATGCCATATACACATCCCCTGATAGGTGACGTAACAGGTATCAAACTGATAGGAATAAATTGTACAACTTAATACACCACTCCTATCTGGTGGCACATTACATTGCACGTGCAGTGCCCCAAATTTGAAGTAGGAGGTCCGACCAAGCATCTTTTTCCATCTCCCTGTTCCAAAAATCAATGCCATATATACGTCCCCTAATAGTGGACGTAACAGGGATTAAACCGATAGGTATAGTATTACTTAACAGTACACACCTTATAATAGCGCAGACAGAGGCAATGCAGAGAGAGGAGTCAGAGGAGGAAGGTGGCTTTGAGGAAGTGGAAGACCAAAGACAGCAGCGTCCAAGGGGGCTTGTTGTCACCTTTTGGGGACCCTTGGTGGCTGGGTGGAGGAAGAGACCTTCAATGACATCAGTGAGGACAAGGAACGGGACATGGCTAGCTTGGTATCCAACCTTGTGCAAATGGGGAGTTTGCGGTTTTGCAAAGGGACTGTTTGCGGTTGTTTGCGGTGCATTAAACGGGGAGATTGGTCTGTTACTGTGAAGCGGGTGTAACCCTTACACATACCTGATGTTTTAAAGCATGTTATTCCAAACAATTTAGGAATGTTAGGTGATTTATGCCCTTTATGGCTTAAAACCAGACTCTGCATCAACTATGTAATTTTCCGTGGGAGTTTTGCCATGGATCCCCCTCCGGCATGCCACAGTCCAGGTGTTAGTCCCCATGAAACAACTTTCCCATCACTATTGTGGCCAGAAAGAGTCCCTGTGGGTTTTGAAATTTGCTTGCCCATTGAAGTCTATGGCGGTTCGCCCGGTCCGCCGGTTCATGAACATTTGATGAAGTTCGTGTCCGCGGTTCGCGAACCGAAAATGTTATGTTCGCGACATCACTAATGAGCACACCCACACAAGTACACCCGTCACTTGCGCGCCCGACAGGACAACATGGAACCCGCAGGACTTCAAATAAGGGTGTCATCCTAGGGCACAATTAGATCCTCACACTATTAGTTCTGCTCTCTGCTGGTGTCCTGCCTACAGCCCCCAGCCTCCCCTGCACCCACACTCTAACATCACCCTGCAGGCACATTTTACCATCATTCTGCACCCACACTCTAATATCATCCTACACCATCACTCGAACATTACTCTGCAGAAATACTCTAATATCTTTGCAGGGGTATGTTAGAATGTGGGTGCAGGTTGATATTAGAGTGTGGGTGCAGGGTGATGAAGTCAGGGGATAAAAGAGAGTAGAGAGGAGATAAAGGATGATATTAGAGTGTGTTTGAAGAGTGTTTCTGGAGAGTGATAATAGCGAGTGCAGGGTAATGTTAGAGTGTGGGTGCAGGGTGATATTGCTATTTACGTAGTAATATTGTCCCCTTTATAGTATGAGGGAAGCAGAGGGCTGTAGGCATGACACCTACAGAGAGCAGAGGTAGCAGATGCAGAATAGGGTGAGGATATCACTAACAGACCCCTATCTTCTGTATGTCACCATTCTGTACCACCGACCCTAGTCCCCTGCTATGGTGAATCCAGCTAGAATACTGCCCTACCCTTGTCACCCTAGGGTGCTATGGTAAATCCAGCTAGAATGCTGCCCTACCCTTGTCACCTTAGTGTGCTATAATGAATCAAACAGGAGCATTATTTTAAATCTTCTTTCTCCAACAGTACTGGAGATATGTGAACTGCAGTAGGGTGTATGTCTTTGGGTACGTTGCGCGTGCGCCAGTCTGACGGCACACTTTTGACAGCTACTTCATAAAAGCGCACTCATGTAGCCACGATGATGTCGCCACGCTGATGTTGGCGCTCAATTGTCATGCGCTCAAAAATAAGCTTGCCCTAGGTGGGATTCATGTAATAACCTTCAAAAATTCCACAGAAACTAATTTCAAGTACTCATTCCAGGCCAGAATACAATATTTTGCAAAATGACCCAGAACAGAGACTTTTTAGAGGGTCAGTATTATGAAATTCACCAAATACACATAACTAGGTGGGATTCATGTAATAACATTCATATGTTTCACACAAACTCATTTAAAGTACCTGTTCCGTGCCAGAATACAATATTTAGCAAAATGACCCAGAAAGGCATCTTTCGAGATGGTCAAAAATACCAAATTCACCAAATACACATAAATTGGTTGGATTCATGTAATAACCTTCATAAAGTTTACAGAAATTAATTTCAAGAACCAGTTCCGGGCAGATTACAATATTTTGCATAATGACCCGAAACGGCAACTTTTTAGAGGGTCAGTAATACCAAATTCACCAAATACACATAACTAGGTGGGATTCATATAATAGCCTTAAAAAAAAACAGAAACTAATTTCAAGTACCCGTTCCGGGCCAAAAGCATAATGACCCGGAACGGCAACTTTTTAGAGGGTCAGTATTACCAAATTCACCAAATACAGATAACTAGGTGGGATTCATATAATAACCTACATAAATTCAACAGAAATTAATTTCATGTACTCATTCTGGGCTAAAATACAATATTTCGCATAATGACCCGGAACGGCGACTTTTTAGAGGGTCAAAATTACCAAATTCATCAAATACACATAACTAGGTGGGATTCATGTAATAACCTTGATAAATTCCACACACACTCATTTAAAATACCCTTTCCAGGCCAAAATACAATATTTAGCAAATGACCTGGAACAGCGACTCTTCCAGAGGGTCAAAAATACCAAATTCACCGAATACACATAGCTAGGTGGGATTCATATAATAACCTACATAAATTCAACAGAAATTAAGTTCACGTAACTATTCCGGGCTAAAATACAATATGTCGAATAATGACCCGGAACAGCGACTTTTTAGAGGATCGGTAATATTAAATTCATCAAATACACATAACTAGGTGGGATTCATCTAATAACCTTCATAAATTCCACACAAACTCATTTAAAATACCCATTACGGGCCAAAATACAATATTTAGCAAAATGATACAAAAGGTTGATAATAGATATGTATGTGGGGAATTGACTCTGCTGGGTTTTGAACACTGGTCCGCACGCTGCTGAACCTCTTCCCTACCACTGCACCAGCCTGCCTTTGTGAATTTCATTGAGATCTGATAACCTTGACTCTGCTAGCAATAGTATCAGTGCCTAAGTCTCTTCAGCTGTGCCTGGTCAGGTGTCTGGTCCTTGGCCTATATAAGGCACCTTCTGTCAATGTACCTTGCCAGATTATTGTGGTTCCTGTTCCCTTCAATAAAGCTTGTTCCTGTTTCACCTACAACTTGCTGAATTGGATTATTGCTGACCTAGGCTGCTGGTCTCCAAAACCTTGTGATTCCTATATCATTACAGAATAATCTGGCCATTTCATGGAGACCGCCGGGAAAGATTCTGCATTGGCCTAGCAGGTTGCTTTATTTGCAAGAACTGTGCAGACCCAGGCACAGACCATTCAAGTGCTGCAGGACCAGGTAGCTGAACTGCAAAGTAAAGTTCAGTCAATGCACAGTGAGTATACCAGCTTCAGGGCACGTGATGTTGTGGTTGCTACTGTTACACCTGCACAAGATGCCCGCTTGCCCCTACCAGAAAAGTTTGGAGGAGATCGCAAAAGATTTAGGGGTTTCCTAAATCAATGCCGTTTGCACTTCATGATGTTACCTCACCGATTTCCATCTGAAAGAGAGAAGGTGGGATTTATTTTCTCCCTATTCAAAGATGAAGCCCTGGCTTTGGGCTCCCCTCTTCTGGAACAGGACAGTCCAGTCTTGGGTAATCTAAATGACTTTCTTGAGGCCATGTGCCTAGTTTTTGATGACCCCAATCGATGTGCTATAGCAGAAGCCACTCACCTTCATTTGCATCAAGGGAGGCGCTCTGTGGCTGAATATGCTGCTGAATTCAGACAGTGGGTTGCTGATACTACCTGTAACCAATCAGCCCAGAGGTTCCACTTCAGAAAAGGTCTCTCAGAAGCTATAAAAGATGAGCTAGCTCGTGTTGATCTTCCTGCTGACTTTGATGCATTTGTGCGTTTGGCTATCCGTATTGATCGGAGACTGTCTAAAAGAAGATTGGAAAGACAGGGCTCTTTTAGACCAAGTGCTACTCCTATTTCCTACTCAAGAATTTCTACTACGACCCCACAAACACCTACAGACTCTGAGCCAGAGGCTATGCAGGTAAATCTAATAAGAGGGCCATTATCCAATGAAGAAAAACAGTGGAGACGCACTCACAAGTTATGCCTGTTTTGTGGTAGTGCAGGGCACTATGCCATCAATTGCCCTAGCAAATCCAAAAGAACAATAGCTATGGCTGCTGAGGGCGCACAGATTCGACACCAATCCCAGATTTCAGATCAACTGGATTCTGTCACACAACCCTTGTTTTCTCTGGCTCATGGTGAAGAGGGTATGTTGACTCAACATCCTCATTTTGTGGTGCCTATCACGTTGCAATGTGGTGATCGTAAAATTTCGACTACAGCTATGATAAATTCTGTAGCAGGCAGAAACTTTATGGACATTAAATTTGCAGCAGGAAATAGAATTCAGTCTATCCCTAATTCTTCACCTGTGTTAATGGAGACAGTAGACGGTTCTCCACTTACGTCAGGCCCGGTTACACATGAGACTGTGCCCTTAAAGTTGACTCTGGAAGTGAATCACCATGAGGATATATCTTTCCACCTAATTTCCTCAACACAGTTTCCAGTGATTTTGGGGGTACCTTGGCTTGCTCTGCATAACCCACAGATTGATTGGAAGATCAGAACTTTGTCCTTTCCTTCAGAACACTGCTTAATGAATTGTCAACCCTCTAAGGTAACACCTGTTGCCACAACAATTAATGAAATGGTTGCTACAAACTTGACTAAGCTTCCTCTACAATATTGGGATTTTGCAGATGTCTGTGATAAGAAGAATGCTGATCAGCTTCCACCCCACAGCCCTTATGATTGCCCAATAGAGCTATTGCCAGGGGCTGCTATCCCATTTGGCCGTATATATTCTCTTTCTGAGCCTGAATTGAAAGCTCTTCGTGAATACATACAAGAAAATCTTGCCAAAGGCTTTATTCGACCATCTACTTCTCCAGCAGGAGTTCCTATATTCTTTGGAGAAAAGAAAGATGGCAGCCTACGGCCATGTGTTGATTACAGGGACATTAATAACATCACTGTTAAAAACCGCTACCCCTTGTCTCTCATTCCTGAACTTCTGGAGAGACTTCGCTCAGCTAAAATATTTACGAAGTTTGATCTTCGGGGGGCATATAATCTGATTTGCATAAGACCAAATGATTAATGGAAAACAGCTTTCAGAACCAGGTACGGGCATTACGAATATCTAGTAATGCCATTTGGACTGTTTAATGCCCCTGCAACTTTCCAGCATCTTATCAATGTTGTACTACAAGATCTCCTGGATCAGTTTGTCGTGGCATATTTGGATAATATCCTAATATTTTCTGATAATCTTGAAAACCACAGAAAACAGATCTGTATAGTTCTGGAGCGCCTTCGTACCCACCACCTATACATTAAACTGGAAAAATGTGAGTTTGAACAAACAGAAATTCAATTCCTGGGGTATGTAATAACTCCCAAAGGTTTAAGTATGGACGCAAGTAAAATTAAAGCTGTGCTTGACTGGCCCATCCCCAAGAATGAAAAAGATATTCAGAGATTTGTGGGGTTTGCCAATTTTTACAGGCGTTTCATTAAGAATTTCTCTGCCGTTATTACACCGATCACTGAACTTACACGTAAAGGGACTCCTTTTCAGTGGTCTGATAAGGCTGATACCGCATTTTCCCAATTAAAGACTCTGTTTACATCTGCCCCCGTCCTGGTACATCCTCAGCCGGAATTACCATTTATTGTGGAGGTAGATGTTTCTGATTCAGCTGTTGGTGCTATACCGTCTCAAAGGACTGTACCTAAGATGTTGTTACATCCGTGTCCCTTCTATTCCCGCCAGATGGTGCCAGCAGAGAGAAACTATGACATAGGGAATAAAGAACTATTGGCTATAAAAGCTGCCTTCACCGAATGGAGACATCTCTTGGAGGGAGCCACCCATCCAATTACTGTCCTCACAGATCACAAAAATCTGGAATGTATTCGATCAGCTAAGAGACTGTCAGCCAGACAAGCACGCTGGTCCCTATTCTTCTCGAGGTTTAATTGTTTGGTTACATACCATCCTGGCTCCAAGAATGGTAAGGCGGATGCCTTGTCTAGAATAGCTGACCCCCTCCATACTACTGTAACCAAGACCACCATCTTGCCGGAGGATATATTTCTAGGAGTCACATTTCCTTCTGATCTGATGTCTCACATTATAAAGGGCTACGCTGAAGACCCAGTTCTTCGTGATCCTCCTCGTGATCTCCATATGACGATGCTTAAAGGGTTTTGTTTTTTTCAACAACGTCTGTTTGCTCCGGAGTCAGTGCGACTGGACCTTTTACGTCTCTACCATGACTCAAAACCAGCAGGTCATCCAGGAATCCGAAAGAAACAAGAGCTACTCGCCCGATCCTTTTGGCGGCCCAAGTATTATGAGGATGTTAAGAAGTATGTGTCCTCTTGTGATGTATGTGCCAGACATAAGACTCCTCACTCATCCCCTGTTGGCTTGCTTCAGCCTCTTCCGATTCCTCATCGTCCCTGGGGATCTATATCCATGTACTTTATTGTGGAACTACCTCCCTCTAAGGAAAACACTACCATTCTTGTTGTTGTGGACAGGTTAACTAAGATGGGTCATTTCACACCAGCTCGTGGTCTCCCTTCAGCTAAACAGACGGCTGACCTGGTTATTCGGGAAATATTTTGCTTGCTTGGAGTCCCTGATGAAGTAGTTTCTGACAGGGGAGTGCAGTTTACATCTCGTTTTTGGAAACATTTTTGCTCTAACCTAGGTATTAATGTAAATCTGTCGGCAGCTTTTCATCCACAAAGTAATGGACAGACTGAGCGAACCAACCAGACTTTGGAGCAATATTTGCGGTGCTATATTAGTAACCTGCAGGATGACTGCCTTGATTTTCTACCCACGGCGGAGTTTGCCTATAACAATGCCCAACACTGCTCCACTTCTTTGAGCCCATTTTTTGACAACTATGGTTACCATCCAACCTTTCTAGTGAGTCTCCCAATTACTACTTCCATTCCTGCATTCACTGATCAGCTAACCACCTTACGAGATTCCCAAGACCTGTTGAAGGAGACTCTTTCGAAGGCTCAGGAATGTTACAAGAGAGCTGCTGATAGGCATTGAACGTAGGCCCCAGTTTATCATGTTGGTGACAAGGTTTTCCTGTCAACAAGGAATCTTAAGCTTAAGGTTCCTTCTCATAAATTGGATCAGAGGTTCATGGGACCTTTTGAGATTATCACCTTTTGAGATCAATGCTGTCACTTTTTGTTTGCAACTTCCAGATTCCATTAGAATACATCCGGTGTTTCACATTGCACTGCTGAAACCTTTCCATGTTAACACTTTCCCTGGCCGAGCCATGCCTGCCCCATCTCCAGTCCTCGGAGATGGTGAGGATGAATACGAGGTGGAGAAAATTCTGGACTCCAGGATCTTCGGCAACAAGCTTCAGTATCTGGTCCTCTGGAAAGGCTATGGTGAGGAGGAGAGTTCGTGGGAACCAGTGGACAATATTCACACTCCTGATCTCCTTCGGTCCATTCATGTGCAGTACCCTGCTAAACCGGGTAATAAGGCATCTAGAGGCTGCACCTATAGAGGCGGTGGTAATGTGAGGAATTGACTCTGCTGGGTTTTGAACCCTGGTCCCCAGGCTGCTGAGCATCTCCCCTACCACTGCGCCAGCCTGCCTTTGTGAATTTCATTGAGATCTGATAACCTTGACTCTGCTAGCAATAGTATCAGTGCCTAAGTCTCTTCAGCTGTGCCTGGTCAGGTGTCTGGTCCTTGGCCTATATAAGGCACTTCCTGTCAATGTACCTTGCCAGATTATTGTGGTTCCTGTTCCCTTCAATAAAGCTTGTTCCTGTTTCACCTACAACTTGCTGAATTGGATTATTGCTGACCTAGGCTGCTGGTCTCCAAAACCTTGTGATTCCTATATCATTACAGAATAATCTGGCCATTTCATGGAGATCACCGGGACAGATTCTGCATTGGCCCAGCAGGTTGTTTATTTGCAAGAACTGTGCAGACCCAGGCACAGACCATTCAAGTGCTGCAGGACCAGGTAGCTGAACTGCAAAGTAAAGTTCAGTCAATGCACAGTGAGTATACCAGCTAGAGGGCACGTGATGTTGTGGCTGCTACTGTTACAGCTGCATAAGATGCCCGCTTGCCCCTACCAGAAAAGTTTGGAGGAGATCGCAAATGTTTTAGGGGTTTCCTAAATCAATGCCGTTTGCACTTCATGATGTTACCTCACCGATTTCCATCTGAAAGTGAGAAGGTGGGATTTATTTTCTCCCTGTATATGTGCCTCACACTTTTTAAGGGACCAAAAGTTATGGGACAGATTAACAGTCATAAAACAAACTTTCACTTTTTAATACTTGGTTGCAAATCCTTTGCAGTCAATTTCAGCCTGAAGTCTGGAACGCATAGACATCACCAGACGCTAAGTTTCATCACTGGTGATGCTCTGCCAGACCTCTATTGCAACTGTCTTCAGTTCCTGCTTGTTCTTGGGGCATTTTCTCTTCAGTTTTGTCTTCAGCAACTGAAATGCATGCTTAATCGGATTCAGATCAGGTGATTGACTTGGCCATTGCATAACATTCCACTTCTTTCCCTTAGAAAACTCTTTGGTTGCTTTTGCAGTAAGCTTCGTGTCATTATCCATCTGCACTGTGAAGCGCCGTCCAATGAGTTCTGATGCATTTGGCTGAATATGAGCAGATAATATTGCCCAAAACACTTCAGAATTCATCCTCAATAAATACAAGAGAACCAGTTCCATTGGCAGCCATACATGCCCACGCCATGACACTACAACCACCATGCTTCACTGATGAGGTGGAATGCTTTGGATCATGAGCAGTTCCTTTCCGTCTCCATACTCTTCTCTTCCCATCACTCTGGTACAAGTTGATCTTAGTCTCATCTGTCCATTGGATGTTGTTCCAGAACTGTGAAGGCTTTTTTAGGTGTTGTTTGGAAAACTCTAATTTGGCCTTCCTGTTTTTGAGGCTCACCAATGGTTTACATCTTGTGGTGAACCCTCTGTATTTTACTCTGGTGAAGTCTTCTCTTGATTGTTGACTTTGATACACATACACCTACCTCCTGGAGAGTGTTCTTGATCTGGCCAACTGTTGTGAAGGGTGTTTTCTTCACCGGGGAAATAATTCTTCGGTCATCCACCACAGTTGTTTTCCGTGGTCTTCCGGGTCTTTTGGTGTTGCTGAGCTCACCATTGCATTCTTTCTTTTTAAGTATGTTCCAAACAGTTGATTTGGCCACACCTAATGTTTTTGCTATCTGTCTGATGGGTTTGTTTTGTTTTTTCAGCCTAATGATGGCTTGCTTCACTGATAGTGACAGCTCTTTGGATCTCATATTGAGAGTTAACAGCAACAAATGCAAATAGCACACTTGAAATGAACACTGGAGCTTGTATCTGCTCTTTGTAAATGGGATAATGAGGGAATAACACACACCTGGCCATGGAACAGCTGAGCAGCCAATTGTCCCATTACTTTTGGTCCCTTAAAAAGTGGGAGGCACATATACAAACTGTTGTAATTCCTACACGTTCACCTGATTTGGATGTAAATACCCTCAAATTAAAGCTGAAAGTCTGCAGTTAAAGCACATCTTGTTAGTTTTATTTCAAATCCATTTTGGTGGTGTATAGAGCCAAAAAGTTTAGAATTGTGTCGATGTCCCAATATTTATGGACCTGACTGTACAAAGGATAATATGCATCAACCACTTGTTGTTGTGCAATGTGCACAAAATTAAAGGGAAAATCCAATTTTAGATGAAGAACTTTCTACGTATATAGAAGCTCGCTATGTCAGTGCTCCAGAAGTAATGTGACGTCTTCTGAAATTTGAGATGCATGATCAGTCACATGCTGTGTATCGATTAGCTGTACATTTGCCACAATGTCAATTTGTTTGCTTTACTGCAGGCAATGAAAGAAATGCCTTGGCCCAAAGTGAACATTGAGCAACAACACTTACTCAAAAAATTATCCCAAGAATATATTCTGTTAGTCCAAGAGTCATTGAACGTTTCAGTTTAAGATTACTTCTTTTACATGTTCCTGGTGCACAAAGCAATGAACATTTACGCACAGTCAATGACATAGTTTATGATACTTTCAAATTAGCTGCAAGACATCAAAACTTCATAGCAGATGATACAGAATGGGAGAGGTGTCTGGAAGAAGCAGCACTAAGTCAAATGCCAATGCAAATGAGAGAACAATTTGCATTCATTTGTATATTTTGCAATGTACCAGATACATTAGCTTTGTGGGAAACATTTAAATTAAATATATGTGAAGACTTCTTGAAACGTTACAATAAGGCCATTGCGCTCTTAAGAGCATTAATGGAAATTCAAGAAATATTTCTTGCTCATGGATTAAATTGTGCAAGTTTTAATTTGCCTAATCCAGGGCTTATAGATGAAATAAACTTTGAAGACTATGACACTGAGCTTCAAGACAAAAAAAAAACAGAAGAAAAACTTGAAACTTTAAATACATTACTAATGCAAGCATTTAACGCCATCACAAATGCTACAGATGATGGTCAAAGACTGTTATTTCTATCTAGATGGCCTTGGTGGATCAGGAAAAATGTATCTGTACAATTGTTTGATGAGTTACATTCATGCACAGGGTCAAATAGCAATGCAATTTGCTACAACTGGAATTGCCGCATTTTTGGTGGCAGAACTGTGCATAGTGGATTTAAACTGCCAGTTCCCATTTTAGAAACATCAGTCTCAGATATTCGACTGAATTCTTTACAAGCATAAAGATTTAAAAAAAGTAAATTAATTATCATAGATGAAGCAACAATGATGTTGTGTCATGCCTTGCAATGTATTGATAGATTATTAAAAGAAGTAATGGATAATGATTTGCCATTTGGTTGAAAGGTGATGTTGTTAGGAGAAGATTTTAGGCAAACATCACCTGTTGTGCCACATGAAAATAGGACTGACATCGTCGAAACATGTATAAATACAAGTTAACTGTGGAAAATATTTACACACCTCAAATTAGAATTAAATATGTGGCTAATTCAAATTGGAGAAGGAAAACATCCACAAATAAATGATCTACCTGATGATACCATAGAAATTCCATCATAAATAGTTTGCAAAGAATCACTCATATCGGCAATCTTTCTAAATACTATCAATAACGATGATTACTCAGACATTGCAAACAAAGTGATATTAAAAAAATATATAAAAATTTTAAAATTCATCAACGCACCCCAAAAAAATTATTACAGTGCAGATTCAGTGCAGATTCAGTTCTGGCTGATGATAAAGACAGTGAGTCTAACAGTATAGAATTTAGCAATTCTTTAATACCATCTGGCATGCCACCACATGTTTTGCAATTGAAAAAAAGGGCAATTGTCATGCTACTGAGAAATATGAATCCCAAAAAAAGGACTTTGAAATGGGACCAATTTAATTTTGCAAGATTTAAGAGATCATTTCATACATGCAGAAATTATGAATGGTACCCATAAAGGTGAACAAGTTTTGTATACCAAGAATTGATTTGCATTTGCCATGAACATAAATAAATCCCAAGGACAAACTTTTAAGTCTGTGGGTATTTTTTTTTACAGGATCCTATATTTGCACATTGCCAACTCTATGTTGCTTTTTCATGGTTGCCAAATCCAGACGACATTAAAGTTTATATTGAAAAAAAACCCAAGTCAGGGTAATTTATTAGAGGATGGGCGCATTTTTACCAAAAACATTGTGTACTATGAAGTTCTGTAAACATAGAGAACAGTGGTTTTATTTTGAGGACGAAATTTAATGTCACTTGGACTCTTTTTAGAGGACCACTATTCCACTAATGAAACTCTATAAAATGGCAAAAAACATAGAGACAGTGGTTATACCCCGTGGACGAACTTTCATGTCTGGCCGTCTCTTTTTTTTGAGGATCACTATTTCACATAGGAAATTCTATGTGCCATTTTCAAGAACTACAAAAATAACAAAACACAAGTGGAAATAGAAAATAAAATAAACAGTGTATTGGAAGTGTTCTTTTGCTAGAATTGGCCACACAAAACATTAACTTTGCGTTTTCTTACATTTCCAGGTTAAAGTTTATTATATTAAGTTACTGTTTGTAATGTTAGAATTGTATTTTACAAAGTGTGAAAAGTTGATAATTTGTATGGTATTAATGTTTTATGTTACTAGAAGGATGATCAGTTATTGCAAAATTGAAATGTATAATTAAATAAATAGTCTTGATCCAGGGAGTAATCCGATCATCAGTTACTGGTGTCAGGAAGGAATTGTTTTTTCCCCCTTTTGACATAAGTTGCAATGGGGGGTTTTCTGTTTACCTTCCTCTGGATTCAATATTCAAGATCAATGCATTATCATAAAAATATACTTTAAATGTTATTACATTACAATAATGTTTGCACTGTTAGAATTGTATGTTACAAGGTTGGAATTTTGTTATTATTTTATATAATTAAGGGTTCATGTCAGTAGGAGGATGATTATTTCTTGCTACATTGAAAAGTATTATTCAATTGAGAGGATTGATCCAGGGACTAATCCGATCGCCAGTTAATGGGGTCAGGAAGGAATTATCCCCCCCCTCTCTTTGACACAATTGGATACGTTTCACTGGGGGGGTTTCTGTTTGCCTTCCACTGGATTCAGTACCTTGGTTGTTTAAATACTTTAAATACAAGTTGCAGGTTACAAAGTATTATGTAATGGTTTACTATACTAATTCATACTAAGCTGCTCATGCATAACTGACTATTTACGAATGTTAATATTGTTACAAAAGTTTACCAGTCATTGAAATAAAAGGTACATGTAATAGTTTATAATACTGATCTATACAAAATTGATCCATTGTCATATAATTACTGCATAGCTCACAATTACGAAGGTTACTATTGTTAAAAAATAATGTTTTAGCAGTTGTTGAAATACAAGTTGCATGTTAAAAAAATAAATGCTCACGTAAGATAGTATTAATTTCTGCAGCAATCTCTCTATCTCACCTTATTGCCAACTATCAGGACTCAAAAGTAGATCTTAACTATACTTAACTGTGCGTACATAACTGTGATATAAGACAATGCGAAATAAAAGGGGATATAATAAATGTAATATATGTCATAATGGGGGAGTCCTGTTATAAGGGTGAGTACACTTAGTCATCAAAAACCATCAGTACTTAAATTAACAAATTATTTACAAAACATGATATTAGAACTTTTTTTTAAATGTCAATTAAGATCATATAGAACACAGTGGTATCATCAAAGTGATGTGGGTTGAATGAAAACCACTAATTTTGATATAGCACCTTGTTAATGGTACATAAGTCAAATAATATAGGTTAATCCTTTCACCGCCCTCACTTGCCCTGACACTTTCACCACACAATACAACTTGATCTAACTACCACCCTTGACACTCTTATCCCCATAACCTCAGGCAGATGCACTTATTCTCACCTACAACCATGGCACGCTAAACAAACACACAGAAGTGCTCTCATATTGCTGAACGATTATGGAGGAAATCTCACACTTCCTCAGTCTTCCTTCACTACAAGTTTATTCTATGCTCCTATCACTATGCCCTCAATCATGCTAAACAGCGCTACTTCTCATCATATCATAATATCAAATTTAGCCTCCAACCTCAAGCTTTTGTTTGCCACATTCAGCACTGTCCTCTGCCTTCCACCACCTCCCCTTCCTGTCTCAGGGCTGATGATCTAAACATGGCCCTAACTCACCCTTCCCACAAAAAAATTATAGCCCCTTCCTTCACCCTTCCCCATCCCATATGCATTATTTACTACTTTGGCCCTGTAACTGAGGATGAAAGTCTCTAGTTTTCTATCAACCTCTCATCTTTCAACTTGTCCACATGATCCTATTCCATCACAGCTGATCCCTTCCCTATATACCACACACATCCCCGCTCTCATACCACTATACAACCTTTCCCGAAAACACTAGCAGGTTTCCGTCACCCTTAAAACATGCCATAATTACACCCATTTTTAAGAAACCTTAAGCTGATTCAGCTTCTCCATCTAAATATTCACTTATCTCTCTACTTCCCCTGATTTCTAAATTGATTGAGTGCCTTGTTTAAAATCGCCTTACCCAATATATTTTCTCCAATTCCCTCTTTGACCCCTTCCAATCTAACTTATGGCCTCAACACTCGACAGCTCTCACAAAAGTCACTAATGACATGCTCATCGCCAAGTCAAAGGGTCATTTCTATATTCTAATCCTACAAGATATCTCTGCTGCCTTTGACACAGTTGACCATCCTCTTCTCATCAAAAGTCTCTGCTCCCTTTACACTGCTCTCTCATGGTTAACATCTTATCTAAAAATTGAAAATGTAGTGTCTCCTTCTCTGTCTCCTCAACTTTACCTTGTCTTCTGGCAGTTGGCATACCCCAAAGTCCAGTCCTAGACTCCACCTTTTTCCCTCTATATATCATCCATCACAAAGCCTTGTCATTTTTACCTAAAGAAAATCTCTAAAATACATCACAACCTTAAGCAATACAACTGTAATTGTAATTCACTCGCTCATCATATGTAACCATGACTACTGCAACTTTCACCTTGCTGGCGTTCCTGTGACCCACTTCAATCCATATTGAACACATCTGCTAGACTCATATACCGTACACTATGCTCAGTATCTGCAGCGCCCCATAGTCAGTCACTCCTCTGACTTCCCAAAGCCTGCAGAATAAAATGTTAAATTATGACTTTAATGTATAAAGCTCTCAACAATAAGGCACTTTCTTAGATCTCTGCTCTCATTTCAAAATACTCTCCCAACCACCCACTTCACTCTGCTAACAACCTTCTTCTATCATCTTCTCTCATCTTCTCTTATCACCTCTTGTCACTCCTACTCAAAAACAGGGCCCTCAATTCTTTTGCAATGTGTTAAAACTGTTTTTGATTCATACCTATCCCTGTACAGAACTACTGAATATGTTGGCGCTTTACAAATAAAGGATAATAATATTAATAATAATAATGGCTACCAGGCTAGTGAAAGCATATGATAATAGATTTTAATAAAATATATTTTTACGCAAAATGAATAATGTGCAGGGTCAAAATAAATGTAGAGGGACACGGTTTCTATACTAAACATAAAGGTCCACCTTTTCCTCATGGCCAAAGGTACCAAACATATAGGATCCCAATGTGTTGTGGAATATTCAATATGTCACCTTGGATTAGTGGCCACATTTACCAAGTCAAGTTACGGATTAAAGATGCAATGTTAGATTAATGCAGAAAGGGACCACCAAAATCCTGAAGTTCAGTGGTTATATACATTCAGTATAAATTCATCCATGGTCAAATTATTGATTAAGGTACTGTCGACTTAAATATACGATACATGAATTCAAAAATACCATTAAACACCTAGAATATCTTCTAAATATATTAGAATAAGATTTGAATATAAGTCCACATATGATTATAATGCTATTTTAGATGAATTCCACAATGCTGAAATATACGGTAATTAGAATATTAGCTCTAATGCATCAATAATCAAGTACAAGAAACCAAAAGGGGTTTGTATTAATTGGATGCAAGGAACACATATTGTATAAATGATGGTCTGTACAAATTGAACAAGTCATACAGCCCTATTAAATTAGAAACCCGTAGCGTTTGATGCGAGGAGGTGAACATGATCAATTAGTCAAACCAGTGGTTACGGGTTTAGATGGAGCCAATAGCAACATAGATCGTCATCATTATTCAATTACAAGTTTCGATCGGATCCACATTCCAGAAATAATGCAATATTCATAAATCCATAAAAATGATATTCTATTACATGCAAGTTCCATTATATGTATTAACACATTGAATGCCGGGATCAATATAACACAGAACAGTTCAAATGTCTTTGTTCCGTAGGCTTTTCTCGCCCTTACCTTGCAAGTCGTTAATGGGTTGCTTAATGGGCCCAATTTAATAGCCCCAAGGCTTCCGGACTACGCTACGGGCTACGAATTCCAACGTTGGGGGATTTAATAGGGCTGATAGAATCTCACTCCGTTGAAACTCTAAACCAGACATTTTAGGCGTTGTAATCTCATATGTCAGAGGGGAAACATGGGGGAACTCTAAATTCTGGAGACAGGATTATCAGACCTAAAAAAGTCAGAAAAACTATTATACTGTATAAGTATAGTAATATTTACATTTTCTTTGAGTCCTCTGTTCTTTCCAACAATGGGATCCAGGAGCTATTTTTCCCCTCAAAAGTTCCAGATTGTCCTGCTTGATGCCTATATTCAGTTTTTGTAGTACCCAACATTTTACTAGGGGTTTAGATTGCTAACAATTAGAGAAATGTCTCGCTTTTGTAGTTCAAGTTTTTACATCTTAGTCATCTTTCTGACTATTCCTTATATTGCTTAGGTGTTATTTAATTCTTCTTCTCAAATCCCTATAGGTCATCCCAAAGTAATTTTTGTTGCATTGGCATTCCAAACAGTATATAACCCCCATGGGTGCTATGGTTGCGGAAGGCCCTGAGACTATGGAGCTTTCCAGTTCTATCCTAATAACTGCATATACTTGCAACATTTTCAATGCCCACATGCCTTGTGTTGTTTTAAGTCTCTGGAAATGACTTTTGACAATGCGATCCATAATGGTTCTTGATCTCCTCCAGCTGGACTTGATGTATGTGCCTATGCATGTATTCAGGAGTTCATCTGTTTTAAGTAAGTGTATTATTACAGTTAGTTTGTTTTCTGGTTCAGCACCTCTATTTTGGTATTTTGTTAATGTAAACTACCTTCATGCAGTATACTTTTTGTCGCAGTGGGCTTACATAAGAGATCTGTAGTTATGTTAACCTAATTGTCTTTCATTATGGATAGAACCAAAAAGTCAACTGAAGTGGGGCTAGACTGTGTGTCAGTTTCAAGTTTAGGTTATTAATGTTCAAGATCTGTAGATATTCCATAAGCTTATCCTCAGTGCCTTTTCAGAGTATTAGAAGGTTGACTATGTATCTCAGCCATAATGCCAATGTATCAGTATACCTATTCAAGGCCACAGGGAACACCAATCCCCTCTTCCTTTAGCCCAGGTAAATGTTTGCATATGTGGGGGCACAAGAGGCCCACATGGCTGTGCCCATCTTCTGTAGAAAAAATTAGTTCTATTACAAATATCAATAATTGGACAATGAAACTATTTTTGTCATGTGCTCAAAATGTCCATTGTGTTCCTGGTATATGAGGGGACATTAGTCCCAAAGTATATCAGCCATAGATCAACAAATCTACTAGTCTGTAATCATTAATATCCCACACAAAAAATATTGCAGCTTTTATTTGATAGCTTGACTAGGATGTCCTACCATTGGCTAATCTCATAAAGGGTTTTCTGTTCTTATTTAGTAATATTACAGTGTTTGACAGTGTTTAATTTTAGTAGGTCATTTATGATCAAGAGAAGACCTCTACTGGGGAGTAGATGTTACTAATTGGGTGGAACCTGAGATTACTAGACCAATTATCATTATCATGATGTGGTTCATTTTCCTCAACTAATTCCATCAGATCATCATATAAATGTGACTCAAATGTTATTGGGTCAGAAAAATCAACCTTTTTGTCAAAATGGTATGCCAATTTAGGAGTAAATAATTGTAAAGGTGAAAAGGAGGGTCAACTGCATAGGACTTTCAAGTCATCATTTGTAAGGTGTCTTTCTGTGAGGTTGATATTCTGACATTTATCATTTATTGTCCTTGTTCCTCACCCAACTCCCTTTCCTCTGAGGTCTGTTGTTGGGTTGATAGCATCAGACCTCAGAATTATTGAAGATACCCAAAAAACAAAAGGCACTTAGGGATAGAAATGTTACTTTAAATATAGTGAAGACCTGCTTTTGAGTCCTGATATTTGGCGATAGTGTGAGATAGACAGCTTGCTGCAGAAATTAATACTATCTGACTTGAGCAATACAGATAGGCAGTTGTAAATTAACTCTAAATTAAATAAATAAACCCCTTTTTAGTGAACCTTACTAAAAAGCCTCTTTTTGTTTGGTAAGATGATACATAGCCTACTTCTATGAGAAAAAATATACTAAATGAACCTGAAACAAATCTTTAATAATTAATTGAAGAAATATTTATATATACTAGCGACTTGCCCGTCAAAAATGACAGGGCAATAAAATTGTAAGGCAGGTAATGCTGTTTTCCCCAGACAGTAAGTGTTTTGGTGATCTGAAATCCTTCAGCGCTCATTGCGAGCCTCGCGCTGAGCGCCTTTGGCGCAGATTGCAAGCGTCTTGGTTGGTATATTTTTTGTTATCAGAGGGGCTTTTGCTGTCATTGTAAGGTCCGCACTGATCTCCTTTTTGCGCTTATTGCGAGGCTGTCCTCTGGTGTAGTTTGTGTCCTATGAGCACTGTTGGTGCTCCTTGTGAGGCACGCAGTGAAGGCCTTTGTCGTTTATTGCAATAGTGTTGTTTTTTTTTGTGTATATGTAGGTTTTAATGATAATTAATTAATTAATTAATGAAATCATAAATTCATATACTTTACCTATTTGTAATGAATATATGCAGCAACCAATATGCTGAAGAGCTAACAATCTGTTTTGATGTTCCTCTAGCATCCAATGTAGATTTGCACTGTTGTTGAGCTGAGGTGTAAGTGTCAGCAATGTGTGCAGTGTGTAGTTTAAATAGGCTGCGTGCGCAAGGGGAAACCTTTAGTGTAGCTGTGTTAATTTAGCGTCCTTGTTAATAGTGTATCTTGTACCTCGTACAGCTTTTTGGAAAAGTCGTTGTGGTGTATCACCAAATTAATATATATATATTACACAAGGTTCGTCTACATTAAAAGGTATTTATTAAAAGGCAACAACACAATACTATAAATGTATCACAAACACACAGCCCAGACCCACGGAGCAACAACCCTTTTTAAATCTATCTACCTATATAGTAATCCCCTTCCCCAAACGCTTGATCTCACCCACGGTTAGGCCATCACCATCACCATCACATCCAAGGAAGAAACAGCCAGCAACACCAGTTTCCTGCCTGGATATATCCTTAGTTGAGATGATGTGATTTACATCACATCCTGTCCATGCATCACTTCCTTTAGCAATTGTGGGAGGGAAGTAAAGATTCCCAGCCCTCCCACCTAGACCTGCCCAAGGAGGTCCCGAAAGGAAAATAAACCACCATGCAACGAAGACAAGTTACCACAGTCGTATGTGCTTGGTGGTGTTTTGCATCTTTAGGGGTTCTGTAGCCTTGTTTTGGGGTTTTTCGGCGGACATTTTTTCTTTTGCTTAAGGGACTTTCGTGTGTTTAAACTCGGTAAATAGTACTTAAATTGAGGTGTAACCTCACTATCCGATGTCCTGGGTGTACCCCCTTGCTGTGGGTAAGCTTTTTATTTTATTTTTGTGTGTATTTATTCTTTTCTTTTAGGTTTTCCAATGTGTGCGGTTCGGCCGTTAAGGTCATATTTTTGCGAGTTCATAATGGTTTTTTTTCTAAGTCCCTCGGCTCGTATTTTTTTAGTGTAAGTCCGTAATGTTTTTTTTTCTACGTCCCGCGGCTTGTTTTTTTTTGTGTAAGTCTATATTTTTTCATTGGCTGTTTGTAACTGCTTGTGAGGCGTCATAGATCCTCCACCTCCGCAAATGCGGCCCCTTGCTTCACGAGGGTCCACATTTGCGGCCCGAACTGCGTCCTTCACTTCGTGAGGGACGCATTTGAGCTCGCAAAGCGTGACGACGTTTTGTAGTTTGACAACTATTATATGTGATATATATGACTATTCCTATATATGACTGACTTTCATTACTATAGTATTTTGTTCATTGAATTCTTATTATCATATGTCACAACCAAGATTTGACCACCTGCCTTTGGCTTATAGGGATTTCTCTAGGTTGTTAATTTGTGGGTAATCCCAGTGCTTAACTTGCATAATCAGTCCATTAACAACCAGTACACATAATACAAACAAGACATAATTAATAGACTAAATAATATAATGATTTACAAAAGATTGACCCACACCGTTAACATCATGTACCCAAATTTTCTAGAAATTTGGGGAAACTGAATAAATCCAACCTATGCAATCTCTATAACTTAATAAATAACTAATACTCATCTCTCACATAAACATCTTCCAAAAACTAGCATACCTCGGGCTCCGGTGTAGATCTCGAACCTTGTAACAACCTTTCGACTACAATTCCAACTACAGGTAAATAGCATTGAATAACTCAGAGGAAAATTTTATTTACTATTGTTTATGTTTATTAGAATTTTGTTGAAAAAGGAAAATGGATTTGGAGAAGTCACGATGTTGTCTGTATTACACAATTAATTTTTGAAACCAATACTGTATATTAGAGATGTCGCGGACAGTTCACCCGCGGACTATTCGCGGCGATTTTGGCACGTTCGCGTTCGCATTGGACGGCGGACACATGCGCTTTTGGGTTGAGGAAACTTTGACCCTGCACCTCACAGTCAGCAAACACATTCCAGCCAATCAGCAGCATACACTCCCTTCCAGGGCCTTCCATCTGAAGGATAGCATACATTTTAGAATCATTCTGAAGCTGCATTCATTGTGAGAGGACAGATAGTGTAGCTGCTGGAGATTTAATAGGGAAATAGATAGCCAGACGGTGTATTTAGCTTCCACTACAGACCTGAAGGACTCATCTGATATCTGCTGCAAGCCAAAAAGCCCTTTTTAGGGCTAGAACATCATTTATTTTATTTTATAATTTTTTTCTGTGTAATCTAATTGCATATGCCTGCCTGCCAGCGTAACAGCTTATATTGTGCTTATTTTCACTACTCATACCTGGTGGTGTACCATACATTGAAAACAACCATTTTTTTCCTGTAATCTAATTTCAGTTGCCTGCCTGTGTCAGGCTCACAGCTAATATTCTGCTCTGTTTCACCAGTCATAGTTGGTGTACCATACATTGAAAAAAAACAACCCTTTTTTCCTTTAATCTAATTTCAGTTGCCTGCCTGTGTCAGGCTCACAGCTTATATTGTGCTCAGTGAAATAAAACAATACTTTTTTGACTGTAATAGATTGAATAGCAATTGCCTGCCTACAGGCATGTGTGTGAAGCCTATTGCTTCTACTCTGCCAACTTTTGCCAGTGCACAGTGATACGTCATATCTGGTGCAACCGTAGTGTACAGTGACATAAAACAACACTTTTTTTACTTTAATCGATTGAATATCAGTTGCCTGCCTACAGGCGTGTGTGTGAGGCCTACAGCACCTACTCTGACAACTTTTGACAGTGCACAGTGACACTCATATCTGGTGGCACCTTAGATTGCACGCGCAGTGTCCCAAATTTGAAGTGGGAGGACCGACCAAGCATCTTTTTCCATCTCCCGCTTATAAAAATCCATGCCATATACACGTCCCCTGATAGGTGACGTAACAGGTATCAAACTGATAGGAATAAATAGTACAACTTAATACACCACTCCTATCTGGTGGCACATTACATTGCACGTGCAGTGCCCCAAATTCGAAGTAGGAGGTCCGACCAAGCATCTTTTTCCATCTCCCTGTTCCAAAAATCAATGCCATATACACATCCCCTAATAGTGGACGTAACAGGGATTAATCCGATAGGAATAGTGCTACTTAACAGTACACACCTTATAATAACGCAGACAGAGGCAACACAGAGAGAGGAGTCTAAAGAAGAGGAGTCAGAGGAGGAAGGTGGCTTTGAGGAGGTGGAAGACCAAACACATCAGGCGTCCCAAGGGGCTTGTTGTCACCTTTTGGGGACCCTTGGTGGCTGGCTGGAGGAAGAGACCTTCAATGACATCAGTGAGGACAAGGAACGGGACATGGCTAGCTTGGTATCCAACCTTGTGCAAATGGGGAGTATGCGTTGTGCAAGGGGACTGTTTGCGGTTGTTTGCGGTGCATTAAACGGGGAGATTGGTCTGTTACTGTAAAGCGGGTGTAACCCTTACACTACCTGATCGATACAACATCATACCTGATGTTTTAAAGCATGTTATTCCAAACAATTTAGGAATGTTAGGTGATTTATGCCCTTTATGGCTTAAAACCAGTCTCTGCATCAACTATGAAACAACGTTCCCATCACTATTGTGGCCAGAAAGAGTCCCTGTGGGTTTTGAAATTCGCCTGCCCATTGAAGTCTATGGCGGTTCGCCCGTTAGCAAACATTTGATGAAGTTTGCGTCCGTGGTTCGCGAACCGAAAATGTTATGTTCGCGACATCACTACTGTATATCAGTGGTCCCCAGACTTTTTGGCACCGGGGACCATTTCCATTGAAACAAATGTTTTTGAGTACAAATATCAAGAATCAGGCAATTAGTCCCTTACCCTAGGACTAGCTTAAAAAAATAACAAAAATGTATTTCCATGTGGAGAGCCGAATGTTTTATGTGTATGCAAATCAAAAAACTTTATTGACACATTACACTCTTATATACACCCCAATCCTTTTCATCTGAACAAACCTGTTAAAATCATGTAATTAGTGTTACAACCGTATTATTACCTGCCTCCTGGTGAGGAGACTGCAAATCTACTGTAGTCTAACCAGATGCCACCTTCCTTCCTGCCCCAAGCCCTTTGAGGGTAATGTGCACCTTAGTGCCATTAATTTGGCCTACCCTTCCCTGGAAAGCTGCAAAGTATGGGTGCTAATAGAGATATCTCTATGGTGTCTATGTCTATATCACATGGTGTCTCCTATTGTTGAAATACTGTTGCAGTATAATATATTACTTATAAATGCTGCTAACTCATTTATGAAATCAATTCCTTCAACCAGTATTATTAAGCAAGCCGCTACCATGAAGTACATTCTAAACACACATTGTTTCTGTAAATATTTTGCCAATACAAACAACTTGGCATCTTCCATAACAACTCCCATGTCCATTGAAATATTAGCAAGCACAGAGACTGGGATTATGAATAACCATGATACAGATAACAGGTTTCCTCAAAGGGCCCATACAGTCCATAGTCCCCCAAAAGTTCAGTGGTGGCGGCCCTCCTGGGCATGACATCATAATCAATGTGATTTATTTACAGAAGTATTGTATTCCATGTACTGTACATCTTTAATTGGGACTTATTATTAAAGTTAAAGTACCTTATTGGATGGTAGTCACACCTTATCTCTACATTTATAGTGGGTAGTGTACCTCTCATACTGTCTAATTTTTGGATAGTGGACCTACATATTATTTATTTTATAACATCATAATTATAAGATTTTAGTTACAATAAAAGTTATGTTTTGAACTTACCATTCTAAACTAATTTTTCATGAGCTTATAACTTTACAGTGCTTTAACAATTTGTTATTTCAAATAGATTGGATTTTTTTCATTAAAATCTGTCCTGCCAAGACATATTGAATCTTGGGGTGATGACATTCTGGCTTCACTTGTAGCCAAACAATGTTTTAATGGATTGGTTTGAAAGTTGGCAATGCATGAGTGACCTACACAGTCTTCATACCATCTTTCATCAGTTCCTGATAGTTGGAGCATGTGGGGGAGTTATTCATCATTGGTAGGAGTGGAAGGATTTGTTACATAATTGGAACTCATTGAATTTGACACTTGCCTCTTTACCTCAAGCATCAGCAGACATATCAGACTTGCATCAATATATGCAAGCCTTGATCTCTAGCATTTTAAACTCTTCTCTTATTCACACAACTTCCACTTAAAAATCCAAGATGCATCCATGGTTCAACAGAGCCAAGAACATTTTTGCTTTACTAAACCTTTATACATTTTTTTCTCTGCCTAATTATACATTTTTCATTGTATTGTCATCAATTTACATAGCGTTTATAGCTAAAAGGACAACTACAGTGTAATATTTATAATTTACTCTTTGAAGAAATCTCAAAATTATTATTACTACCTTTAATCTCTAACTATTGTGTACAATTTTGCTTTAATGATTAATTTTGGTCTTTGTTTGTAAAAGGATTTGAAACCTTAGAGGAGTGGGAGGAACACTAGATGCAGATATGATTCAATATTGCTCCATGACAATACTAATCAATGGAAGAATATGGCCTATGAGTTAACACTCATCCTCACATTACAGACAGACTCGCAGTATAAGATGGATCTTAACATAATCAGATATAATACTCAAAAAATTATCTTAGTTTGTTTATTGGGCCAAGGTACCAAAAACATTGTTCCTATGGGTCCTATTTAGGAATCCTTGAACAACCAACCAAGGTTGTACAGAAAAACCTTTTATGCAGCCTTTATTTTAATTGTTATTGCCACATACTAATTTTTTAAAAATTCAATCATATTTGTACATTTTAAATATTTTTAAAAATGCAAAGATTAAAAAATTCATGTTAAACCCAAGGTTTTTAATCTTTTGGGTTTTTTGACGTCCAGCAAATTATTAAAGGTTTGTTTAAATGTTATTTTTGTTATTATATTCTTTGCTTTGATCACAGCTTTTTATTTAGTTACTTTATTATGCTTCAGTCAATAAAACATTTTTTATTTCAATTCAACTGTATCTGTGGTTTTCAATTTACATAAGATAGGATTTTTCTTTTATAATCTATTTATCTGTTCATAGTTTTGTTTATTAATTCAGCATTTCACTTGAGTAAATGCTTTAGGTGCCTTTATGTTTATTTTGTGTTAATCCTTTTCCCTCTTTGTTTATGTTAATTTCATGAATCTATTACTGAAAGTGCATTTTAATTCAAATTGTGCTATTCAAAACTGTTGTCATAAAGTGACATATAGTGACTTAGTGCTACTGTTAGTTTGTCAAAGTCACTACTTTACCTTTTAACTTAAAGTGCTGGTGCTGTGTGATTTTTAAATGCATACACTCCTGATTTAGTGCTGTATCTTATACTATATATTTCATTAATGCTTCAGTCTATTAGTTTTTTTTTAAAGGAGGTAGTGTCCTCCTTTTCCTTAAGTTTTTTGCTTTAATTATGCTCACACTTCTTGCTTTTCTATTTTCTTATTCTTATATATTACTCTGTTGTTTCTATGTTTCAAATTTGTAGCAAAAGTATTGGCTTCCTATCTTCCTTTTAAGTTAGTAGTGGTCCTGGAGCTATAGAGCTATATCTATCCTGCCCCACGCGATGTTGGCATGGTGTGCGCTGTGATCGCGCTTACTGATGATGTTGTAAACTCCCGACGCGCGTTTCATGAGGCTCTGTCAGTCTCTTACTCATCAGGGGCACAGCCCTGCCTTCTCTGTGGAGCTATATATAATTTCTATGGCAATTAATTAACTATTTGTGTTCCAGAGTGTTATTGTTCATATTTTTTTTTTCAAATGGTGCTAACTTTTATGTTGTGATTGTTTTCTACTATCACTACATTATGTTCATATTATTTAAATATGTATATTGATTTTAAATAATAATGAAGATACTTTTAACTTGCTAGCATTAGTGTACTTTTGTATTATTTTATTAAGTCTTTGTTTTCTAAATATGTTTATTGATTTTAAATTATAATGATTTCACATACCATATTTTATTTTTTATTTGATTAGGATACTTATTTTTATGTATCTATAGTCTTTTTATTTACTTATATTTCATTTTTAGTTTGTATATATTATTTGTTTACTTGTTTTTCTTATTTATGTTTTGTATCTATTATTGTATTTTATAAAGTTGGTATTCTGATTTCTTTTATCTGTTAATAAACTTCTTTTTATTTTTCATATTTTTGAATAAAAGTTTTTAATTGTGTTTTTTGTTTGATTAGAGGTTCCTTCAGATGAATTCTATATGTATAAATTCTTCATTTAAACCCTACAGGGGTTTTTCTTTTTTGCATTCTTTTTATATGTCTAAATAAAGATTTTACATTTTGTATTTTGTTATATAAGAGGTTCTTTTAAATGAATGCTGTATATGTAAATTCTTCATTTAAACCTGTGGGCTTTTTGTATCCAATTGAAATATCCATTCTGCCTCTTGACACAGTAGGCGTTTATCCCAATCGCCTCTTCTTACTGTTTTTGATATATCATCAACACCTATGAATTTTAAACAGTATGGGTTATTGTTGTGATGATGACGTAAATGTTTTGCTATTAGGGTATCTTTTACATTTTAAACATCATTTACATGTTCTATTACACGTCGTCTTAACTGTCTTTTAGTTTTGCCTGGGTTTTATTACATGAGCAAATTATTTGGTAGATAACACCTTCAGTTAGACAATTTATATTATGTCTTATTTTATAATTCTTTAATCCTGTTGCATCTTGAAATTCTGTGGTTTTTAATAAAAATTTACACGCTTTACATTTACTGCATGCTTTACAACCTTTTTGGCCTTCTATTAGCCAGTTCTTCTTATTTTCCTTTTTTCATAATGGCTATGTACCAGAAGATCTTTTAAGTTTTTTGCTCTTTGGTATGTAACTGTACTTTGCTCTGTAAGTACTTCATCCAGATCTCTGTCTAATTTCAAGATATTCCAGTGTTTTTGTAATATAGATCTTATTTGTTGAGATTGACTAGAAAAGTTTGTGATGAATCTTATAGGTTGTTTTTTTTTGTCTCTTTTATTTTCAAACAATAGTTGATTTCAATCCTGTGTTGAGGTCCTATGGTATGCTTTCTTCAACACTTTTTTGTGTATCTTCTTTGAATAATTCTTTCCTGTAGTTCTTTAGCTTCTATTTTAAATTCTTGTTGGCTGCTACAGTTTCTTTTTACACGTAAATACTGGCTTATTGGTATGGCTTTCTTTGTTGAAATTGGATGTTGACTCTTCCAATGTAACAACAAGTTTGTTGCCATTGTTTTTCTATAGGTTCTTTTTTTTATTTTTTTATTTTTTATTTAGTTTTTTTCAGACAAAAGAATACAAGTACAAAAACAGAACGTAAATACAAAGTACAGAACAGACAAACAATCGCAATTCATAACACACTTCTGATAATACTCCTTCTTCCCTCCTTTCCCCTCCTGTTTTCCTCTTAACGGGGGAAACTTATACCTCCAGACCAGATTTAAACATCATATATATATATATGTACATATATATATATATATGTACATATATATATATATATATATATATATATATATATATATATATATATATATATATATATACAGAAAAATATTACATCTGTATCCCCTATATTACCACTTAGCTTCTTTGAACCCAGGGCTGTGAGTTCTGTTAGATACTTTGACAGATCTTAGCCCCTCTCTAATATTTGCATCTATAACTATGGCTTTTCACCATCCCCCCACCCAAAATTAATTCCAACATTATGTGAGAGAGTTTTCCACTATATAGGGACCGGGGTCTACCCTCTCTTTCAGAGAAAGGTCTATTATTCTTTATCGCTTCTCTTTCTTAACCATCTGCCTTCCCACATTTTCCCTATATTTGTGTTTTCAGTAAAAACGTCTGTATATATAGGAACAGAAACTTTTCCTTTTTTACTCCTACCTTTTTTTTCCTTTCCTATGAATTTAAGGTATGCCCCCGTTTAACCTCGTTATATTTACAGAATATTTGACTATTATCTAAAGGAAATAAGAGAAGAAAAGGCGAGAAAAAGAAACACATACACCATTCACACTGTACCAGACCGATGACCTACCAATAAGTTGTTGCTGGAGAGTTTGGGTTCCTAATCTACCTATTATATGATTTATAGTCTTTTTCCTTGACTACTCCCTTTTTTTTTCCTTCTCCCCTTCTACCTCTTTTATAATTACTGAATTATGATCCGTTTGTCTATACTCCAATAGAACATACAAATTTGTCCCACTTCTGCCAAGGGAGGCGGGTACCTGTTTCCATCAGCCAATTCTTGCCTATGGGATCAATAATCTCTCTATTTTCTCGTATTGCTGCCACCAGCTGTATTCTTGACGGAACATGGGTATTTTTCCATGATTTTACTATCAAACTTTTAGCTACTAACAGAATGGGACATATCAATATACCATCTGAACCACGGAATTCCTCCAAATTCCTATGGAACAGTACCAATGGGGGAGCACCTAATTTCTTGAGCTAATATTTCTTCTATTAATTGACATGCATCTATCCAAAACCTGTTTATTTTAGGGCACTCCCACCACATATGACACGATGTTCCCAACTGATTACAGCCTTTCCAGCATGTTCTTTGAGTTTTTGGGTCTATTTTATTCATACGTTCAGGAGAGAGTTACCAATTATTCGAAAGCTTAAAAAACATTTCTATATACCTTGGTAGACCTGCTACTTTTTTTACCATTCTTAAACTTTGGTACCATACCATCTCTTCAAAGGTTTCTCCCATAATTGATTCCCAATACATCAAACCTGAACTTTTCCTCAGTGAACGGTTCTCATTTATAATTTTATTACATTTCGAAATAGTTCGTAAATTTTCTCTTTTTATCACTAGATCTTCCATTTTAGTTGTTTTTAAATGTTGTGAGATCCTGTAACCGCAGGCTACTAGTCTTTTTTTAATACACTCATATTCTAGCCAAGTTAATTTTATATCTCCGAATTTCCTACTCATCCTTTGTAGGTCTATAAGTTGTCCATCTTCAAACAGTTTTGCTGTGGGTGTGTCACCCTTGATTTTCAGAGATGTAATTATTGGGTTAGAGCCCCCACGTTCCAGTGTATCAATTGGGGCAGCCAGTGAGGGAAGGTAATTAGCTGCATGGATAGTCTATTTCTATACCAAAATTTGGTTAAGGAAACCAAATTCTTCGGGAGATCTCTAATCACCGTCTCATTCAAGCTAGGTAGCCACAGCACAGAGTGGATCTTAATATTTCTTAATAAGGCCTCCTCGATTTCCATCCATCTAGGTTGTTCATTTATCAAATTCCAGCTAATAAGATGTGCTATACAAATTTGTTGGTAAATATCTAATATACAGGGGCAGTTTAACCCACCTTTCTCGACCTTTTGATTTGCTATTATTTTTCCCACCCGGGGTTTCTTCCCACCATAGATAAACTTATCTAGCTGCACTTGTATTTTTTTGATGTAGTTATATGCCAGCACTCCCGGAATACATCTCAGACAGTAAGTGATTTTTGGGATGATATTCATATTGATAGCTGCAATTTTAGCTAACCATGATAAATTTAGTTGTTTCCAATTGGTCAAGGTAATGTTTATTTTACTCATGGTTTCATCTCAATTAGCTTTAATCAACTTACCCAGTTGGAATGAGAATTTGATTCCTAGGTGGGTGATACTATTTGAATGCCAGTTACACTGTAGCATATGCTCTAGAGCATCCCTATCTTCTATCTTTAATCCTCTTTTCAAAGCTACGGACTTAGTTTGATTTATTTTAAAGTAGGAGATTCTACTGAATTCCTCCAGAATGTCCAAGAACTTTTGACATGATGTCGTCGGCTCTGTGAATGTTACTACAATATCGTCCGCGTATGCTAATAGTTTAAACTCATGTTTCCCTATTCTGATTCCACTGATATCCGCCTCTTCCCTTATACGTATTGCTAGTGGTTCTAAAAACAGGATAAATAGAAGCGGGGATAGGGGACAGCCCTGGCGCGTGCCATTGCTTATACTAAAAGATACTGATTCAAAATCAGGGTTGACTATGCGCGTCTTTGTTTCCCCATAAAGCGCTTTAACTGCCTTCAGGGCAAAGTCTCCCATCCCGAATTTCACCAAGACAGCCTCTAGAAATACCCAATTGACCCTGTCAAACGCTTTTTCGGCGTCTAATGACAGGGCCAATATAGGCATTTCCCTGGCTTTAGCATGCCCGAGTATATTTAAGAGCCTTCTGGTACTGTCCGAGGCTTGACGCCCTGGAACAAAGCCCGTTTGATCTGTATGTATGAGTTTATGGATGACCGTTTTTAGTCTGTTTGCTAAAATTTTTGAGTAAGTCTTCAAATCTATATTTATCAAAGTAATTGGTCGATAGTTTTTACAATCATCTGGGTTTTTATCCTCCTTTAATAGATTTATTATTTTAGATTCTGACATATCTCCCCAGATATTTTAATCTCATTATATACATTACATAGGGGTTCTTTAATCTCTGGAAGAAGAAGTTGAAAGAAGACTGCATCAAACCCATCTAACCCTGGGCCTTTGTTTCTCTTGTTACTGTTAATTACCTTACCTTTCTATAGGTTCTTGTTGCTAGTTCTTTTTTGGAATTTACATAGATGCTTAAATCTAGGAAGGTCACTATTTCTTTGTTTCTTTGTTAACTTATATGTTCATTTTAAATTGTGTTAATTATTGTTCAGTTTTTTTATGAACTCTTTAAGTTTTTCTTCAGAGCCTGATCATATGACCAGTATATCGTCAATGAATCTTATCCATAGTTCTATTTTTTGTGTATAAGATTAATTGTTTTCTGAGAATACTATATTATTTTCCCAGTGGCCTAAATATAAATTTGCGTAGTTAGGGATACATGGCATCCCCATTGCTGTGCCGCTAACCTGTTTATACCACTGTTTGTTGAAGATAAAATAAATGTTATCCAAAACAAATTCCAATAATTTTATTGTAAATTTATTTTGGTTTTCATAATCCACTCCTTTAGAATCTAGGGGCCCCATTCTTTTAAGGGAGAGAGAGGCGTGGCCACAAGGGATGGCCGCAAGCTACTTCCCTATTCTATTCCCTTGCGACCGAGGGCTCCGGCGGGCTTGCGGCCGGCGCCCTGTTATCCCTTGCGGCCACCCCCGCGGCAGGGAAAGCCTTTGATCTTACGCGACTGCAAGAGTTGCGGCCGCAATAAAGCCCAGGTCGTTATTCAAATGCTACGAGAACTGTAATTCGCTAAAACCGAGCCACAGCTTACTTACACCAATAGGGTCCCGCAAGGCTCTTACTTACTACAAATCGTAGCACCAATTAAGCACATAGAAAATCCATCCTGTACTTTGACGAGACGTGAAAGTGATTGTAGGTGTTAGAATTCATAGCACAACATTCCCCTACACTCAAATCTGCAAATCATTTTTTTTGTAATTTATGTTCAATTTCCGTGTCCAAGTCCCACGGGCTTGGAGCATATTAGACCCACAACGGTTGCGGGATTAGCCTCCGTCAAGTGAGAAAAATGGGTAAAATAGACCCACAGGTTACTTGGGCAATGGATGTGTCGCAAAGTGCTTACTTACAAATCGTAGCACTAATTAAGCAAATTGAAAACCCATCCTGCACTTTTAGTGAAAGTGATTTTTAATCTTAGAATTAATAGCTCAACATTCCCCTACACTCAAATCTGCAAATAAAGACATTTAATTTCATGTTTAATCTTCGTGTTCTATCTATCATGCAAGTCCCAGGAGGGTGATTGACCTCCAAGCCCGCACGGGCTTGAATAACGAGCTATGGGCTTAGAGGTCATTGAAGCCCGTGGGACTTTGAATGGAAATTAAACCTAAAATCAAAGATTATAATTTGGTGATGTGAAAGCTTGAGAATGTGTTGATATTAATCCTCATGTCCCCCATTGTGTTCCCCATCATTTACAGTGCTTTCTAGTCTACAATGCTTTGAGTTTGCGGCCTTCAATCTCCGAACCCATACGGGTTTTAACAACGATTTACTGGCTTCGAGGCCATTGAAGCCCGTGGGACTTGGGACGGAAAATAAACCTGAAATGAAATATTGGATTTGCGCGATGTGCAAGCTTGAGAGGGTGTTGCTATCAATCCTCATGTCCTCCATTATGTTGCCTAGCATTTACAGTTCTTTACAGTACTGTCTTGAATTTATATTTGCATTTACAGTTTTCCAACTTTGCGGCCTTGAAACACGATTTCATAGTTTGCGGCCGGCCATAAGGGGGACCTCCTTCCGGCACCGTCCATTTGAATAGCAACGTAGCCATAGCGCTAAGCAGGGCCATAAGCTGGCCACAAGGAATTGCAGTTTTGCGGCCATTTTACAGCCCTTAATAGAATGAGGCCCTAGGTATGCTTTCACTGCTTGTAATTCATGTTCATGTTTAATGCTTGTGTAGAGTGATTCTACATCCATTGTTACCAGTAGAGAATTGTTTTGTATTGTTATTCCATCTATTCTCCTCCATGAGTCTTTTTTGTATTTGACAAATGATGGCAAAGTTGTTACATATTGCTTTAGAATTTAATCTATATATACAGTTGGATATTGGGTTATGCTGTTTATCCTTGACACAATTGGTCTTCCTGGGGGATTTGTTAGGCTTTTGTGTATTTTAGGTTTAGAACAGAATGTGGGTATAGTTGGTATTCTGTTTATAAGAAATGTAATTTCTGTTGTGATTAATTCCATTTCTTTTGCTTCTTCCACTATTCTTTCTAATCTTTTTATACATTCATCTGTTGGATCCTCATTAACATCCTTATTAAATTGCAATTCAGCAAATTCTACAGGGCTCTATATAAGCACACAGCATATTTTTTACAGAAGTTTTTAGTTAGTGAAGACCTTGCTTTTGCATAGAAGGTCACTGACTAAAAAACTTCTGTAAAAAAGTATGCTATGTGCTTATATAGAGCCCTTTAGAATTTGCTGAATTGCAATTTAATAGGGCTATAAGTGTCAGATAGCATTCTTTATCATCTAGTAATTTTCTGAGTAGTTGCTATGTTATCTGTGGTATTTAATACCACTATATTGCCTCCTTTATCTGAAGGCTTTATAATGAACTTTTCATTTTTCTGTAATTCTTTTAATGCTTGCAGCCTTATTAAATTGAGATTAGGCAAATTTAAAAGGGCTCTATTTAAGCACATAGCATATTTTTTTTACAGAAGTTTTTAGTTAGTGAACTTCTATTCAAAAGCAAGGTCTTCACTAACTAAAAACTTCTATAAAAAAGATGCTATGTGCTTAAATAAAGCCCTTTTAAATTTTCCGAATCGCAATTTAATAAGGCTGCATGTGTTCTTTTTTACTAAAATTTTTACTTGATAAATATTTAGGAGTATTTTTATCCAATTCTTTTAGTTCTTTTGTTACTAATTCCTCAAAGATTTCTAGTGGTGGACAGAGTGAGAAGTTTGGTGTAAACTTACTAGGTATATATACTCTCCCTTTTTTCTCTTCATTTCCTCTGACTTAGGTATTTCTGTCTTGTTGAATTATGATATTTGTGAATTGCCAGCTTTTGGGCAAATAGATGAGAACTTCTACTTTTACTAGTACTCTTGTTTGTTCTTTATTTAAGGGAGATTTAGACAAGTTATATACTTGTAAGTTATCATTTTGATTAGTCTTTATTGTGATTGTTGATGATTCCAAACTCTCCTGTCTTTTGGTTCTCTGAGTGACATTTGGTTGTTCTTTCTTTTTGTTCCTATGGATAAAACACTTCACTCATTTCTATTAACATTAGTTCTTTTTTTAGAGGAGTCATCATACATTTCATTGTCAGAAGGTTCTGTATCAGTTGCACTACTCTGACGTGAGTATCTTTGTTGTGTGTGAATCTTTTTTTTGCACTGTTTTCAAAGTATTTTGAGTCTTATTTATTTCTTTTAACAGTACTTTTTTCTTTGGTTATAATCAGCCTCATAAGCTCTAAAGAGCATGTTGTCATTATATTTTCCCATTGTTGTGTAAATTCACCATCTTGTATATAATTGGGTGGATTTAACTTCACACTTAATCCTCTTGGTACTATTGCATTTTTTAGGTAATTGCTTAGACTTGTAATTTCTCACCACTTCTGTAACTGTATTTTTTGTTTTTGTAATAATTGACTTTGTATTTCTTTAAATGTTAAATCTTTTATTCTATATTCTCGTGTTATATTCATTTGAAATACTTCTTCTGCCTCTGCAGTTAATAGGCCAAAATCAAACATTCCTTCTAAATTCATTTTATTATGGATCAAGAATGGGATTTTCTCCCTGCTATTACTTATAATGCTCAAAAAAATAGTTTGTTTGTTGGGCCTAGGTGTTATTACTTAGATTCATACCAAAATAATAGTTCCTATGGATTAAAAACCTTGAGTGTAGAATGAATTTTTTAATTGTTGTATTTTTAACAATATTTTAAATGTACAAATAAAGATTGACTTTTTCAAAAATTAGTATGTGGCAATAACAATTAAAATAAAGGCTGCATAAAAGGTGTTTCTGTACAACCTTGGTTGTTTATTCAAGGATTCCTAAATAGGATTTTTTGGTATGCATTAACATAATCAGAGTCTAAATCTAAATGTAAGTATTCTCTGAAATACTTTTACATACCAATACTTTTTTACATACTTCACAAGCATGTGACTTTTGTACAAAAACTACAATGATTCAAATGCATTCAAATGCAATGTACAGCTTTTTCATTCAATAAATAGTGGAAGACAGGAAGAGAGGAAGGCTTAGGAAAAATATGATAGAAGATGTACGAGAGAGAAGGTAGGTAAGAGAGTAATGATGTGGAAGGAAGAGATACATTAATGATGAAGAGAGAGGGAAAAAAGAGAAAGACAGGGAGGGGGGAGAGAGAGAAAGGAAATAGGAAAGTAGTAAGTAGGAGAGAAGAAGTGATAGGGAAATACAGAGGAGGAGGAAATGAGCAGTGGAAGAGAGCATGGGGAAGGGGGGAAGGAAGAGAGGGTGGGGAAGTGGGGAGGAAGAGTGAGGGGATAAGGAAGTCAGTGAGAGAAAGAAGGGGATAGATGAGAGGGGGAAATTAGAGAAAGGGTCAAGAGAGGAGTAAGAAGGAGATGAAAGACATGAGAGGGAAAAAGAGGGAATGGGAAGTAATGGGGGTTGGAAGGGAAAGGATGAAGATGGAAAGAGCATAGGGGGGAATTTTGAGAGAGAGGAAGAAAAATGTAGTGTAGGGTCCAGGAGCTCTCATATTTTAAAAAAGGCTTTACAGATAGTATAGGATTCAGTAAAGGCGGTCATTTCATGTGCAAATACTGCATACGTGGAGACTAGGAGTCAGTACCAGAGCTTTTACAGCAAAAGCAGGGCAAGTGGAGGAGAGTAGTACTATGAACTGGGAACATTTCAGTGTGATGCAAAATGGCCAGAGAAGGAGTCTGTAGAGGGGCTATTTTAATGTAGACAGTGCAGAAGTATAGAAGACCTCACTGCTACTTACTTCATGGACCCCCAGCATTCCAACCATTGGCTCCAGAATAACCACATGATTAGGTTATTCTTAAAAAAATGGATAGACTAGAAGCTTGGCTCCTAGATGAACAACTACTCTCAATAGACCAAAATCAGACATCATATCACCTCTATGATCTGAACTTGGGGAATACCTCAATCCTCCTGGCTATCTAGTATTTGCAATAAAGGCCCACTAACAAAAGGAATCTTGGGAATCCTTAATTCAATTCTAAATCATCCTCCGACTAACCAAAAATCTAAATTTATTAGACAATGGGAATTAGATCTAGGAGTCACATGGGACCACCAAAAGTGGGAAAATATATGTTCAAACTTAACTAAAGGATTACTTTACTTTAGCTATTTAGAAACAGCAATTAAAGTCCTACATAGAGCATATTTTATCCACGACAAAGTGCATAAGTCCCTTACCCTAGGTCTAGCTTAAAAAAATAACAAAGAGGTCTTTCCATGTGGGGAGCCGAAGGACATACACACCATTTGCATTGAAGACATTTTTTTCATGGCCCGGGATGGGTTGGGGGGGTTTATGGGGATGGGAGCATGTAAACACACCCACACACATATCCACATAGACGACACACACATATAAACATACACCACACACATATACACACACTCCCACACATATAAACACACACCCACACACATATAAACACATACATATACACCACACAAACACATACACCACACTTACATATACACATATACCACACAGACATATATGCACATACACCCACTACACGCAGACATACCAACAACACACACACACATATACACACACACAACACATACAAAACCACTCCCCAACACATACACACACCCACCAACAACACATACACACACACACCTACCAACAACACATGCACACCACACAAACATACATACACTTTTCACACATATACACATATACACACACTCCCAAACACATATACACACACCACACAAACATATATATATACATACACCACACACATACACACATTTGGGGAGCCTCCAGGAACTCCTGATCCCCCCCGCCCCTCCTGATTCCCCCTGCCCCTCCTGATCCCTCTTCTGATCCTTCCCCCTGCCCCTCTTGATCCTTCCCTCTTCCTCTCTTGATCCCCCTTCTGCCCATCCAAGATCATCCCTTGGCCTATCTTGATCTCACCCCATCTGCACTTCCTACCTCACCAGCACTCATCCTGTACTGCAGCCTTCACTTGCGGCATGCGTGTGACATCACTGGGATGTGCCGGTAGGCAAGATGGAGTTTGGAGGCGTGTGGCTGGTTTGGTAGGAAGCACCAATGGGGGGGGGGGGGGCGGATCAGGAGTGGAATATCTAAAGGGGGCCAAGGGCAGGGGCCGAAGGGTGGAATCAGGAGGGGAAGAGGATCAAGAGGATAGAGAGTGGGTCAGGAGGGGGCTCTGGGGCCCTTCCCAGGCTCAGGGACTTGGGGCATGAAGTTGTGGAGGAGGGTGTCCACACGGCCCGGCTGAACAAAGGCCGCTGACCAGTGCTGATCCACGGCCTTGGGGTTGGGGACCCCTGCTGTATATAATACATACATCTACTCTTTGACTTACATATTAGATTTGCTATATATAATACATAAACTTACTATTTGACCTGCATGTCTATATAAATGAAACAGACTCTTGTGACAATAAAAATATTTGAAAATAAATGTCTGAGAACCAGGGGAGAGTGTGAGGTAGATACGTATATATTTACAAATATTTGGAGTAACACAGGCATTAGATGAGGTAGTAATAGAGCCACATGTCAGAGGCACATGTCATAGGCTGTCAAACGTAAGTATGTTGGATATCTGGAGCAAGATTCTTCATTGTTCTGCAACATCTTATGAAAAATAATAATAAAATAATATTTTTATAATAACTTATATAACTTTATATAAATTGTCATGCTTAATGACACCATTTAGCAGGCAGAGATGTATGATTGACAGATATAAACAATTGTCATGCTAATTTTAAATTCCATATGATTAACTGTTTACATTAACTTTAGAAAGCTAACAGTTTCTTGATTTACACTATAGTCAATCATGATACTTACAGCATTATCATTTATACACTGAACACATTCTATGTGTGTCTTAAATAGCTTTCCAGGATCATCTGTATGAAGTAGTCATTGAAACACGTTGTCTGAGTAAGCAAGGTTGCCACTTATTGCTCCATTCTATCAATAATCTAAAAATAATTAAAGAAATTAGCGGCAGGAAAAATTCTAACAGATGTCCCTTTAGTATAGATATAATGAGTTTGAAAACAAATGCTACTTAAAAACGTTTTGTGCTGCACATCCAAATAGGCAAAATGATTCATCCTCTCCGGTACACACAATATTCCCTTTATGGATTTATTATATATGTATAAGGTATATTATAAACTCCACTTTTATCTCTCCTAATATATCACTGAAATTCTTTTGACTTGTTATTATCACACTAAAGAGGCAGCATTTATTATTATGTTATATGTTAATGATGTCTAAAAATGATATTAACATATAAAATAAGGTAGTGGGAATTTTGCAAAGAGGGAATCGTCTACAACAGTGAAAAGTCTGGAATTTCAAAACATTTAATTATACTAAAAGACAACAGATATTGAAAGTCTGAATTACACAGTGGGGGGAAAAAGTATTTGATCCCCTGCTTATTTTTAACTGATAAAGAAATGATCCATAATTTTAATGGTAGGTGTATTTTAGTAGTGAAAGACAGAATAACACCCCCCCCCCCCCCCCCCAAGAAAAACGTATGTCAAAAAAGTTATAAATTGATTTGCAGGTCAGTAGGCAAAATAAGTATTTGATCCCCTATCAATCAGCAGGAGGAATGCTACCTATAACCCCAAGAACACCATCCCCACCGTCAAACATGGAGTTGGAAAAATTATGCTTTGCGGGTGTTTTTCTGCTATAGGGGACAGGACAACTTCAACGCATCAAAGGGACGATGGATGGGGCCATGTACTGTCAAATATTGGGTGAGAACCTCCTCTCCTCAGCCAGGGCATTGAAAATGGGTCGTGGATGGGTATTCCAGCATGACAATGAACCAAAACACACAGCCAAGGCAGCAAAGGAGTGGCTCAAGAAGAAGCACATTAAGGTCCTGCAGTGGCCTAGACAATCTCCAGACCTTAATCCTATAGAAAATATGTGGAGGGAGCTGAAGGTTTGAGTTGCCAAACATCAGCCTTGAATCTTTAATGACTTGGAGAAAATCTACAAAGAGGAGTGGGACAAAATCCCTCATGAGATGTGTGCAAACCTGGTGGCTAACTACAAGAAATGTTTGACCTCTGTGATTACCAACAAATACGGGAAATACTTATTTCCCTCATTGACCTGCAAATCAATTTATAACTTTTTTGACATGCCTTTTTCTTGTTTTTTTTTTTGTTATTCTGTCTCTCACAGTTAAAATACATATACCATTAAAATTATAGACTGATCATTTCTTTGACAGTGGACAAAAGTTCAAATTCAGCAGGGGATTGAATACTTGTTTCCCCCACTGTATGTCCACAGTGGTCTAGTCACAATAATGTAATGTAGTGCAAAGTGATATTTTCTAAACTAAATTAAAAACTGTTTAATTGTAGTACAAATACTCACAGTGAAATATATCTTTAACAACCTAGTGGAGGGAGGTCTGTTTTACCTCCAAAAAGCTCTGGCCTTCAGCTACATGAATTCTCCCTCAATATCATGAGGGGGAAGGGCTTCTCAGTGCCTGAAGGTCATACCAGGATCATCAGCAGGATGATCAGGAACACAGGATCACAGGTTTAGCATAACTGGTACAATCTGCTCTTCAGTGGGCTTGAAAAGGCCATGGAGACAAATCCTACCTGCAGATCTCATCCGGTTCATCAATCCCCTGCTTCTGGATAGCAGCATCAGACCCATCTGTTTCTCCAATCCCCTTCACATGGGATAGCAGCAGAGGTTCAGGATACAAAGGGATTATAGACCATTCCCTCTGAGAAAAAATGAATATGCTGGTCCTATAGCAAAGCCAATATACAGTAAACCATAAAGTGTAATTCCTCTTCTAAATAGCACACCATCTATTAGTGATCGTATCATAAATTCTATTCCAAAACCTCTTTAATGAGGATAAAAGATAATCAAAGAACAAAATGCTACTGTATCCATTCTGAATAATCATTTTATTTCCACTGAATAAAATAGTTTTTAGAAATAGATACAAGTATTGACCAAGGCACTTAAAAATTAATTGTAATATTTGTCATGAACAATTGTAGGTGCAAGATTATTTTTTCCTGTCTAATATGGAATTTAAATTCAAGTATGTTATTGTGTGATTAACATGTAACGTTATAATTTATAATATAAATGGTGATATAATTTATTTTAATTTATGAAACTCATTATTTTATGAAAATAATGTAAATTACCCAACAGTAAGAATTGGCCAAAAAAATGTTTTTATACTGAAAGTTTCAAGACTGAAGTGCCAAAGGAAAAGGTGCTAGCACTACAATACCTATGAAAGAAACCTTCAAAGATTTTCTTAACCTTACCTTTCCTTCAGCATTGAGTTATAAAGCTAAAGAACACAGAGAGATAAGATTGTAAACATGAATACCATTCTAGAAAACAGCTGTACAGCTGTACTGTAGCCAAAGGGTAGCCACATACAGTAAAAACAAATGATTGTGAGGCATAATTGTATCTACATCTCTCATTTTACTCTATACTTTGTGGAAAGAGTTGTAAACTGTTTTCATGGTGCTGCGCCCACAGTAGTTGATTTGACTTCATTATGTCCATGAGAAGTCAAAACATATAGAAAATAGATATTATGTCTGGAATTATTTCTTAATAGTTTCCACTAATATGATGTAACAAAACAGATACAGTGATGGTTATAAAGTGCTGATCTTAATCACTTAAATAGAGAACTGCCGGCTGCCAAGACACTTTGTTCCTTGACCAGTCTCACATTTTTCTTTAAGTAAAATCAGGGCCAAAGTTGGCTTAAACAATGAGCATTGTATACTTCTTTATATGGATTCCAAGATACTTGAAACTCTGTGCTTGTCATTGTAAACAAATGCTATTTTTTATTCTATTTTGCCATTTTAGGAGCATGCATAAATCTAGAGTCTCATTCAATTGAGGA
The DNA here is from genome assembly GCA_027410445.1 of Discoglossus pictus. Taxonomy (NCBI): domain Eukaryota; kingdom Metazoa; phylum Chordata; class Amphibia; order Anura; family Alytidae; genus Discoglossus; species Discoglossus pictus. The sequence goes on from CM050166.1 coordinate 146,278,137, forward strand.
TTGTAAGTCCCAAAAAGTAGGACTTGCATTTGCGGGCCTGCTGTGGGCCCAATTTTAGGTTCTATTCAATTGGCCGGGCCCGCAAGTTAGGCGCCGGTCGCGAGAATCGGAAACCATGCTCTCAACAGTAGCATTTGTGGGCTTGAACATGATCGCAGATTCAAGCTCGTAACTCGTGGTTCAAGCCCGACAAATCGGAGCACTTTCAATGCAAACATAAAATCAATACAGCACTTTAAATGATGGGGAACACAATGACTGACATTAAAATTTGAAAGCACAACATTCTCAAGCTCGCACATCGCCAAAATATAATACTTTATTTCATGTTTAATTTCCATCCAAAGTCCTAGGGGCTTGAATGACGTCCTAGCCTGTAACTCCGTAGGACTTTGATGAAATGTGGAGTTTGGATTCCAAAGTCCTACGGGCTTGGTGGAAGAAGCCTGTAGGACTTTGACCAAAAATTTTACCTGAACTAAAGTATTTATTTATGGAGATTTGCGAGTTTGAGAATGTTGTGCTATTAATTCTAAGATCTAACATCACTTTCACTCTTAATAAAAGTACAGGATTGCATTTTTATTTGCTTTTAAAGTGCTACAATTCATAAGTAAGCCCTTTGTGAGACCTTCTTGGTACCAGCAACCTGTGGTTCAAGTTAAGCCATTTGCGGGCTTGACGGAGTGGTTAACGAGGGAGAATTGGAGCAATTGAACAGCGATTTTAGCGATTGCAGCTCTTGCAGCTGGGAAGGATCAAAGGCTTTGAGGGAAGTAACTTGCAATTTAACAAATCACTAGAAATCACAGCTCCGAGCCCGTAACTCGATTGGAGCCTGCATACGGAAGGCAATTGAATAGCAAAGTAGCTTGCGACTTGCGACCCCAAATCTCAAAATCGCAAGAAATTGAATGAGGCTACTAGTGTTTCCACATTGGAGAAATTAAAAGACCACCAAAAGTGTGTTTTTTTCTATTAATAGTAAAAGTCATTATTTATATGCACCTTATAAAATGCATAAATATGCATAAATATTTTTTTATAAAGCAAATGTATTTATTAAAACATGTCTAGCAGGTAACCTAAGATAAACTAAGAACCTTTCTGACCACTTTTTGAGGAACCATCAGCTGGTGACTGCATTGAACTGCATTTTACTTATAGAGTTCAAAAGATATTGCTACTAATCTCACAGCATTATTTTAAGAAAAGCCAGGTATTCTCATTTTCCGTAAATCATAGTTATTAACTTTATAAGGTGATCTCTGATTACACAAATGCAACAAATATAACATGCACATCCGAATAAGGTCTTTTCTTTGGATCTCTGATTTCCCATTTATCAGCGTAGTGGTGTTTTTGTCAATAGAACAGAATAGTTCTAGGTGCTTACTCATAGTAGGGATTCTGTCCTTAATGGATCAGTTGCAAACAAAGCCAAGCAATAAATAGTAAGAAGATTCCAAAATGCTCATCAGTAGTATCCAAAATAAGTGCGTTCAGAAAATAATGACGATCTTAGACTGTGATATCATATGAGATAAGTTGTAGCAGGGCATCATATTTATTTTATACTTATAACCATGATGTTGGCTCAAGGCTTCAAATTACCCTTTTACTGGTACTTGCCAGGACAATATCATAATAGGGAGCAGGGTCTTTGGGTTCACAGTATTCCACTGAATTGTTTAAAAGTGAGTATCTTGATTTTTCTGTTTATTTATCTTTGCAATATATTATTAAAACTGCTTAGAGATGGGTTTGTTGTAGGTGCAGTTACTTTGTATTAACTAGATAATACTTGTGTAGCTTTTAGTAGGAACCCCACTGCTACTGGTATATAAAGTTTTGAAAGCAGATACTAGGTTATTTAGGCTCAGTGCGTTGAAATCAAGAATATATTGTAATGCAGATAACAGTCTGCTCGAAAATCGTTTGATTCCATTCAAAGAAGTTTTGCTTTGTTGGTCTCCTTTGGTATTCAGGAATAACCTAAAGTATGGACCAGAAGAGGACACAACTGTATGTTTTCTGTATATTCAATGTCTTAGCTCACAGCAGTGTCCATTACATTCTGCAGTGCATGAAAGCAGAAGCACCCATTGAGACCAGTAAGTCATCTGACATTACCTTGAAAAGATAAGCGATTTTATTCAAAATGTTTTGCTGTTAATCTCTCAAGCCCAGTGTTTATATAGCTAGTGTTACAGCTGTGATTGCCTTAAGCAGTACAAATAATACATGTTGGTGAGGGAGGAGATAGTAGAGGATGCATTTGGTATGTATGGCTCTCTTTCATTTAATTTGACACTATTTAAAACACTTATTTGGGATGTTTATATCACAGAGTAGTGATTTTAGATAACTCCTCATATCAAATAAATTCTAAGGTAAGTTTTTGGCAGAATAGGTGGGGAAGAAAGCTATGGGCAATGCATTTCTAATATGGTCCCTCAAAGCGTTCACTGTAAGGATTCTCCTCAGCTCAATTCTCACAGTTTAGGTTAAAGTCTTTATAGAACTGCTTAAAACTCTACAGAAAAACTGAGATATCCTGGAACAGAACTACATACCACACACCAAACTATAATCCCAGGCTAATCTGTGCAACTACAGTATATCAAGAGAAAATTAATATGAACTTTATTTTTATGAATAGCTACCCTGTACATGAGTGCATCAGTGGTCTGAGACCTTTTGTTGTGAGATCCTTTGTTCATTTTGAAATGCACAGGCCACTACTACATCTCATGATTTACATTTTGTAAAAGCCGGTGCCATGAACCCCAGGACACATACAGCCCATTTAAATGCCCTCAACATTGAAAACCGTAGCCCGTAACGTAGCCCGCATGACTTGCGGCTATTAAATTGGCCCTGTAAAACAACCCGTTGACAACTTGCGGGATAAGGGCAAGAAAAGGCTATGGGACAATGAAGTTTGAACTGCGCGCCTGCAAATCCTTTGATCTGTTAAGCCGATAACTGTTATGTTTCCTATCACGCTAGTAAATTGCAACAAATTCACTGGCGTTCAACCCTGTAACCCGCAAATGGAGCCAAAAAGCCAACGGGTGCTAGAGAGGACCCGCAAGGGGGTTAAAGTCCTATCCGTAGCACTATAAATGCAAATATACTCACACTACTACACATGACTAAAGTGATGTTAGGAACTAGAATTAATAGCACAACATTCGCAAGCTCGCTAATCTGCAAAATAAAATACTTTTTTTCATGTTTAATTTACATGTTATATTGATCTTGGCATTCAATGTGTTAATACATATAATGGAACTTGCATGGACTAGAATATCAAATTTACGGCTTTATTAATATTGCATTATTTCTGGAATGCGGGTCCGATCACAACTCGTAATTAAAGCCTGTAAGACTTTGAAATCCAACCTCCATTTTTCAGTGACGTGATGATGATGATTACTATTGCCATTGGCTCCATCAAAACCCATAACTACGGGTTTGACTAATTGATCATGTTCACTGCCACGCATCCAATGTTCGACAAATGGTTTACGAGTTTGTGTCTGAAGCCTGTAACATGCAGCATGTTCTAATTTAATAGCTCTATAACGCAGTTGAATTTCAAGCCCGCAGCACTTGAGGACTTGCTGATGCGGCTAAGGGCTTCTAATTTAATAGGGCTGTTGGACTTTTTGGTCTAGCGACTGGACCCTGATGGACATTAGCCACATAGCCAGTTAAATCAAAGGAGTATACCCTGGACCCCTAAGGTCCCTTACCACCAGGTCATATAAGCCTAGAGGACTCTGGATCTATTTTCATTTTTTAGGGTGACTATTTAGTGTGTATGGTATGTTCTAGGGTTCCGCTTTTGCATTAAGCTAATACAAATATTACCCTACACAGATTTGACTTCAATCCCTCAACCAGACATCCTGGTTCCAGTGTCCACATCCTGACCAAAAGTAGCTGATAGCTGGGGTCATAGACTCCTCAATATCTAGCTGGTGATATAGACAGGCAGGCGCTGGGACCTTTGAGACAGTCCTAGTACACATTGGGCTAATTAAAAGTGGCAGAAGGTTTGAAACTTGTGTTTGTCTAAGGAAGTGGTCCACTGCTGATGTACCAGAAAAAAATACGTTTATGCTCTTTCTGCGACACAGAGAGAAGGCTTTTATTTATTTTCTAATTTGAAATTAAATACTGCAACTTGTTCTGGAACCTGGTAACTTGGCCTGAGAATATGAAACTTGTTCTAAAATACTGATAACCTTTGCTGTGTGCAGGGATCTGCGACCTGTGAGAAGGGTTGGTCTCTTTATCCTTTTTAAGCACAATGACAACCAGTATAAAGTAACTATAATCATATGAATTACAATAATGAGAATACAGCTACTTGACGGTGTAGCAGCCTTCTTCATCAGCTATACAACAGTATACACAGCATTGGTCTTGAAGACTGGGATTTACAAATGTTGCTGCTTTGCACAGCTAAACCAAAAACTCAGTCATTTTGATTGACTTACTTCTGCTCAGCAAGGTAATGCCTAAATCCTGTCCTGTGTTTAGCACTCCAGGACTCCAGTTGCCTATGATTAGTCTACACTCTTGATTGTGTGTGATCAACCTTAAAATATCTCATACAAATTGTTCTTTTTTAAATGTAATCCCAATGCATGCTTTATAATATGTTATTTGCATGAAAGATACATTTAAAGAATGTATGTCAAGATAAATAACATGGTTAAGTATGATACAAAAAATCTGTTGAGTGTAACGTGGCATACCATTTCATAGAAAACAATTCCAATTTCAATTGTAAACTACTCTCATTAAAATTGAGTGATTGAAAATTGTTCCAATATTTTGCATCTCTATAATCTTTAATATGTATGAAAAAACTCATCAGTATTCTTCATGAATGCATTATTTTGCAAATATGAACAAATAAAAAAAATCCTGCACCTTATAACTGTATGTGTTACCCAGCTGTTAAAAGGATTTAATAATTAAATATGCTGAACATGAATGCAGTGAGGCTGAGCTCCAACTGGATATTTTTTTAACATTTCTTAAATGTTTTAGTAAGGAGAGTATAATGAGTACCAATAATGCAACATTTGCATAATATTGAACATGATGGTTATAAAGTTATTTATAGAAATGTCTTTTTGCAAGATAAACCATGGTAAATATCAGATAAGTGTATTATAAAATGTATCATCTGCCATGCAATGTGGATACTCCCTATGTGTGTCATGTTATCGGTTTCATGGAACACAAGAGGGTTTTCTGCTAAATTAGAGGAGATTAAAAAAAAAAAATCTGAAATAAAGTATAACGCAAATATTCTACTGTATATCTGATTTAATGCTTGTCATCAATGAAAGCAATTTAGTTTTTATTGATTCCCTTGTTAAACTGATATAGTCTCCATTTCTTCATCCCTCTTAATTTTTTTTCAAAGGTAATTTACTGAAGCATTAAAAAGCAGGGTAAGCCCATTTATAGCCTTCTCACTGCTACCCTCAGGGTGCCATAAATGCACAAACTGGATATAATTGAAGCGCACATTAACTTACCTTCTGCTGTAGAGAAAGAACATAAGCAGCCTGTTAATGTACTTTGCGTTGAATCTCTTAACTTGGGGGTTGAGAATTAGCGTGCAAGAGTAATTTGGTAAGCACCTGGGAAAATTGCAAGCTTCATTTCCTGCAACGCAAAATATGATTAAAAACAGAATATATTATTATCACGGGGGCCATTAAAATGTGTAGACATCATTCTGTGATGTTAAAATGGAAATTAGAAGTTGTGTACCAGTGTTAAAGTTCCTGTATTATAATTGTTGCCTACTACAGTTCATTGAATGTGTAATTTAATTATTTGCTTTATCAAACAATGTTTTAATTAACAAAGTTTAAATCTGTGCATCTGGTGATTTTAGACACTATAATAAAAATAATTTACTCAGTGTAACGTAAATGTTGCCCTGTTATATCATAGGTATTGCATACATAAGAAAATATTGCAGACTCTAATTTTATGCAAGTGATTATACATACAGTGTGATGGTACAGCAAATGAGATTTTTTATATAATAATAGGAAAGGAGTTTTAATGATACAGAAAAAGTGAGTTCCTGAAATTGTTGGCTTTCGCATACAGATAACACACAGATGTAAAAGACATCATTGTTCCCAGCTGATTTCAGCCTTAACGGTGTTCAATTTGGCACATGAAAAAACTGGGAAGGGTTAGAACATAAGCAGATGAAAAGAAAAAATCCTCCATATCCGAAAAGTGACATATGCTGATACTGTGTCAAACATTTATTGTTTTATACAAACAAAACAAGCTTATATGGCTGGAATCACAATCAAATGTGCTCTCTGTTATAAGGATTAAAATATGTGTCCAAAAGTGCAGTCAATATGGTTAATGTTTTCGTACCATTTAGGTACCCTTATCAAACCTTAACATTTATTGAAAGTGCACCTGAGCAATTCATTATTCTTTGTATTCAGGAGTTTTGTACATCTCAGATATATGTAAGTAAATAGAAACACACATGCACACACACATATATATATATATATATATACAGTATATATTCATATTTATTGTACTAATTTTTTTATTGTAAATTAGTTTTTTATAGTTTGTGTTTTAGATTTTTTAATTTCTTTTTTAGTTTATGTGCTGTTTGGCACACTTTTTAACCTCTTAATTGTGTCTGATATTAGAAATTAAGCCTCAGGAAACATTTTCTAGAGGCATTTTCTGCCTCTACTGGGGATTTTCAATATGAGTAAGTTAAGGCAGGGAAAAAAGCGATTGGAATGGCTTGGAGGGATATCTAAATTGGACAGGTCACTGTAACTTGATAGATCTTATTGATTCCACTTATTTTCGCTTCACGCAGGCCTGTAAAAATAAAACTGATTTAAATTGACAGATTACTAAGTTAAATGCCACTTATACTGCAAACTCCCTACATAAACAATTTCATTGGGGCCCTTAATATATACTATATCTTATGGTGAAAAACAGCCCTTCTCACATTATCTCAGCTCTACTCACCACATCCCAGGTGTGAATGTGCTTAATAAGTCCCTCACTCCATAGTGTAATACAGCAGTATAGATACATCAGAACGAAACAAAACATAGATCAGGAAATATTACATTCTTACAAATAATTTGTTAGCATCATAGTGATAATAGTTAATTAATTAAAACATAGATTAGCTGTTGTAAAAGTATAAATAAATAAGGCAAATATATGGGTTTGGGCTTTCAAAATAATTGTATCAAAAATAACCCTTTTGTTTACAATATATATTTTGTCACACAGTTGTTTCTTGTTATGAAAAAACAAAATCTTGACCTACACAAAGTTTGTAAAAGGATTAGATACAATACTTACCAGGGTAACCCTTCAATGCAAATGATTAATATGCAGGGAGAGATATTCGGTACAAATAATGCTTAAATACTGGTAATAAATCTGACATGAAACCATAGAAGATTAAGATTAAAATGCTGATATATTTATATATTTCTCAAATAGAGCTCTAATGATGAAACCCATTTCTTTCCTACATAATAGGTTGATTATATTCCAAGAAGTGTATAAATAATTCACAGTGCTGGACCACAATAGTTCTAATGCAAAACTAAAGAACGATGGAAAGTCTAGTCATTTGCAAAACCAGAATTGTTTTATTATCAGTCAATAAAATAAAACTACACATGAAATACTATCCAATGACACAAAGTGTAGGGCACAAGTCAAAACACTCATAAAGCACTGGATAAAATGCATCAAGAAACCTAATACAGCAAACACAATACAAAGCACTTGGGGCACGAAAACAAACTACAAGTGATATTTAAGCTCTGTACCATACCATCAGTATGTTTATTCATTGTCTAGGCTTTTACTTGTTTATGTTTGCTATTTGTTTGTTACGTCAGGGAAGGTTTGAAAAAGCTTAATACAAATGCTGCAAATTTTACATTATACAGTACTATGATGTTACAGTATATGCACTGCATATTTTGTATGGCTATTTTTTATTATATATATATATATATATAGATATATATATATATATAAGAGTTTTTCTTCCTATGGAACTAGAGTCCAGATTGGCCTACTATTAGGAACCCTAAAGCTGTAGCAGGTGTTTCTTTGTTTGAGAACCAGGACAGAAGGGACTAATACAATAGAGAACTGCATCTACCCTGGAAATTATGTGGACCAGTAACCATACAAGGCTAAGTCATCAGAGTGCAAGGGTAATGTTCTTTAATATTGCATTGGATGTGGATTATTTGCTTATACAACAATTTTAATCAAGAACATTATACGTGTTTTCTATTTTCATATGTTGTTTGTTTAGAGACCATCAAGAGAAACAATGTTTACTTTGATTTAGCTACTGAAAGATTAAGGTGCACATGTTTCTGGGACTGGTTTAACCTATTTAGATTTATTTAACTTTATCTATTAATTTATTTTTGGTTCTCATATCTAATGTATTATTTGTATCTCATTTTTATATATTTACATTTGTGCAATTTGTGTTTGCACTTTTTGAATTTATGATTGGTAGATGAAATGATCTGAGATCTATGCAGGACATTGAATTTATTTATTGTACAAATGCTATATTGATTTCTAATACCTTTTGAATATACGTATTAAACCTTTGGATGATTTTAATATTTCATTCAACAGTCATTTATGTAATTTCCAAGAGGCTGTGCCACAAATATTTTCAAAATCGCTATTACATGTCTCCTAGAATGATATTCAAAGACTCTCTGAGTGCTCGTAATTTGCAAAAAGCCTTCAGGTAAATTAAACCTCCCCTAAAGTTATAAAAATGCCCCAGAGAAACTTTAATGGCTACAATATGAGGCAGCTACTACTGTCTGAAATCAGCTGTTAAAGATAATGGGCCAGATTCAATTCCAAGCCTGCAACTCAATCGCAGACAGCCGAATGTCTGCTGGTGTGTTACGGGCTCCCGTTGGTCTCCAATTACAATGCTATTGAATAGCTCAAGCCCGGAAACTATAGACCTGAAGCCAAAACCGTAAACCATGCACTGGTTTGTAGCAGTTCAGGGTGGGAACATGATTAATTAAGCAAGCCCGTAACCGCCCATTTCGAAACGCCCAATAGAAATTGAGTCTGTCATTATTACGGCAGTAAAACACGGAGGTTACATGTCAATCAATTCGGTTCGGGGTTCCGATATGCGATCAGACTCGCAAAACATTCAAAATAAAGAATTATGAAAATGAATGCCAATACTGTTCTAGTCCATATGGGTGGCCTGATATGTATTAATATCCAAGATCGATTTAACTGACATGACACATACAAATTTATTTCCTGACGATTTGCGACCTTGAAACTGTTGTGCAATTAATTCTAATGTCTCATCGCTTTCCCCGTTATTTGCAGTGCAGTAGTGATTTTTTATTTGCATTTACAGTGCTACGAATAGGTGTTTAACCCCCTTGCGGGTCTTCTCTAGCACTCGTAGGTTTTTTTCCTTCATTTGCCATTTATGGGTGTGAAAACATTTGCGGGCTTGGGGAAATTGAGCATTGAACACCGATTTGCGATTTTAAAAGTGACAGATCAAAGGCTTCTGGAGGCTGTAAGTTACGAGTTTAATCATCATTGTCAGTTTTTCAAGCTCGTAACTTAGAAGCCATTCCGAGCCTGCAAAAAGAAACCAATTGAATAACAAATTAGCTTGCGACCTCTCTTACGGGTTCCCGGATCTTCCAAAACCTTGATTGAATGAGGCCCAAAGAGAGTAAAGCCTGGCTAACATATAGAAACATTTCTGGATCGCTACCTTGTTGTAGTGAAGGGGCTTGTGTACCTCAATGAATCTCTGAACGATACTATGTAGGTCCAACCAAGATGGACAGGTCAGACATATCACGATCCACTGGAGAGGGAACTGGCAACCCATTTCAGGATCTTTGCCATGAAAACCTTATGGAATAAGACAAACAGACACAAGATGTGTCCAGCGTGCTGCGGTCCATAGGGTCACAGAAAGTTAGACACAACTAAACAACTAAATAACAACATCAACATATAGAAGCTTATCATAGTAATAGATGTAGCATTATAGAACATATATAGGCTAGAATGATGTGGGAAGTCTGCACAACAATTTGAATAGCATCTATAGTGAATAATACATGTGATCATTACATATATAAAGCACATGGTTTAATACATGGCCTTTAAAAAGCGCATCCACACTCAAAATCACAGTCATTGCCATCGTGGAGGATGAATGATGGTTGCTACAAGATTTTGAAACTGATGTTTGAACGACAAAGGCAAATGAGTTGAATCACTATGGGTCATAGATAAATCAGAACAGTTCTTGCATGGGATTATTGTAGATGACCAAAAAAGGCATAGAAATGAGTGGAGAAGAAGGACAACAGTCACATGTTGACAGTGAGGATCACATTGGAGGAGATTTAACAGCAGCTGGTAAGGGAGGCATGGCAGGACATGCACAGCCATCTGTATGAGAGCTGGCCTAGTTCTCAGGCCCAGTAACACCTGCAGCAGCCCTAGAGCAACAGCCCTATAAGGCAGTCCAGGGGCAGCAGGAGGCACACCCATTTCACAGGTGGAGCTATAGGTCAGCAGGTGGAGATCCAGCTTCAGCATATACACTGTGCACTAGAGAAGAATAAGAGGTGTATCGGTTCCCTATCACTAGAAAATACAGAAGAGTTCAAAAGGGTCTGCGGCAATTTCTATGACATAGGTTTGTCTAATATCCATGGTGACATTGATTGCACACATATAGCAATAACACCTCCCAAGTCGAAAGAGGCAAACTTCAGAAATCAGAAACGTTATCATTCTGGGCATTTGAGTACTTCCAGGGAAGTGGTTCGTCATGTCAACATGTGCATAACAAGTGTGAATGCAGAATTCCCTAGAGGTACTCACGATGCTCATATTCTGTGTCACTCATGCCTATATCAAGGATTTCTCATCTGCTAGTTTCCTGGGTGAGTATAACCAAATGTATTAACTTGTATATACCTCCTAGCCCACTTTTACTTTTCTATTCATATGTATGCAGCATACAATCCTGTATTGTGACACCAGCCATGTCAATATGCATGTTCACATCCATTTCTATGGATATGGATATTACTTTCAATATGTTTTGAATTGAAGTAAAAAAAATTCTTGTCAATGATCTGATGTATTTTGTATTTTGAGTTACCTGGACTGTCATCCTTACACACATACTTATCGGTTTATAGTGTATTCCTCAGTTAAGATAAAATGGCATGTTGGGTAATAAATTGTAAAATATCCTCATAAGGTTTACATATAAATACAATACATCATTTTAATTCAATTTTGGGTTAGTATTTGTCTGTTGTATTAATAAATACATGAATTGCGAACTTCTAGAGATTGATATTTGCTCAGGGTATTTGTTCAAATATGTCTTTAAATGTTATTCTTTAATCACTAATCTGTATTAGAATTAAAATACAAATCACTGCAGACAAAGTATACTAATCTACATATACACAATGTTTTCAAAAACTATTCTGCCTGGTCTTAGCAACACCACGTGTATCACAGTAGTGATCATAACAACATGGTATTTAACATCAAAAAAGGAAATATGTGTTAAATGTGGTTTATTTTAAGCCAGATTGTATGTCTTGTTAGCACCTAAATAAAAGTTTTTACCAATTGGTGCTGTTACCACAAAAGTCAACCTGAAAAGTGTAAACACATGGCCATTTTAACATAATCAAATCGAGATAAAATAAGAGCTGTATCAACATGATTTTTAAATAATCATATGAATTCAGATATGGAACTGTCAGTATCCTTTAACACATGAGAAGTATAGAAAGGCCTGGTTATTATACACATTTAAGCTTATGACATAAGTAACAAATGTTAATATCCCAAATAAGTAACCATGAAAAACATACTGACACATTGATAAAAGTGTCATGGTCTTTTAATGATCGTGCATTAATTTAATTGACGTGGTAAAAGAGATCCCAAGATGCCTCGAGGCTGAATTAAAATGAATAGATATTTGTTGATGTACACTAATACTATATAATAATGCATAGCAATTACAATTTACCTGACAGTCAAATCTGTTCAGTAGATCAGAAAAACAATAAAATGGGAATGCATAGTCCCTTCAGTCATTAGTTCCAAATATAGAAGCAACTGTAATATTGCATAGCACAGCCATCATGTCCTCAATTAAACAGATGCAGATACATTTAAGATTATGTAATCAAATTCATGATACACAACTTGTTTGATTAAAAAACATATGATATAGTATGTCACAGCTCTGTAATAGTCTGCGTATGGCCAAGAACAAGAAACAGGAGGACACAAACTGTTTAAGTTAACTAAGTTCAATTTAATGTTTTTAAATGTTAGTGTTCATATGAAATCACTTACCAGCTGTTAACAGTGCTACCAATTTTTGTGTCATCAATAATACCTCATTTCATTTATTTGGAATGAATACATATATATTTTCCCATGATGTTATCATTACAATGATGCATAACTAAGACAGGATAAATAATTGCAATAGTCTCTCGCTCTCTCTCTCTCTCTATCTATCTATCTCTCTCCCTTTCATTGTACTAAAATTGGAAAAATTGTTATTTTGACATTTGTCACAGACTATTTGTTTTCCCCAGTTGTTCATAAAATCATATAAGCTGTCCCAAAATACTTCTTAAATCACTGGTTCTTTCCCAAAATGACCCTCCTTGTCTCCGAAACCCCATAAAGGCTATTCCCCTAAGTGGTTAGCCCAATTTCATGTTTCCCCCTCTGATGTGATTATTGTTATATGTATAATGTGTTTTGACATGTTTTGACATGTTTTTAATATTCAGGCTCTATAGACATAAATGGGGCAGCACTGATTTAGACACGAAGCATAGTTAACTATAGCCTCACTTGCATTTCTAGACAGCCAACTTTACCAGTGGAGACACCACTTCAACACCCTGGAGAGGCCAGACGCTATATGGAAGGTCTGAACATTTGGCGGGGAGATAAGCTTACAACTGGCTGAGGGAAGTAGACATCCTGGGATCCCTGCTCCTGTCGGAAACCCTGTAGCTCCTTCCCTGCTCCTATACTTCCCACCAATCAGCACTTACCAAGCTTATTGCTGAATGGTTTAGTAAATGTACCAATGTTTTATTGTATGGAAGGAATGTTAAAAAAATATGCTCTTTCTCGGCACATAGACATTGTGTGCTTCATTTAGAGGGAAGGTTTTCATTTTTTTTTTATTCGGCTATAATGATCCTGAACAGCTGTTGCTATGCTGGAAGAAGGAATTGAAGAACTGAAATTGATCTGTGGATGGGATTGATCTCCTTGGCCTTTTCAAGCCCACTGAAGAGCAGATCATGAAGGTTATGTTGATCCAGTTATCCTGTGTTCCTGATGCTTCTGTTGATGATCCTAATGACTGCCGGGCACCAAGAAGCCCTGCCCTCATGATGCTAACAGAGAATTCCTGTATTCAAAGGCAGAAGTATGGGAGTAAAGCAGACCCACTCCCCTGGGTTGTGACAAATATTACAAAGGATGACATGCCTACTTCATGTAGTTATAAATGCTTGTTTGGTTACACATATCTGTGAACCTAAAACCTATGGCATAAAACAGGCCATGTGAACATTGGAAAATATTCAAGTGCATATTAATCCTTTCAACAGGTGAGATGTCTTATTTGGTTGATTATTTCTTACGCAATCTATATGGTTCATGTACAGTATCAGGTAACTCTGCATGCAGGTTAACAAACTGTCTAAACTAATGTGAAATTTTCCTAAAATGAGATAATACATACAGATAAAAAATAAATAAACTAAAATAGGGACTACATCATCTTTTCTTAACTGCATTCCTTAGTGGCCATCAATTGTTCAAATATTTGCCATATCCATGCTTGGCCATAGATTATCATGACCTATGTGAGGCAGATAAGCCATGTGGCTTGTATATATCATGATCACATAGATCGTAATTTTCTCCTCTGTAAACAAACATGGCCGATTTGTGTCCAGTAGCTCAGAGATTCTAACAATTGTGGCTGTGAACATCCTGTGTTTCAGTAGTTGCTCCCATTGTTTGCAGAGCACCAGAGCTGATGAACCACCACTTGTGGCCAGAGCAAAGGCTGCCTCTTTAGCCATATGATGTTTGACATCATGGAGGTGGATTCCCACAGCACTGACCATTTTTGCAACTTCTTGCACATTCTTGCTCTCTGGCCACGTCTTACCTTTCTTCTCCAAAACATATATATATATATGGGACCTATTGTTGATGACATTGAGGAGTACTATCAACCGCAGGGGACCCTATATTTTTTCTAGAGCCTATTATAGACCCCTATTTATAGACCCCTAACTATGCTGGGGGATCCAGTCCTCCCTCAGCTTGTCCTGAGACCTGAGCTTCCCCAGCCTTTATTCTACCTCTAGGCCCAGGTAACTCCCCAGCTGGCCCTGCATGTTGTGTGCCTCAAGCTGAGGCACTTCTTGCTTCCTAATCTATTCCCTTCATCTCACTTCTTGTGCTCTCCTGGACTCCACCTCTCCCAGTTATTCTCCCACTTTCTCCCCCTCTGCTCTCCCATTCTCTCTCCACCTACGCCACCCTCTCATCCTCTTCCTCCCTGCTCCCTCTAGCTCTTCCACTATCTTCTCTTCATTCTCTGCTCTCCCCTCCTGTCTCCTTGTTCAGTTCCACAAATACCCCCATGGCACTCTTTGAAAAAACTTTACAGTAAAATATAATAAACTAGCGAATTGCCCGTCAAAAAATGACGGCAATGAAATTGTAAGGTAGCTAATGTTGTTTGGTGTGTAGATATAATACATTAATAAATGAATATACTTTACCTATTTGGAAGCATTGTGTTGAAGAGATGTGAATGTGTTTTGACATTGCTGCAGCATTAGTGTTGTGGAGCTGCTCTCTAAGCGTGGTGAATGTGTGCAGTGTAATACTGTGCGTGCGCGAGTCGAAACCGTGCGCGTAGTGTCGTACTTCCGCATTTGCGTTAAATGGAGGTTTATGTGTGTTGTGCGTCTTTGCGTATTGTCCGTTGTTGGTTTGTAGTGGTTTTCGAGTTTCGTGTGGTGTTTTGCGAGTGTGGTGTGGTGTTTTACGTCTGGAGAGTGCTGTAGCCTCGTTTTCGTTTTGTCCGTCGGCCATTTTTTCTCTCGCTTAGCGATTTTATTAGTGTCTAAAGTGTTTTATTTTTATTTAAATGAAGGTGTAACTTGTTTTTTTGAGGTGCTGGATGGTTCCTCTTGCTGTAGGTAAGCTTTTTATGTGTGTGTTGTGTGTATTTATTGTGTTTTAAATGTTTGTATGTCGGCGTGTTGCGTCCGATGTTTGCGAGGTCGTAATGTGTGGAACCGTGTTTCGTAGGTTGTTTGCGTTCCTCGTAAAATTTTGCGAGTGTCGTAATTTGTGTGTCGTGTTTTTTGAGTAGCGACGTGAAGTTTGCGAGGGTTTGAGGCCCTTGCCCAGTGACCTCGCCAGCAACTGAGGCCCTCGCTTTGCGAGGGGCCTCAGTTGCTGGCATGGAGCGCCTTCGGCGCTCCATGCCAGCAACTGAGGCCCTTGCCCAGTGACCTCGCCAGCAACTGAGGCCCTTGCCCAGTGACCTCGCTACGCGAGGGCCGCGGCTCGCTACGCGAGGGCCGCGGGCTTGCTACGCGAGCCCGCAAGCGTGAGCAACGACCCGTACGCTCACAACTATATATGTGATACATGCCCCAATACAATACAAAAAATTAAAAAGCTGCATTACCAAAAATAAAAAACATAAACTTACATAATAATAATAATAATGCTAATAATAAAACATACAATAAAAAATAAATTTTACATTAAAAGAAAAAAATCACAGGTAAAAGAAAAAAAGGATTTTTTTTTTGACAACATCAAACAATCAAAGCAGTTCATATTAATTGGTTGTTTGCATGATAAAGACTCTTTTAGTTACATAGTTACATAGTAATTAAGGTTGAAAAAAGACTTTCAGTCCATCAAGTTCAACCTTTTAAGATCTCCTCTGATCTGCAATATGCAGTTTAAATATTAATTAATTAGTTGTTAATTAATTATTAATGAATTATTATTTTTTTTTTACTTATTAATTAATTCAGAGGAAGGCAAATAGAAAAAAACCCAAGTGAAACTTAGCCAATAGTCTTAAAGGAAAAAAAAATGAAATCCTTCCTGACCCCAGATACTGGCGATCAAATTTCTCCCTGGATCAATACTCTCTCTCTAATTATCCATGATAACCCTGAATTCCCTTTTTAATTAGAAATAAATACAGTCCCCTTTTAGACTTATCTATTAAATCCGCTGTCACCACCTACTCTGGTAGAGAATTCCACAGATTAACTACCCTTATTGTGAAGAACCCTTTTCTTTCTTTATGGTGGCATTTTTTTACTTCTAACCACAAGGGATGTCCTCTTGTCAGTTGAAAAACTCTTGGCACAAAAAGCTCCTTTGACAAATCTTTATACTGACCCTGGATGTATTTATATAAGGTACTATTCCCCTTATTAGTTTTGTTGCCCTCCTCTGTACCTTTTCCAGCTCTAAAATGTCCTTATAATGAAGAGGTGCCCAAAATTGTACTCCATATTCCAATTGAGGGCATACTAGAGATTTGTATAGTGGCAGAATTATATTTGCTTCCCTTGCTTCTATACCCTTCTTAATACATGGTAATATTTCATTTGCCTTTGCAGCTACTGCTTGGCTTTGAGCACTGTTACCTAGATGGTTATCCACAAACACTCCCAAATCCCTTTCAATATCTGATACCCCTAGATTTGCTCCATTAAGGTTATAAATTGCATGGCTATTTTTCCTTCCCAGATACATAACTTTACGTTTATTCGTATTAAATCTCATCTGCCATTTAAATGCCCATTCCTCAATTTTATGTAAATCCCTTTGGAGGGAAAGCACATCATTATCTGATTTAATTACCTTGCACAACTTTGTGTCATCAGTTAAAATGGAGACACTACTTTCCAGTCCCGCCTCTTAGTCATTAATAAATATGTTAAAAAGGAGAGGACCTAATACTGAACCCTGAGGTAACCCACTTACCACATTGGTCCAATCGGAGTATGTTCCATTTACAACAACCCTTTGCTTCCTGTCTTTTAGCCAGCTCTCAATCCATGAGCAGATATTTACTGCAATTCCTGTATCTCTTAGTTTGCACAATAGTCTCCCATGTGACACTGTATCAAAAGCCTTTGCAAAATCCAAAAAGACTACATCCACTGAGTTGTCTTGATCCAGGTTCCAATTAACCTCCTCAAAGAAACTAATAAGATTTGTTTGACGTGACCTATCCCTCATAAGTCCATGTTAACTCCTACTTATAATCCTGTTCAAAAATACATATTCTTGTATATTATCCCTTATTAACCCTTCTAAAAGCTTCGCCACTACAGAAGTGAGGCTCACTGGTCTATAGCTCCCTGGATTTGCTCTTGCTCCCTTTTTAAATATACGTATCTCATCTGCTTTTCTCCAGTGATCTGGTAGTGACCCTGTGTTGAGTGAATCTTGAAAAATTAAATATAATGGCTATTACAGTTCCCTCAGTCCCCGTGGGTGTATTCCATCAGTACCCGGGATTTTATTAACATTTATTTTTTCCAACCTCTTTTGGATTGCTTCCTGTGTTAACCAATTATTTGTCAAAGATAGTGTAGCCCCATTATGTTGCAGTGTCCCAACCACTGGTACCTCCCTTGTGTATACCGAAGAAAAGAACCTATTTCGCTCATTTGCCTTTTCCTGGTCACTAATTATCAGAAGGCCTGTGTCACATTGTAATGTTCCTATAGCTTCCTTCCTCGCCTTCTTACCATTAATATACTTAAAAAATATTTTAGGGTTAGTCTTACTCTCTTTTGCAATTAATTTTTCATTTTCTATTTTAGCCAGTCTAATAGCGCTTTTGCAAGCCTTGTTGATTTCCTTGTTCTCCTTTAAAGCAGTCTCTTTCCCCTCTTGTTTGTATAAATTAAATGCCTGTTTTTTTTACTTTGTATCTTGATCTTTAAATCATTGTTAAACCACATTGGATGGGATTTACTCTTTTTACTTTTATTCCCACATGGTATATGCCGATGTGTATGTATATTTAGTAAGGATTTAAATGTTGTCCATTTATGTTCAGTCTTTTTACCTATCAGTTCTCTGTCCCAGTCTATACTTTGTATTGCTGCCCTTAGACCGTTAAAATCTGCCCTTTTAAAATTAAGATTTTTTGTTGGCACCTTAAAATTTAGTTTTTTTAATTCAGTCTCAAATGAGACTGTATTGTGATCACTATTTCCCAACATTTGCCCTATTTCAACATTTGATACAATATGAATATTATTTGTAATAACTAAATCTAAGATAGCTTAATTTCTAGTATAACCTGTACCAGATAATGATCCCTGAGTGTTCTCAAGAACCTGCTCCTCTTAGCTGAACTTCTGGTCTCATTTATCCAGTTTATTTCAGGGTAATTAAAATCTCCCATTATTAGAACTTGCCCATGCTTAGCTGCATTTCCAATCTGTAACAATAATTGTATTTCCTCACTTTCAGCTATATTTGGGGGTTTATAGCATACTCCTACTAATATTCTTTTGGAATTTGCTGCTCCGCTATTTAACTCTACTCACAAACATTCAACTTTATCACTAGGTCCACCATAAATATCTTCTCTGACTATAGGCTTAAATTCAGGCTTAACATACAGACAAATCCCTCCTCCTCTTTTACCATTGCCTCTATCTTTCCTAAATAGGTTATAGCCATCCAGATTTACAGTCCAGTCATGAGATTCTTCCCACCACATTTCCGTAATGCCTATTAAATCCCATTTTTCATCAATTGCTAATAATTCTAACTCTCCCATTTTTCCTGGCAAGCTTCTGGTATTAGCACGAGTATACATTATGTTATAAGTCTGTAGTTCAGAAGTGCCTGCCACTGTACTTGAGTTACTACCTCCCTATTGACTATACTACCCCTTCCCATCTCCTCCCCTATGAGTTGTTAATTAATCCCTTATACCCTCTACACTTTCTACCCCATTACTTATATCTAGTCCCTCCCCCCACCTGCTAGTTTAAAAACTCCTCCAGCCTTTCTAACATCCTATCCCCTAGCACAAAAGCTCCCTCATCATTAAGGTGCAATCCATCCCTGCTGTAGAGATTGTACCAAAGTGAGAAGTCAGCCCAGTGCTCTAAAAACCCAAACCCCTCCTTAGTGCACCACAGCATTAACCTCCCTAAGCTTCTTCTCCCTCCCTTGGCTAGCACGTGGCACTGGTAGTATCTCAGAAAATACTACCTTGGAGGTCCTTGCCTTCAGCTTATTACCAAGTTCTCTAAAATCATTCTTTAGGACACTCCATCTTCCACTAACTTTGTCATTGGTACCAATATGTACCAAGACCGCCGGTTCATTTCCAGCCCCTCCCAATAATTTGTCTACGCTATACACAACATGCTGAACTCGAGCACCCGGGAGACAGCAAACTGTCCGATTGATGGGGTCTGGGTGACAAATCACCCTGTCTACCTTCCTAATAATCGAGTCCCCTACCACCAAAACCTGTCTGTTGCTTTGCCTATTCTGCCTTCCCACTCCTCCAGTAGAACTGTTCTCCCGGCTGTTAGATGGAACAGCTCTATCTGGCATTGCCATTTCTGAATGGACATCCCCAACAGTTTCACTCAATGTGACAAATCTGTTGGTGTTTGCCAACTCAGAACTGGCCTGCCTGTTCCCCCTGATTCCCCTTCTAACTGTAACCCAGCTACCTCCCTGGTCATCCTCACTAGCCCCAGCTCCACCCTCCAGGCTAGGCCCAGCTAAACTGTGCTCCGTGAGCACAAACCCCCTTTCCAGTGGAGCAATATCACTAAGTGCTGCAATTCTCCTCTCCAGTTCTCCAATTTGAGCTTCCAGCGAGGCAACATGCCTTTTGACTATATCTATCATGGTTACCTTTTAAATATTTATTTCTCAAAAACATTAAACCAATAAAATCAAATGCAACAAAAACATGGACACAATTACAGTTATCTATTACTCGCCAAATTTCATAAAAACCTGTTCAGCCATTTATTTTCCTACAAGTGAGCAAAGTTAAAGTTAAATCAATGCCAAGATATAAGCACATGAAAAATGAGCTTAGAACAGAACACTTATGATAACCTTAACTATTAAAGCATAACTGTTTAAAATATGTTTATGATCGGAATCAAAGCTACTCTTTTAAATACCAACCATCCCTGAAAACTTCTCATTGGTGAAGATTTGTACTGGAAGTGACAATTTTGTAGGAAACATTGCTTAGCAAATACAATGAAAGACAAAAAAGGAGCTGTAATGTCTGTTTTTGCTACTTAGTTGCCCTTTAGGGTTCATTGTTGCCCCTTCCATTTTTTATGAACCTAAATCAATGTTTACATTTCTAAATTAAAGTGAGCTCCTAAGTTGGTACCCAAGAACTTTAAAATGCGTGTGTAGTTTATTTGAGCTACCTTTATTAACAATGAAGAATCATTAGGAACTAAGGGCCTCATTCAATTAACGGCCGTAGGAGATGCATGGCCGCAAGGACTACGTGCGTATTCTATTCCATTGCGGTTCGAGGACTCCGGCAGGCTTGTTATCCCTTGCGGCCACCCGCGCAGCAGGAAAGCCTTTGATCTTACACAGCCTCAAGAGTTTCGGCCGCAAGAAAGCCATGGTTGCTATTCAAATGCTACGTGAACCATTTTGTCACTGCCGTAATTAGCTAAAACTGAGCAGCAGCTTACTTACACCAAAAAGGTCCTGCGAGCACCAATTAAGCACATAAAAAGCCATCCTGTACTTTGATGAGACGTGAAAGTGATTGGAGGTGTTAGAATTCTTAGCACAACATTCCCCTACACTCAAATCTGAAAATTATTTTTATTGTAATTCATGTCCAATTTCCGTGTCCAGAGTCCCATGGGCTTGGAGCACATCAGACCCGCAAAGGCTGCAGGATTAGCCTCCGTCAAATCTGTAAATGGGTAAAATAGACCCACAGGTCGTAATCGGCTTACTTACAAATCTTAGCATAGAAAAGCCATCCTGTACTTTTATTAAAAGTGAGTGATGTTTGGTCTTAGAATTAATAGCTCAACATTCCCCTACTCTCAAATCTGCAAATAAAGACATTTAATTTCATGTTCAATCTTCATGTTCTACCTATCTTGCAAGCCCGCACAGGCTTGAATAACGAGCTACAAGCTTGGTCATTGAAGTCCGTGGGACTTGGACGGATTTTTAAATCAAAGTATTATTTGGAGATGTGCAAGCTTGAGAATGTTTTGCTATTAATCCTCATGCCCCCCATTGTGTTCCCCATCATTTACAGTGCTTTGCAGTGCTGGATTGAATATATATTGGCTTCTACAATGCTTTGAGTTTGCGGCCTTCAAGCCTCAGAACCCGTACAGGTTTTAACAAGGACGAGCTCGCGGGACTTGGAACGGAAAATAAACCGGACATGAAATATAGGATTTGGGCAATGTGCAAGCTTGAGATGGTGTTGCTATTAATCCTCATGTCCCCCATTATGATGCCTAGCATTTACAGAGCTTTACAGTGCTATCTTGAATTTATATTTTCATTTACAGTATTCCGACTTTGCGGCCTTAAAACCAGAATTACGGGCGTGGGAGAAACGCTTGCGGCCGATTGCATGATTTGCGGCCGGCCGTAAGGGGGATATCCTTGCGGCGCTGTCCATTTGAATAGCAGGGTAGC
This sequence comes from Discoglossus pictus, assembly GCA_027410445.1. Taxonomy (NCBI): domain Eukaryota; kingdom Metazoa; phylum Chordata; class Amphibia; order Anura; family Alytidae; genus Discoglossus; species Discoglossus pictus. Next base: position 146,300,082 of record CM050166.1, read on the forward strand.
AGTAGCGCTACACAGGGCCGTAAGATGGCCGCAAGAAATCGCACCATTGCGGCCATTTTACGGCCGTTAATTGAATGAGGCCCTAAGTGGTGTGCTTAGTCTTCTTAATACAGGGCAAAACAAAAGGTTTTAGATATTCCAACACCCACTTTTTTTTTACAAAGTTCAAGATGATCATAGTAAGGGATGTATTTTCACTTTTGCTTTTTCTTTAAATTCTGTAAAATTACTTACATTTTCATTAGTTACACATATGGCTATGCACTATAGGTATCCCATTGGGCACTCTAGCCCACAAAAATGACTAGACTGCCAGCTATAATAATTGTGTGCATTAGTGTCATTCCAAAAAATTATATAATGCAACATTTCACAAGTATTAGTTTACAGATGTGTAATTTTTTCACACGTGATCAATTATTTTACCTTTCATGAGGGGTTGAGAGTGAAATTGTATTATGATATGTATTGACTGGAGAAGGATGCAGCTGCCATCTGTCTCAGTATATCGAACATGGGCTTGAAAATATACACTTTATTATGAGTAAAATGTGTTGGCTAGCCAGTAAATATGATTTATTTTTATAACTTGACACTGAAGACAGTTCTGGTGCATTTTTATCCACTTTACAGATTCAAGTGCAGCAATTAGCATTATCCTACTACTACAACTATTGATTTCCAGTTTATATTTTTCCATAACAAATGTGATTATTTGCCTTTAATCATTTAAAATATTGTTTAAAATATATAAATAATTGCATTGTATTTCCTTTTGAAAATATCTATAACATTTGAAATCCCAATTGTGTGCATTTATGTTCTATCTTAAATTGTCTCCCTAGTTGTTCTCATGTGGCTAGCACTAAGGATTGAATACTCTACCTTCTTGTACAGATGAATTGGAAGTGCAAATGAATAACTACCCTGTTAGATTTCTTATAGTAGATCACATTCAATATATATAGTTTTTTTTAAAGAAATTTACTTTAATGGGCAAAATGTTTTAACACAGTTTAAAATAAATAATTACAGACTTCTGAGCTACTGTTTTAAATTTGTGTTAACGAATGTACTCAATTTATTTCTATTTGGGTCCTATTCTATCAGATGCTGTAAGTGTTTCTAATCTATAATTTAGTCTACTGGTGTTTATTTTTTCTCTAAATGTCTAGAGGTATTCTATTGCTGCAAGCACTCAATTTATGTCTTTCAGGCCAGACATGTAAACCATGCCCAGGGCGTGATTGTATGACGCTTGCAAACGTTTAACAAGCCTGTAATTTCCAACTGCATGACAGCCCTATGAACCAATAGGAAGCTTAAAACGCTAATCAACTTGGCGGGAAAGACCTTTAATAACCTGTGAAACTCATAACAATTTGACTGTGTTGTAGCCAAGCAAGATCACATGCAGGTCTAGGAGTTAGTAGGTTGGAGATTATTACAGAGAGAGAGAGAGAGAGAGAGAGAGAGAGAGAGAGAGAGAGAAGGAGCTGTACGGTAAGTTGTTTTAGCTGATTTCACAATAATTCTTAAAACATCATTTGCACCATTTAATTATTGATATCACATAACTCACACACATAGATTAATACCTACACATATCACACACATACATTGTTAGGCCACAGCACATATACAACTCCCATATCCCCCCTACCCCCACCTCCCCCTACATATATTATAATACACATAATTCACACATTCTTGTTTTACCTCCAATACATATACAGTACATGTACATCTTATATTCATTTACGCTTATATTAATTTTCATATCTGTAGGAGGGGAGCAGAATAGAGGAGAGGAGGAGAGTAACATCTGTGGTGGAGATGAGGAGAGGAGATTAACATTTATGATGGAGAGGAGGAGAGAGGGAGTAGTGAAGAGAGAGGGATTGGAAAGAGTATTGTGAGTGCAGGGAGAGGGAGTAGGGGTAGGGTGCCCCTAGATGCAAGCACACAAAAATCAGGGGCAAAGGGTAAGAGGCCTGAACTGGGGAAGGGGGTAGTGGTGAGGAGGGACAGGCCCCAGGGAGAGATGAGGGAGGCCAGGATCCCCAGGAACAGATGGCAACCGCAGCAGGATTGCATAGATTGATATGAGCCATGATTAACAAAGCTTATTATACAGAGCAATCTTTATCTGTGTAATACAATCACTACAGCCAATTATGTCTGAAGTGACCCTGATTTCAGGTATATAGAAACACACAGCAACCTATTGTTCATATAAGAATATTAACTCATACACTATTTGTCACTCTTTTCAGTACCTAGGAGAACCTGGTCTCCCAAGTGGTCAAAGGGGGTGGCGTCACCTCCACCTGAGTTGGACCCTGATTATGCGGATGTCCCAGGTGATCCTTTGCAAGGGTTTGGAGAGTACCACCAACTGGATCAGAGAGCCCGGGATCAAACACATTGGGCCTCATTCTATTAGCGGCCGTAAATCGGCCGTAAGGCTGCGATTCCTTGCAAGGGTTCTGTTAACTCGCGATTCTATTATACGGCCCCGCAAGGATCTCCCCTTACGGCCGGCCGCATATCTTGAAACCGGCCGTAAGCTGTGAAATCTAAAAACGCAAAAATAAATTCAAGCCTGCACTGTACAGCTCTGTAAATGCTAGGGATCATATTGGGGGACATGAGGATTAAAAGTATTTCTTACGGCCGAAACTCTTGCGGCCGTTTTAGATCAAAGGCTTTCCTCCGGCTCGAGCGGCCGCAAGAGATAGCAAGGCACCGGCCGCAAGCCTGCCGGAGCCCCCGACCGGAAGGGAATAGAATAGCCGAATAGCTTGCGGCCGGTCCTTACGGCCCCGCAACGGCTGCGGCCGCTAATAGAATGAGGCCCATTGTGGTTAAGATTGATATTTAATAAATGTGTTAAAAATATCTTCATTTTAGCACACATTTTCTATTCCGTTTATGAAGTCAATTTACCAGGGGCAGAGGAACCCCCTCATATTATATATAAAATTCCGTCCCTTGTACCTTTCCCTCTCCCTTCTCGATACCTCCCTCTCCTGTAACTGCTGGATTACTCATAGCAGCTCTCGCGAGATCACGCAAGATAATGTCACGTTGAGTCCCAGCTATCAGACAGCCAGAGGCAGGAGGTGAGGAGGGAGTGGGAGAGGTACATGGGAGGGAGTAGAGGAGGTGCTTGGGATAGAGTCAGGGAGTATAGTGTGTATATATATATATATATATATATATATATATAGATGTATCCTGTGTATGTATATACTGCATATATATATATATATATATATATATATATATATATATATATATATATATATATACACGAATATGTACAATCTCTCCCCCAAAATATTTTTTGGTTCCTTCACCCTTGCAATTTACAATACATTCTTGAGTTAATAACCTGAATAATTAAAAATCATGTCTTAAGTAAAATCTATACTTAAGTTTTGATACTGATATATATTAAATATTATCAACAGTTCTGAAAAAACACCATATTCTAAATGAAACATTTAATCAATGTGAATTTCAGTAAATCAACACTGCACCAAAGCACAGGTATGCACAGTAATATGTTGGAGTTTGAGTTTTTGTAAAACAGGTAAATATGGATATAGAAACAGAATGCTAGTAGTGGGAATAACATTAGGATATATGAACAGTTGAGGGTGATTTACAGTTAATCATCCAACATGAAGCAATATCAAGAATATCATATTAGTACAGATATTGAAATATGCTATCATCAATTAACATAATTTTGTTTGGAAAGATGTCACAGGATTGAAACAAGGATCAAAATTTCTCTAAATTAGCATTTCTATTTCTGTTATTACATATTCATAACAGATGCATAACATAACTACAATTATTTTAGAAGCCTACAGTTACTGTTTCTCATATGCACAGGGAGGATCACATCAGCAGTGGAAAAGAGATCTTGAAGGAAGTATGATGCAGGCTTAAGAATAGGATCACATCAGCAGTGGAAAAGAGATCTTGAAGGAAGTATGATGCAGGCTTTAGAATAGGCCAAGTAGAGGAGAGTAGAAATTGTAGAAATCAGCAGGTACAGATTAATCTATGCAGAGTATGTGTGTACACAAATATGCTGTCAGTGTGCAAGGGACATCAGCTGACATATGCCACATGACAAATGCATAGGAATCTGAGATAAAAGCTTTAATTCCATTAGCTAATCATTAGTCTGAATCAGACATCACATTGGTTGCAACATTACAATGATTAATAGACATGCACATACATGATGCAATGTGACATTGGCATGTGCAAGGAATGTCTTGATAATGAGCTTCAGGACTTGTTCTCCCCCAAGTGCTCAATTGGACACATATTTAAGATATGTAACAAACAAATTATACATTATGATGAAAATTTCACATCCTCTCTGACCAGCTACTTCAATATATACCAACACATGCATATATGTTGGCACATCTATTAACTTGTTTGTTTCTGAGATATGAAACAAGCTATTGATCTAGCAGATGATGCTGATGGACATTTCAACATACTATTGAGGTATGCATCTCATATATTTTACACAATTAGGCATTATTGGCTACTTTTGATATGGTCAAGATGATATCCATGGGGAGCTTTGTTCTACCAGTACATGACCGCAGTGGATGATTGTGTTACTGGCCCGCATCAGCATAATGTATGGGATACCTTTGGAAAAAGAGAGGTAGGCCTCCTTTAATGGAGTTGTAATGTTTAGTTTATCAGCATACATGCATATGCTATTCCCAAAATACTTTTAATGTATTTCATGTTAATGTATCTGTGATTATGTTGATGTACATGTTGATAATCTTTGTCTGTGTTGCTGACCAATTAGTTTACATACATCAGCAGTTAAGTACCTGCAATATGAGGATATATTTAGAGTCACACATTATCCACTATAATCATTTTCAGTTAAACATTGAATTTGATTATAATTCTTGATCACATCTTTGTGTCCCATGCTGAAGTTATCTCAGTGTGGAAGAATGCTTGTATGTTTATATTGACACATAGCTTGAATGTGGATTTGAATGATCATACAATGTGATCTTGACAGGTTTCAGATGTTTTAATGTTTTCATATACAATTATCGAGCCTCTATAAATTCTCATTGTGGGATATCTAATCCAGCCCGTTTAGTTATGTTCATTATGTCTTCAATAGTTAGTATATGTGATGTGTATATGTATGTAGCCATACTTACAATTAACTGATAGCAGAATGTGTTCAAGTTTGTCCAGTGTAAAGCAATATCAATCATATATCCTCTACTGTGACCTATCAGATATTCTGTTTAACAATAAGAATGAGGAACTGAGTTGTGAGTAATGCATAATCAAGCTCCATTGTTGTAAGTTGTTATTATGTTTGTACTTACATGTGAAGTGCTCATGAATGATCCTGGCATGTTGTTGTGACCCCTCTATGTGATTCTCAGCAGGGAGTGATATGGGCTCTGCCTCAAGAGGTTGTGGGGCCTCAGGAATGTCCCCCAGATAGTTGGCTTGTAGTGCGATATTGTGTAGACAACAGCAGGCAGTGATAATCTGACAAACCTTGTCTGTGCTATACAGTAGGGCCACACCAGATGTATGTAAGCATCATAACCAAACCTTGAGCACACCAAAGGTGTGCTCAATTATGGTGTGACATGCTTTGTGGGTCTAATTGTACCTTTCCTCAGCCTCAGACACTCATATCCTTCATTGTTCATGAAATGATGCCAGTTGGGCCAAATAACTCTGGGTTATGCACAACTACTATCCAATATGTTATGGCTCAGGTAGTGTAACTCCCTTTGCCACATATGATGGCCATGGAAATACAGAAAATCCAGATTTTTATATTCTTGTGTATATTCTATTAGTGAAATGTGCTTGTCTGTGATTATTTAAGGGCACTCAACCAGTAGCCATATGGAAAATGACCAGACTGGAATATACAATATATACCGGATTGACGCAGAAGCATGCAAGCACACTTTGTAAGCACATGTTTGGACAACAAACTACTTGCACATTAATAGAATGATACTGTTTGCAATTTCTAAACTGCACTTCCTGATCTTTAGGAGGTATCAATGCAACTTGTGTGTACTCAATAGCACCTAACATGTTAGGGACACCTCGTACTTGATGAAAATCAGATTTCAGCTTCAAGATCTCTTCAATTGTGTTGGGAAAACTGATGCATCTGGTAGTATTCCAAACCATAGCATTGAGCCATATACTCAGACACTTGGAGAGGCTTGGCTGATACATTCCTCCTACTAGGCTCTCAGTGGTTTGGAAACTACCAAATGCAAGGAAGTGTATTGCGACTAACATCTGTATCATTACCATTATAACCCTATTGGTCTGTGAGAGATGCTTAAGGTCCTAATTCAGGACTGTATATAACTCTTGCAGACTGGCACCGGTCAGACTAAAATGCTCATACACTTCCCCATCAGTTTACCCCTCTAATGTGAATCTCTCTCCCTGTATACTCTGGGTGCCTGGACCCTCCTTAAAGGCTTCTGTGTATGCTTCCCTTCCTATGGATTTTGCTGGACATGAGCCAGCACCACATTGGCACCCGGTTGTGCCTCAGCCTCCCCAATTACAAGACATTTCTGATTGGCTGGTTCTGGACCCCCCTCAAGCTGTCACCCAAATCAGTGTTATCCTCCCTGTCAGCATCTACCCGTATATCCCCCTGTACCTGTGTCATTACAGCTCTATCTGATCCCCACCATGATCCTAGCATACCCTGTGCTAATTATGGCTTGGTTCTGGATAAGCATCGATCACATGACCACTCTCACACTAATTTACTCCCAGCCTCTCCTCTCTAACACTCCTCATCCAGTTCATAATCACAGGCCATACACCTGGGTGCCTAGCATGCCACATTCGGGTGATGAATTCATAGCTTCTACAATACCTCATATTCAGATACACTTTCAGAGCTAGGATCTAACGTTGATCCATGCTGAGTCAGACTAGCTCATGGCTTGTTGGGGGATTTATATGGTTTGTAAATTAGGACATTTGTTAATGGCCATGTGGATTTCATTGAATAGATTATTTTCTTGTTGAGACTTATTTGGCATTACAGCTGATATATGTTGTGCTCCATGTATTAATCACAAACTCTTTAGATTCAGGGTAAACAAGGTATGTTACTGAAAAAAGTATCACATTATATATTTGTGTATCATTTAACTGATTGATTTGTCATTATTTATATTTTCTTGTTTTTTTAACTAGTATTGTAGGCCTCAACATCGCCTTTCAGGTTCACATGTGTTTCATGATGTATACTTTTTGATTAAATTGTTGATTTGCATTGCTCTTTTTCTTGCTATTTAGTCATGTACTATGTCCTTAATTGCTTTATGTGTCTTTCAGTAACACTTTTGCGCCTGTCCACTTCAGGAAATGCACCCCTAAGGGTTAAATGTTTCTCTAGCCATCTGGATTAAACAACTAACTTAGAAAACATGCAGTTACAGCTAAGCACGTTCCTTACCATCTATGGAACTGAGAGTTACAGTCCCTTGGAGACACACATTTAATGCTAAGTGTTCTTCCATGCCATCTATCATTAGGAAATGCGCAATTACATCTAAGCACATCCCTTGCCATCTATGGGACCTATTAATAATCCCGGCTGCGGCACCTAAAATTAACCCCTCTCTATGCTGGGGGTCCCCATCGGGACCCCCAAAGTATACCCACATTAACCCCTTGCTGCACGGGTGCATAGGGACCCCCGCAGCCCCCCAATACAATACATACATACAAAACATTACATTACATACAATACATTACATATAATACAAATAAAATATCCCCTATCTATCTAACATACAATCTATTTAATATACAATAAATCCTAACTATATCAAATACATCCCCCTATCTATCTAATATACAATACATCCTAACTACATCCAGAAACCCTAATACTAAAATAAAATAATTAAAATCCTAACTACATACACAAACCCTAATTCTAAGCTAAAATAAAATAATTAAAACCACTTTGAGATGTCCCTTCAGATCACCAACCTAGGCGTAAAAAAAAAAAAAAATAGTACAACACATTAACATAAAATAAATAAACATTATACACATTCTAAATATTCTACTCACCTTTCCAGCATGTCCCGTCTTTCTTTTGTTCTTCTCTGGCACGGCCCTGTTAAAAAAAAAACATTACATGACTGCAATATATGCACACCAAAAAAAATATATATATAAACTTATAAATATACATTCAACTTACCTCCCCGCGATGTCCCCGGCCTCCTCCTCTTCAGCCCCAGCTGTGCCCTGGAACCATCCAAGCTCTAAAATAAATAAATAAAAAAACTAACTGAGGTCTGCACTCGCAGACCTCACCGACGCTAATGAGCCTCCCAGAGCCTTTTCCAGAAGGAAATTGGCAGTGGCGGCTTCTAATTGGCTTAAAAAGCTGCCTATCAATTTCAGCCAATCAGAAGTCGTCAATGTGTGAGCCAATCAGGATGGGACACACACCAAAATCCCACCCTGATTGGCTAACGCACCTGTCAATCTTTATTTGAACCAATCACAAGGCGCAGATGCCTTCAGCCAATCAAAATGGGATACACCCCCACTGAGTTATTGGGTGAAGACATCTGTGCATTCTCATTGGCTGACAACATCCTGATTGGCTCACACATTGACGAATTCTGTTTGGCTAAAATTGATAGACAGCTTTTTAAGCCAATTAGAAGCCGCATTGCCAATTTCCTTCCTTAAAAGGCTCTGGGAGGCTCATTAGCGTCGGTGAGATCTGCGAGTGCAGACCTCCGTTAGTTTTTTTCCTGAAGAGAAGGAGGCCGGGAATGTATATTGAATGTATATTTATATGTTTATATGTTTATTTTATTTTGTGTCTGTATGTGTAGTAATGTATTGTGTTTTTTTTAACAGGGCCGCGCAAGAAAAGAAAAGAAGAAGGACGGGACATGCTGGAAAGGTGAGTAGAATATTTAGAATGTGTATAATGTTTATTTATTTTATGTTAATGTGTTGTACTAATTTTTGTTTTACCCCTAGGTTGGTGATCTGAAGGGACATCTCAAAGGTAAGTGGTCTTAATTATTTTATTTTAGCTTAGAATTAGGGTTTGTGTATGTAGTTAGGATTTTAATTATTTTATTTTAGCTTAGTAATAGGGTTTCTGAATGTACTTAGGATGTATTGTATATTAGATAGATAGGGAAATGTATTTGATATAGTTAGGAATTATTGTATATTAAATAGATTGTATGTTAGATATATAGGGTTTATTTTATTTGTATTGTATGTAAAGTATTGTATTTAATGTATTGCATGTATTGTATGTATTGTATTGTGTATGTCTGTCTTTCCTTTTCAGGTGTGTATTTTTTTTTTTCTGTAGTGGGGGGGTGGGGGTTGTAATGTATTTTTTTTATTTTCTGTAATGTAGGATTTTTTATTTTTGTGACTTAGGTTTTTTATTTTCTGTAAGGTAGGTGTTTTTTATTTTTCGTAATTAGAGTGGTGGGGGGTTTATTAGGGGGTAGGTAGTGTAGGTAGGTAGTGTAAGTGTTAATAGAGTAGTGTAGAGGGGGTTAGTTTAGATTTAATGTTTTTTGGGGGGTTATAGTGTAGTGTTTTTAGTTAGTGTCATGATGGTCCTTGTGGACCATCATGGCACTTATGTGGTTAATGCTAGGGTTTTTACAGCTGCATAAGGGTCATAATATACCCTTATGGGACTGATGGGGTAAAAAAAGAGGCTTATGTGGGTCTGTATTGACCCCCATGAGTAATAGGGTTAATTAAGGCCTTATGGGGGTCTGTATTGACCCCCATGAAATATAGGGTTAATTATTGGCTTATGGGGTCTGTACTGACTCCCATGAGTTATAGGGTTAATTATTGGCTTATGGGGATCTGTATTGACCCCCATAAGTTATAGGGTTAATTTTCAGCTTATGGGTGTCTGTGTTGACCACCATGAGTTATAGGGTTAATTAAGGCCTTATGTAGGTCTGTATTGACCCCATGAGTTATAGGGTTAATTAAGGCCTTAGGAGGGTCTTTATTGACCCCCATGAGTTATAGGGTTAATTAAGGCCTTATGGGGGTCTGTATTGACCCCCATGAGTTATAGGGTTAATTAAGGCCTTATAGGGGTCTGTATTGACCCCAATGAGTTATAGGGTTAATTATTGGCTTATGGGGGTCTGTATTGACACCCATGAATTATAGGGTTAATTATTGGCTTATGGGGGTCTGTATTGACCCCTATGAGTTATAGGGTTAATTAAGGCCTTGTGGGGTCTGTATTGACCCACATGAATTATAGGGTTAATTATTGGCTTATAGGGGTCTGTATTGCCCCCATGAGTTATAGGTTTAATTAATGCCTTATGGGGGTCTGTATTGACCCCCATGAATTATACGGTTAATTATTGGCTTATGGGGGTCTGTATGAACCCCTATGAGTTATAGGGTTAATTATTGGCTTATGGGGGTCTTTATTGACCCCCATGAATTATAGGGTTAATTATTGGCTTATGGGGGTCTGTATTGACCCCCATGAGTTATAGGGTTAATTAAGGCCTTATGGGGGTCTGTATTGACCCCCATGAGTTATAGGGTTAATGTTTGGCTTATGGGGGTCTGTATTGACCCCCATGAATTATACAGTTAATTAAGTGCTTATGGGGGTCTATATTGACCCCATGAGTTATAAGGTTAATTAAGACCTTATGGGGGTCTGTATTGCCCCACATGAGTTATAGGGTTAATTAAGTGCTTATGGGGGTCTGTATTGACCCCCATGAATTATAGGGTTAATTAAGTGCTTTTGGGGGTCTGTATTGACCCCCATGAGTTAAAGGGTTAATGTTTGGCTTATGGGGGTCTGTATTGACCCCCATGAATTATACGGTTAATTAAGTGCTTATGGGGGTCTATATTGACCCCATGAGTTATAGGGTTAATTAAGGCCTTATGGGGGTCTGTATTGCCCCACATGAGTTATAGGGTTAATTAAGTGCTTATGGGGGTCTATATTGACCCCATGAGTTATAGGGTTAATTAAGGCCTTATGGGGTCTCTATTGCCCCACATGAGTTATAGGGTTAATTTTAGTTAACAGTGCTTTAAGAACCCGGGAGGAGGGAAATAAAAAAATGTAAATGCAGCAGGGTCACGATCGGTTGCCGATTGATCCCTATGGACCCCTGAAGCAAGGGGTTAATGTGCGTACACTTTGGGGGTCCCAATGGGGACCCCAGTATAGAGGGGGGGTCTTTTTAGGTGCCGCGGCTGTGTTTATTAATAGTGTGCCGCGGGCCCTTTAAGGAGCCAGGATGATAAATTTCAAATGTTTTAAATGCAGCGGGGGCCTGATCTATGCAGATCAGGGACCCCACTGCAAGGGGTTATTGTGGGGACACTTCGGGGGTCCCGAAGAGGACCCCCAGCATAGAGGGGGGTTCATTTTATTGAGCCGCGGCGGGGAATTAACATTTTTTAAATGCAGCGGGGTGCTGATCTATGCTTATCGGGGACCCCTGCTGCAAGGGGTTAATGTGGGAGGGCTGCGGGGGTCCCTATAGGGAACCCTGCAGCATTGGGATGTGTATAGGGAGCAGGGGGGGGCCTCACACGGCTGTCTCGAGCTGCTCCGAGGCAGCACGTTGAGGCTTTAGGATCCCTTGCTAGCACTTTTTGTGCTCGTAGGGGTTTTTCCGAGATGCGAGAATCACTCATAGATTTATGGCTGCGTGTGACTCCGTAGCTCTCTCTGAGCCTAATCTCGGCCATTTTTCGGAGTCATCTAGCAAAGCAGGCTGCGAGGGATTTGGTCCTCTCAAACAACAAAAAAACTGCCTTTTGCAAGGACCGAGAGAACTACGAGGGAGAATTTAATGTGGCTCAATACTCCTTACCATAAAATAGAGCTGTGGCTAATTACGATCCAGACCATTCAGAACCAAATGCATTGTTTCTTTAAAGGCCAAAATAAAAAGTTTATAACCAAATTAATTAAGGTGTACCCCATCCTTACCATAAAATGCTAAGGCATCCTCCCCTTCTAAGTCAGTATGACCTAAGGACGTACCACCCAATCCTGTAATAGGGCTAGACATTGTTTTGTGAACTTTCTTCCTGCATTTGTTTAATATAGCAGGTTGAACGTGTGATCTCCTTTTAAGACAGTGCACCATTTCAGACCATATAATATACATACCAGGGAATAGTTGGTGCAACCTATCCACATCCCATTTCATCTGTATGATTAAAGCCTTTAAGGGCATGCTACCTAAATCAGAATGATTAAAATGTCAGGGGGACCCTCTAACCGGGCATACTGTACTACTTCCCTAACTACACACTTCCACTTCATTCCTCATATGCCAAACCATTTTACCAACAACTCAGTTTTGTTGAAACCAAGCCGCATATTGCCATCTTTCTCAACTGGCATTCTACGTGCCCAATACTCGTATGAGTGGCCTAGAATCCATGCAATGCTAGGAAGTGCGCCTGCGGGAGGATAGAATTACAATTAGAACACCAATAGCTAACAACTTTGTATTAATTTCTTTATTCATTATTTAATTTTTTAATAAAAAAAAAACTAAATTTTTTTAAATAATTATGAACGAATAAATAACAAACTTGTTGATGCTTATTTTCAATTACCTCAGAAACGGCGCTGCCTCAACAGCAGACCCATTCTTACCTTGCCGACTCCCTAATGCGCACCGGGAGTACTGCATCCACCGATAGGCCCACTGAATCCTCCATGCGCCTCCCGCGATTCTGTGTCACGGTAGGCTGGTAACGCTGTGCTGCCTGAAAATGTGGTGACAAGCGATCAGGGGCCCTATAAATTTATGATAGGAAGTAACATGTTTCAGGTGCGCTAACATGCTTTCACCAACATATGTTTTTCAAGCCTGATATTTTTTACTTTTATGTAGGTTTTGGTTTGTGCTTAGTTACATTTTCCTTTCCTTTTTTTTTTTTGTCTGCACATTTGATACAAATTATGAATTTGAAGCCAATAAGACAAGGCCTGGCAAATTTATGAGGTCAAAAACTCAAATACCTTATTGCATGTTTTTTTTTAGAAAGCATCAATAATATAACAAATATATTATAAACCAATAACTGTAGGTTGTCCTTTTTTCACAATTTTTCCAATAATTCAACATTTAGTACATAAAGCATTTTGTGAATATAGGTATTGCAAATATTTCATTGTATAGCGATAGATGCTACCTACAGGTGAGCTAAGGAACTTTACTAAACTTATTACACAAGCTAACTTGTGGCAAAATAATTATGAAGAACATTTAATATTTTTCATATGTACAATATTCAATAAATGTAGAGGATATAAGATAGAAAAAATGTATTGACGTGAAGCTTATGATAAGTGATATTACAGAAAAGCATGGCTTTGGTTTGAAGTTAAAGCCTGGAGGTAAAAACTGTCTTGCCTTGTGTTTATATGTGTGTTTTGACCTTTACACATAGCACAGAATTTGATGAAAATATTTCACTTTTCTAGGTGAAATTGTAATGCTGGTAAAAGCAATTGCATGAAATTCTTAAACATATCCATATTGTTTAGTTCAAATACAATATGTAAATTGATATATATAGTGTGCTTTCTGTTTACTTTAGGAGCCTGCTTCTTGCTCACTGTCTGATGAGCAGAAGGAGTCACATGGGCTCTGTATTCATACATGACACTTAGTATCATTTGTAAATTATGATTTGTATTCCTTACTCTATAAAAGGGTGTTTTAACAGTACTAATATGGGCTTCTATTTAATTATCTATTTTGTAAAGTAACACCACTCGTAAATGCTCAAACATGTAACGAAATGCTCTTGGACATCATATATTTGTATTTATACAAGATGCTTTACCATTGATTTTCACACAAACACTATTCAATCCTCAACTTACACTGCACACACAAAATACTTAAGATTCACAACTTGTATGTTTATTTATGTGCACTGAAGAGCACCTGTAAATTCTTACAAAAGCCTTGCTGAGACATATCAATAGCAATAGCAAAAAAACAGAAAGTGCAGGACTAAAAGAGCATGAAAAAGGAATCGGAAATTAATACTTAACAGCTTAACAGACACATAGGCACAAATGTTGGTTTAAAAAAATATTTAATTAAAATGTTTGACTCAGTATAAATAGGGCTAGCACCAACTTGGCAATAATGTACCTCCATGTAACACATATCAACTTCAAGAGCATCATAGACCCCAGTACTCAAGAGGTAAATACAACTCAGGAAATCCATATGGCCTACAACAGGTGCTCCAATGCACTGACTATAAAAGGACTAGCCACATCCCAAACAATGCTCATCAGTACTGATCCTGACCACATCACAGTACTAAGTACTTAGTGACGTGACATCCATGGGTATGTCATCAATAATCAAAAAATGGATAGATAGAAAACCCTTTTTCCATTAGCAGCACTTTGACCAAGGGAACTAACATTTAAAAATGAACTTTTATTCAAATCATTAAAAATAATATGTAAATAAATAAAAAATATGGGACAGTATGAGAAAGTGATCTCAATCTAGGTGACATAAAAGGGAAATTGCCCGAATTTCTTACAACCACCTCCCAACTTCCCTACTCTCAACCACTAATGATATGTAATCCCAATAATTTAGCCAGTATTTCAATGTAAACAACAGCCCAAAAAAATGAATTAAAAGCAACACATTGTTGCAGTGTATATGTTTTGCATACACCTTGATCACCACTGCAACATGGTAAAAACAATGCAAGAAAAACAGTATGTAATCAAAACAGAGATGTGGAGTTTTATACACTCGGGTGTGAGTATCATCATGGACAGCCTCTGGTCTTAAAGAGAGGAGTGCTTGAAACTGATTGGGGTTAAATGGGGGCAGCTAATACATACTGGAGGTGAAAACCACTATTTAGCACAGGTCATTCACCGGATTGTCATAGGGAACATGTAGGGAACAGGGTGTTATAGCCTCAAGCAAATGGGGATATAGTGATAAAATATGACAAGTGGTATTACATCAATGTGTAATAGCTGTTGAAGAAGGCCAGCAATGACAAATGTGGCTGTGGAGAGGCAGATGGACACCATGGTAACTAACCTCCATCAATGAAAAACTTGGGTACACCTGCCCTGTACACCTTTGCAGTTGTGAATGTGACAATATCTATACCACTAAAAAATATGTGAAATTATAGATAATGTTATTGTATTAATCAATTACTGCTGTTTGTGCAATATTTAGAATTTTGTCATAATAACATATAAAATAGTGCTTGAACACACCATATCGGAAACCACACCTGTGCCACTGTAATGGGCTGTACTGTTCAAATGCTAATGTTTTTGATAGAAAATAAGGCTAAATATTTTCATCATGATGTCACACTAAATGCAAATTTATGGTGTTGTGTTGATGTTAAATAATGATGATAATAACAGCAGATTTAACATGGAAATATTTAACACTTTGGATTACAGTAATGATTTGAATGAAGACAAATGTGTCAAGACATGTAATGCCATCAATCATTAATGATATTGAAATAAATTATGCTGTTATCCATTTGTTGTTAATCACTACATGCAAATTATTACTGAAAAGATTGATTACACATCCACTATACCTTAACACAGGATGGTTATACAGAATGATGATTTTAAACACAAAAATATGACTGTTAAGTACCGTATTTATCGGTGTATAACACGCACCAGCGTATAACACGCACCTCATTTTAAGAAGGAAATTTCAGGGAATTTTTTTTTTATTTCAATTAAAGAACTTTGAAGAAAAATCCTCAACCTTAACCTCCCTCCTCATCCTCAACCCCCTCCTCAACCCCCCCATTCTCAACCCCCTCCTCCACCCCCCTCCTCAACCCCCTCTTCCTCAACCCCCTCCTCCACCCCCCTCCTCAACCCCCCGATCCTCATCCTCCTTCCTCATCCCCCCTATCCTCAACCCCCCTCCTCATCCTCAACCCTCCTCCTCATCCTCAACCCCTCTCCTCATCCTCAACCCCCCTCCTCATCCTCAACCCCCTCCTCAAACTCCCTCCTCATCCTCCCTTCTCAACCCCCCTATCCTCAACCCTTTCCTCAACCTTCCTCCTCAAACCCCCTCCTCAACCCCCCATCCTCAACCCCCCTCCTCATCCTCCTTCCTCAACCCCCCTATCCTCAACCCCCTCCTCAACCCCCTTCTGAACCTCAAACCCCCAATCCTCAAACCCCCCTCAACCCCCCATCCTCAACCCCCTCCTCAACCTCCCTCCTCAAACCCCCTCCTCAAACCCCCCATGCTCAAACCACTCTCAACTCCCCTCCTCAACCTCCCTATACTCATCATCCTTCCTCAACCCCCCTATCCTCAACCCCCTCCTCAACCGCCCCATCCTCAACCCCCTCCTCAACCTCCCTCCTCAAACTCCCTCCTCAAATCCCCCATCTTCAAACCCCCTCAACCCCCCTCCTTAACCCCCCCATCCTCATCCTTCTTCCTCATCCCCCTATCCTCAACCCCCTCCTCAACCCCCCCTAAATACCTCCCCCTCACTTACCTGCTACTGCTCCGGGGGTTTAGAATGAGGAGGGGGGGTTAGAATGCAGAGGGGATTTAGAATGAGGAGGGAGGTTGAGAATGAGGAGGGGGGAGGGAATATCGGCCTATAACACGCACACATCATTTGCCCCCTATTTTCAGGGAGAAAAAGTGCGTGTTATAAGCTGATAAATACTGTAAATGTAATATATGCTGATGTCCTGAACCAGTAACCATTAGAAACACATGGACAAATTGATTACATTATAACAATGAAAAAGTTTATTACATACACAGAGCACAGTCATACATTTATTAGACTGTTCATTAATATCACAAGAGCATTTGTGGAAAAAATCTGAAGGGTTACAGATAGTGATGTCGCGAACATCAAAATTCCGCCGAACCGCCATAGACTTCAATGGGCAGGCGAATTTCAAAACTCACAGGGACTCTTTTTGGCCACAATAGTGATGGGAAAGTTGTTTCAAGGGGACTAACACCTGGACTGTGGCATGCCGAAGGGGGATCCATGGCAAAACTCCCACGGAAAATTACATAGTTGATGCAGAGTCTAGTTTTAAGCCATAAAGGGCATAAATCGCCTAACATTCCTAAATTGTTTGGAATAACATGCTTTAAAACATCAGGTATGATGTTGTATTGATCAGGTAGTGTAAGGGTTACACCCGCTTCACAGTAACAGACCAATCTCCCTGTTTAATGCACTGCAAACAGTCCCTTTGCACAACCGCAAACTCCCCATTTGCACAAGGTTGGATACCAAGCTAGCCATGTCCTGTTCCTTGTCCTCACTGATGTCATTGAAGGTCTCTTCCTCCACCCAGCCACCAAGGGTCCCCGAAAGGTGACAACAAGCCCCATGGGACGCCTGCTGTGTTTGGTCTTCCACCTCCTCAAAGCCACCTTCCTCCTCTGACTACTCTTCTTCAGACTCCCAGAGTCTGAGTGCTTCCACTGCCCAGCATGGAAGATTATACACAGGTCAGAGTCTGGGGGCTTCCACTGCCCAGCATGGAAGATTATACACAGGTCAGAGTCTGGGGGCTCCCAGTGCACAGCATGGAAGATTATACGCGTTGCCTCTGTCTGCGCTATTATAAGGTGTGTACTGTTAATTAGTACTATTGCTATCAGTTTAATCCCTGTTACGTCCACTATCAGGGGACGTGTATATGGCATAGATTTTTGGAAGCGGGAGATGGAAAAAGATGCTTGGTCGGTCCACCCACTTCAAATTTGGGGCACTGCGCGTGCAATCTAAGGTGCCACCAGATATGAGTGTCACTGTGCACTGGCAAAAGTTGGCAGAGTAGATGCAATAGGCTTCACACACACGCCTGTAGGCAGGCAATTGCTATTCAATCTATTACAGTAAAAAAAGTGTTGTTTTATGTCACTAAGCACAATATAAGCTATGAGCCTGACACAGGCAGGCAACTGAAATTAGATTACAGGAAAAAAACGGTTGTTTTCAATGTATGTTACACCACCAGGTATGAGTAGTGAAAATAAGCACAATATAAGCTGTTAGATGTTAGCCTGTCAGACACACACGCTGGCAGGCAGGCATAGATTACACACAAAAAATTATAAAATAAAATAAATGATGTTCAAAGTTTCCTCAATGATAAAGTATAGGGGGCGAACCGAAAAGTGCATGTGTTCGCTGTTCGCGGCGGACGCGAACATGCGAAAATCGCCGTGAATAGTTCTCCTGCGAACTGTTTGGGACATCACTAGTTACAGATAATACTTTATCATAATGATGATGCATAGCATTTACTAGAGTTACAAGTTGTCATTATAACACAGTAACGTTAATCAGATGAATAAAAATCTCATCATTCATGACTTCATATAATAGCAGTAACCATTAATGCACATAGCACTTACATTGTGTCTTCATCTTCTCAATTAAACAGATGCAGGAACTCCTGGATTATGTAATTCTATTGATTTAGAGCCACATAGAGCAAGATTCAATTGAGTTTTCGCAAGTTACTGTAGCCCATAAGTGAGGTCGTAAGTTAATTTGCTATTCAATTGGCGTCTTTTTGCGGGTTCCAAACAGGTTACGAGTTATGGCCTTGAAAACTTTGCGATGGTTAAACCCAAAACTTCCAGCCTCCCAAAGCCTTTGATCTTTCACTTTCGTAAGAGTTACGATGGCTAAAATCGCAAATTGCTCCAATTCCCCAAGCCCGCAAATGTTTTCACACCTGTAAATGGCAAATGAAGGAGAAAATCCTACTAGTGTTAGAGAGGACTCACAAGGGATTTAAAACTCTATTTGTAGCACTGTAAATGCAAATAAAAAAACATTACTGTAAATAACGGGGAAAGCTATGAAAGACATTAGAATTAATTGCACAACAGTCTGAAGATCGTAAATCAGCAGTATATAGGATTTATTTTTATGTTTAATTTCAGGATTAAATCAATCTTGAGTATCAATGAGTTAATACATATAAGGCCACCCACATGGACTAGAACAGTATTGGCATTGATTTTCATAATTCTGTATTTTGCGGTTTTGCGAGTCTGATCGCATATTGGAGCCCCAATTGATTTACATGTAACATCCATGTTTTACTGCTGTAATATTGGTGGTCTCATTTTCTTTTGGCTGATTTGAAATGGGAGGTTGCAGTCTTGCTTAATTGATCATGTTCCCGCCCCTAACTGTGAACCAGTGCATGGTTTACGGAGTTGGCTTTGGGCCAACAACTTGCGGGCTTGAGCAATTGAATAATCCAGAATCTAAAAAAAAGTCATATAAGGAGAAAAAATTTGGAGGTACTATGGGCCTCATTCAATTGCGATTTGGCCAATTGAATAGGGGTCTAAATAAGCACATAACATATTTTTTTAAAGAAGTTTTTAGTTATTAAACATCTATCCAAAAACAAGGTTTTCACTAAGTAAAAACTTATTTTAAAAAAATATGTTATGTGCTTATTTAGAGCACTATTCAATTGACCAAATCGCAATTAAATGAGGGCCTATGAAAACATGTTAACCCATGGGAAAGTGATTGGGAATGATGCCGATAATTAGGACTATTAATATTTTTTATAGATTGAAATAAAAGTTGCATTTATGGGTTTAGGCTGCAGTACAGGTGTGAGCAGATAGTGCACATAAGTGCATGCCTGCATTTATGATTTTCTTAACATGTTTAGCAATATATATACACATATCAAACAAATACAAATATAACTTCTATTCCTTTCTTATATAAACAAGTGTAACATACAATCAATGGAAGTGCTAGCTGCATTTTAAAAATGTATTTATTCAGTGTACTTTCTGGTGGTAAATACTTTAAGTAAGCTTACATTATATGCATGCTTTCAATGTCCCTTTAAAACATATTTATTCCTTAATTGTCATTTGAGAAACTTGGCACATCATTTTTCATTTCTTTCCGAAGTGTGTATACAGTCCATAATTTATAAAAGAATAAACAAAACCACACAAACACACTCCAATTGTACACTATTCACTGTACACGTATTATAAAAAATCATGAATATTGCAAATGTTTTCGCAGAAGATAAGCAGCTGTGTACTCCAACTGTGCATGCCATTGCCATACAACTTATTTTAATAATATGAAATTCAGAAGCTACACAACTTTGTTTGCAAACTTTTGTTCTTTATATATTCACCACAGTGCCATCTGGTAGTCAAAAAGTGAAATACCTAAATAAAAATATTTTGTTTGAGATATTCAAAAACCTTATTAGGCCTTTGCCAAGTCAGCAGTTTTGTGTCACTCATTTCTTATGGAGTCATAAAAGGTGTTGAAGCTGCAAGCTCCCCTTTGTATAATTTTATATACAGAAATTTGAAGAAGCATTCATTTTGATAATATTATGTAATTTAATTTATTACTAGCCTTTCTACAATTATTCAGAAATATTTTATATACAGATAAGATGTCAAATATAGTAATTAAACACCATATGAGGAGGAGATTACATGTAAAAATAAACAAATATGTAAAATGAAACATTTAAAAAGGAAGTGTAAGTATCACACAGATTCTATTTTAGTTTTATTGATTTATATACTCCAACCCTTATGTACAATCCTGTTCTTAAGTGAGCAACTGCAGGTTCTAGGTTTAATTCCCTTTCATTTCTTTTCTTTTTTTTACAATAATATTTTTTTTTTATTTGAAATAAAACATTTTTTTATTTTTTCCGCTAACAAGCATGTATGAGTCCATGAGGGGTCTATGTTATTACACTAATGGAATGGAAACCTATTTATTTATTTTTATATTGTCATGGATGAAAAATATAGCTAATGAACAGCTAAATATTGGAATTATAACATCTCCTTCTTTCAAATGTACAGTTGATTCAAATAAGTGCTGGTACAGGTCATTATGTATCCATATAAAGCAAGGTAGCTTAGAAGCTGGTCAAAACCACTTACTTAAAATAGTCATAACTCATAAGTTATTACCAGAAATATTAAGAAGGAAAGCACTTTATTCATATGCTTTTCCATATCTATTTGATAGCACAGAGCAAATATCGTGGCTTCAGTATATCAAGTATAGCAACTTACTTGATTGAAAATTATATTATTCTATTTTTTCGGTATTGGTTGCTCTGAGGATCATAGTTCACCAACTAGTACACATATCAGT
Source organism: Discoglossus pictus (assembly GCA_027410445.1). NCBI lineage: Eukaryota > Metazoa > Chordata > Amphibia > Anura > Alytidae > Discoglossus > Discoglossus pictus. The sequence goes on from CM050166.1 coordinate 146,321,424, forward strand.
CTGAATATGGAACAACTTCACTATTTTGTTATGTGTACATCTTTAGATTTTTTTTTTTTTACCTAGTCTTTAAATAAATTATTATTATATTGTGGTTGTGGTTTAGTTATTCATTTGTGTCCGACTCTCCGTGACCCAATGGACCACAGCCCCCAGGCACGTATATCAGCCGCAGCGCGTCCATAAGGTTCATGTTCATTGCTTCAATTACCTCATCTATCCATATCCTCCTCTGCCTCCCCCTTCTTTGTGTGCCTTCTATCTTTCCCTGCATCAAAATCTTCTCTAAGGAATCCTATCTTCTCCTAATATGGATACATTTTTCAGCTTCCACATCATTATAATACCTGCCAGTAAAGTTTGTCTTGATTTCCTGAAGTATTAATTTATTGGAGCTTCTTGCAGTCCAATGGAGCTCTAAGCAGTTCTCTCCAATACCATAATTCAAAGGCATCAATTCTACGGCACCCAGCCTTTTTTATGATACATCTATGACGGCTGTATGTTTTTACTGGGAATACCATGGTTTTAACTATGCCCCCCCCACCCCCAGAAGCAAGTGTATTTCAATTTCATGGCTGCAGTCATCACCTGAAAAGATCTTGCATCCCAAGAAAATAAAATCTGTCATTGCCTCCACTTCTTCTCCATCTATTTGTCAGTGGCCTAAGTTTGCTTTGTGCCATGATCTTCATATTTTTTACATTGAGCAGCAGGCCAGTTTTTGCACTCTCATATTTTACCTTCATCAATAGGTCCTTTAGTTTCTTCTCACTTTCAGCATAGTATCATCCTCATGTCTGAGGTTGTTGATATTCCTCCAGTAATATTGATTCCAGCTTTGGATTTATCCAGTTCGAAAAATGTACTCTGCATATAATTTGAATATATAAGGTGACAATATACAACCTTGTTGCACACCATTTTTGGTCTTGAGCCATTTTGTTCTTCCATGTTCGGTTGCTTCTTGGTCCACATACAGATTCCTCAAGAGGCTAATGAGAGGATCTGGTACTCCATTCTCTTTAGGGACACGCCACATTTTGTTGTGAGTCGCATAGTCAAATGTTTTAGAATAGTCTATGAAGCAGAGGTAAATGTTTTTCTAGAACTCTTTTGCTTTCTCTATTATCCAGCGGACATTCGCAATTTGATCTCTTGTGTCACTTCCTCTGTGCAAAGCGGTTTGCACATCTGGTAGTTCCAGGTCCATATATTGTTGGAGCCGAGCTTGTATGGTCTAAAGTATTACTTAATTAGAGCACCCACTGTTACTGCCTTTTTTGGGATTGGGATGTAGGCTGACCTTTTCAAGTCTGTTGGCCACGGTTGAGTTTTCCAAATTTGTTCGCATAAGGCAAGCAAAACTTTCACAGCTTTCACAGATTTTGAATAGTTCAGCTGGGATTCCATCAACTCATGCAGCCTTGTTATCACCCAGGCATCCTTGGGTCCATCTCACTTCTCCAAGATGTCTGGCTCCATCTCCTTGGACAAACAATTGAGGTCATTACTGTTTTTAAGAGCCTTCCAGTGTATTGATGCCACCGCTTCTTTATCTGATTTGCTTATGTTAAGCCCATAAAATGCTTGTCTTTTATCACGCCCACTTTGGCATGAAAGGTTCTCTTGATGTTCTTATTCTGTTTTCTTCTTCTTTACATTACATCTCTTTACATTATAGATTGCCTCCCTTTCTCTTCTTGCTATCCTCTGTAATTCTGCATTCAGTTGGAAAAATATTTTCCTATCTCCACTAACTTTTGCTTTCCTTTCATGGGCTTTAGCCTTTCCTGGGCTACTTTCAAAATCTCATCAGACAGCCAGCCTGCTTTCTTAGTTTTCTATCTTTTAGGGATATTCTTTGTTGTTGTTTCCTGGATAATGTTGCAAAGTTCAGTCCAAAGTTTTTCAGCCATTCTATCTTCCATGTCTAGTGCATTAAATCTATACTGCATATTCACAGGGGATATTATTTATTTCATATCTGCTTGGTCTGACGATTTTCCCTCTTCTCTTTAGTTTAATTCAAATCTTTACAATAGGATGCTCATAGTCTGAGCTGCAGTCAGCTCCAGATCTTGTTTTTTTCTGACTTACAGAGCTCCTCCATCTTTGACTACAAAGTGTATAGTCAATCTGATTTATATATTGTACATCTGATGATCACCATGTGAAGAGTCATCTCTGAGGCAGTTGGAAGATGGTGTTTGCGATTACCAAAGAATTATCTTGACAGAATTGTACTAATCTCTGGCCTGCTTCATTTTGTACTTCATGGCTAAACTTGCCATTTATTCCAGGTAACTTTCTCCTAGGATGAGAGTAACACCTTTTTTGGTCTTATATCGATGAGTTATATAATATCTTCATAGAATTAAGCAACTTCAGCCTCTTCAACATCCATGTTTGAAGTATAGACTTGGATCACTGTGATGTTAAATGGTTTGGCTTGAATTTGAATTGAAATCATTCTGTAATTTACTAGTTTGTAACGTAGCACTGCTTTGGCCACCCATTGACAGCCTATGAGGGCCCCTCCAATTCTTCTGTGGGATTCTTTACCACAGTAGAAAATCTGGTGGTTGTCTGATGTGAAATGTCCCATTCAAGTCCATTTGAGGATGTCATGGTTTAACTTTGTCATCTCATGTTTGACCACATCCAGTTTGCCATGGTTCAACATTCCAGGATTTTATGCTAAATTGTCCTCTGCAGCAGACACATCCACAGCTGGCTGTCCTCTCGGCTTTGGCGCGACCACATTATTAGATCTGGATTTTACTCATATCCGCCCTCTGCTCTTCCTCAGTAATGTGGAAGCCACCTTCTGACCTGAGTGGCTCATCTTCCGGTGCCATATCATTATATCAAATTTACCAGATTTAACTTTACTATATATGGCCATATTTACTCTCCTGCTTTCTTCTTGTTTACCATTACATTTGGAGTGTTCCTGGCCTCAACTTGAACAGAACGTCCCAATGTAAAGGTCCATTACTAAGAATTTGTTCTGGATATTTAACTGCTGACATTGTAAATGCAGTGATTGGCTGGATAATGCCATTCTATAGGGATTGATTAAAACATCCAAAGCATAAGGTTTTATTTTTGATATTATCTTATTAATAAAACTGTTCTGAATTTTGTTAAAAAAAGTTTGAAAAACAACAGGTATATATGTATATTGTATACTTTTGTAGACTTTATTTTTGGCCAAATGTAATAGATTTTTTTAAAATTAAAATAGATACATCTCTAAATAGGTATCAAATCCAAGGAAAAAATATTTTAATATTCATTATTTTCAGGACAAAATACATAATCAAATTTGTTTATTGAGTTATTTTTGGCAAGTGACATAGGATGCACCTATATTGGTGCTTAAGTTGACCAAGTGACTGATAAGGATAGATCTGGTGAATATGTTACCTTGCTCTGTATCACAATCTCTATATGAAGATGTAAACTAATTAAGTAAATTAGAGGAATGGGCATCTAAATGGCAGATGTGTACTAATATGAATAAATGTAAAGTTATGCATATGGGAAGGAAAAATAGCCATGCAATTTATAATCTTAATGGAGCAAATATAGGGGTATTAGATATTGAAAGGGATTTGGGAGTACTTGTGGACCACCACCTAGATAAAAGTGCTCAATGCCAAGCCACAGCTGCAACGGCAAATAAAATATTAGCATGTATTAAAAAGGGTATAGAAGCAAGGGAAGCAAATATAATTCTGCCACTATACAAATCCCTAGTACGCCCTCATTTGGAATATGGAGTACAATTTTTGTCCCCACTTCATGAAAATACATCCCGGGTCAGTACAAAGATTTGCAAAGTGAGCTTTTTGTGCCAAGAGGTTTTCAACTGACAAGAGGATATCCTTTGAGGTTAGAAATAAAAAGATTCCACCTTAAAGAAATAAAAGGGTTCTTCAGAGTAAGAGTTGTTAATTTGTGGAATTCTCTACCAAAGGAGGTGGTGACAACAGATTCTGTAGATAACTTTAAAAGGGGACTGGGTTTATTTCTAATTAAAAAGTGCATTCAGGGTTATCCTGGATAATTAGAGGGAGAGTATTGATCCATGGAGGAATCTGATTGCCAGTATCTGGGGTCAGAAAGGAATTTTATTTTTTTTCACCTTTGAGACGATTAATATGAAATAATGGGGATAGAAGAGTGACGTCAAACGTGACGTCAAAATCAAAATTGAATGTGCATATATCACAATAACTTTGCATACATTTTCAGGTCATTTGGCTCACTTTAGAAAACTTTCTCATGTCATTATACTTCATCAAAAGGGTGATAATTCCATGTTTTAGATGTTTTTAATTTGTTTTATTTTAGTGTGTGCTCCGCTGTCTAAGTATCCTAAATAAAGATTTGTAAACATGTAAATAAATCCTTCTCCCCTATCCCCATTCTTTCATATTAGTTCTCATCAGTGTAAAGCACTACTAGTGGAAGTATGTCCTCCTTTAAGATTTTTTGACTTTGAGACGATTGGCAAAGTTTATCAATTAATTAACAGCTAACCAGCATATCGCAGATCAGAGGAGATCTTAAAAGGTTGAACTTGATGGACGGAAAGTCTTTTTGCAAACTCAATTACTATGTAATAATGTAACTATGTAACTATGTAAGTAGCATTTCTATTTTTGCTGAAAGAGATTTTTTCTCATTTATGCCTAACATAGCTTTTGTAACCCAATATTATAAGATCAGTAAGCAAAGTGAAAGATACTGAATAACAAAGTATGCTAGTCTAAAGCCACGGTGCAAACCCATGTAGTCATTTTTAGTTAATATAGAACAGTATTAGGCCATAGTAAAAGGAATATGATGTTAGGAGTATTTTGGTTAACGCCCTGGTCTTACCAAAACATATCCACATTGCTCCTGAACTGTCCATGAATATCCACCACAATCTCTTGCTGTAAAGGATGAGCAGACTAGAGGGCTTAATCCAGTATTTTTGGGATTGATTCTCAGTGGAATTGTATCTAAATAGTTATGGCATTTGGTAGAAAGCACTGAAAGATTAGAAGGATGAAGTAGAAAGTTGTAGTGTAGTCTACAGTTAAGTCCAGACCCTGAAATGAACGGGTATTGAGAGAATAAGAATAGGAGTGATGAATGTCTCGATTCTCACTGATACACATGTCGAAAAAAAACTTAAAAGCACTGACTGGATGTTGATACTGAGAGAATACAGTTTTAATTATCTATACTTAGAATGTATTAATAGCTACATAAAAAGTAGTAAAATAGACCTATACACTTTTAAAATATTCAAACTGTTTTAAAAATAGTTAAACTGAAATATATGTTTAGTACAGTATTTATACTTCATGTGATTAAGATGCTTTTATAACAAAAAACAAACAAAACAATTGTTTGAGTGCTGGATATATATTTCAAAATATGTAATACAAATAAGTATTTAAAATTCTGTAAAAAAATATTGGAGTTGGCTGAATAGGAGGAGGCGCTAAGAGAGAGCTAGATAGAAAGAGGGCACGACTTTGCACCATATGTTTGGGGTGGCATTGTCCGCACATCACATATATAGTTGTGAGCGTACGAGTTGTTGCTAACGCTGCGGGCTCGCGTAGCGAGGGCCGCGGCTCGCGCAGCGAGGGCACTGGGCGAGGGTCTCAGTTGCTGGCATGGAGTGCGCATGGAGTTGCAAAGTTCAAGTCGCAACCCAAAGAGCACGACACACACATTACGACACTCGCAAACAACATACGACACACGTTCACACACATTACGGCCTCGCAACACTCGGACGCTACTCGCGAACATTACAAAATTAAAAACACAATACATACACACACCACATACATACAAAACTTACCTACAGCAAGAGGTAGCATACAGGACCTCAAAAATGCAACTTACACCTTCATTTCACTCAAAATAAAAGAGTTTACACACCAAAATATTTGCTAAGCGAGAGAAACAATGGACGCCGAACAAAACGAAAACGAGGCTACACACGCAAACACCATACGAGACACGTTACGACACATTACGACCTCGCAAACATCGGACGCAACACGCCGACATACAAACATTTACAACACAATAAATACACACAACACACACATAAAAAGCTTACCTACAGCAAGAGGAACCATCCAGCACCTCCAAAAAACAAGTTACACCTTCATTTAAATACAAATAAAACACTTTACACACTAAGAAAATCGCTAGGCGAGAAAAAAAATGGCCGACGGACAAAACGAAAACGAGGCTACAGCACTCTCCACACGTAAAACACCACACCACACTCACAAAACACCACACGGAAATCGAAAACCACTACGAGGCACCAACGGAAAATCCGCTAAGACGGACAACATATAGAAACCGCCATTTTACGCAAATGCGGAAGTACACCACTACGCTAACGGTTTAGCCTCACGCATTCACAGTATTACACTGCACACATTCACCACGCTTATAGAGCAGCTCCACAACACTAATGCTGCACCAACATCAAACAAGGTTCACAGCTCTTCAACACAATGCTTCAAAATAGGTAAAGTATATTCATTTATTAATTGATTACATGTTTACTATTACACACAAAACAACATTAGCTCACTTACAATAACATTGCCGTCATTTTTTGACGGGCAAGTCGCTAGTCACATATATAGTTCTCACAATACTGGTCGTTGCTAACGCTTGCGGGCTCGTGTAGCTTGCGGGCTCCCACGTCGGCTGCAATGAGCTTATTCGGATGCGGACCCTCGCAAAGCGGAGGTGGAGGCTCTACGGCGCAAGCCGCTGGATTTAGAAAAAAAAAAACGATTATTGCAACTGGTTAAAGAAGATATTGGGAATTTAAATTAGTTAATACAAAGGGCTGTGATTTTTCAGCCCAGTAATCTTTGGCATCTTCAGTGACTTTAGTGAGGTTAATTCACTGTGTTAATGTTCCTGATTAAATATGAAACTGCAAATATGGATGAATCTGATCCCAATATTCTTGGTAAAATATAATAAATAAACAAAATAAAAATATGAGAAGAGGTATATGATTAGGGAATAAGAGAGGCAGATTGGAGTTTGAGAGAGATGGAGAGACAAAAGAGAAATGAAGACAAAATTATATGAAGGTAATGTAATATTAATCTGGGGAAAGAAGAAGAAGCATGGCATAGGAAGAAAGAGTGAGGAGGAAAAAGCGATGTTGTATATGTTGGAGAAATTATTTGTCACATGGATAGCATGCAGTAGATGTATGAAAACCTAGCCTTATACTGGACAGGCAGAGTTTGCAATTGCTTGGACACATTAGCCTTTAGCCTAAAACATTTATTTTAAAACTGATTAATTTTTGAGTATCGTTAAGATCTAAAAACTTGACCATGGCACTACAATATAGATCACATTTAAATTGGTTAAGTAAATAAGACTTTATAAATGTAAACAAATGCATGTCAAGTGTAAGAGAGGGAGTTGAGTGGGAAGGTGCTTATCAGCAAACTTATAATTTTATGCTGATACTGAATATATAAAATGTTAAGAAATAAAAATTGTGTAATCTCTTTTGTGTCTTTTTTCCATTTCCTTTGTTTTATTTTCATGAGGGAGTTTACTAAGTATTTCAATTGGCTGATATGAGTATGAGATGTTTTTTTCTTCCCTATAAGAAATAGTACACAGTCAAGAGATGTACAAGTCAGTTGAACTAATTAGTATTTGTATTTGCACCTACAAGAAAAAAATACATTAAATTAATATAGCATTTAATGTATAATATAATGTAGTTGAAATAGTATATTCATATTTGAAATAGGTGAATGTTTGTATAACTGTAATCTGAGAATAGGAATTTGTTTTTTAACACTGTAAATGAGTAGCAGTCTTTGTGAAAATTATGTTGTATCAGTTCAGTACCTAACGCTTTTATAAATACTTTAGTTAGTAATTACAGTATAATGTCTCTGTGAATATTCTGTGGATATTTTATTTTGTTTTGATAAATGATTATGTTTTACAACAAAGGTTTTAGTCTGTAGCATAAATATTAGCATTTAGTGTAATCTCTGGTTTTTGGAGTAAAGGATATGTTTGCTAATACCATTTAATTGAGAATCAATTGACCTTGTAATATTGATTTATTTGTTCTGCAAGTAATTTGCTTTGTCTGTGCGTATTGAATTGTTATTTACATTATACATTAAGGGATTTTAGGCTGGACTTGCAAAATGTGGTAAAATATATTCTTCAAGGAATCATTACCTTATTTAGGATTATTTGTTGCAGAGTAAAGTACAATATAGGATTTTGTAATGATTTCACTGTTTTACATTTTGAACAACTTAGAGATCCTATTATATGTGTTTATTTACTTAATTTACTTCCTAATGTTCTGAATAGGTGATTTAGCTTTGTTAATGCTTTTGTGATTCCAGTGTGTGTATTATCAGCTCAATTACTACAACACCACCAAAATTAACAAAAAAAAAAAAAAAAAAAACATTACTCACATCACTCACAACGTCTGGGAGTCAGGTTGCATGACAATTTGCTGAGTTTCCACACACGAAAATCGCCTAAGCAACAAAAAAAAAAGCCTTACACATAGACAATTGCCGCTATTTCACAACACAAACTTACAAGTAATAACATTATCAATCCAAAATGCAGAATTACACATGTAAATAAACGCTTTGCACTTGCACATGCAGCCTACTTATCCTACACAGGCTACACGATCAATACACACGCAAAAAAACGTCAGACACATAAGACTTTTACACAAGCTCGTACGAGGTATAAAATACACTATTATCCAGGACGCACAATGCTCCACACCCGCGTAACACATAGACAATCGGCACCATTTTACAACACTAACTTGCAACTAATAACATTACCATTACAAAATGCAGAATTACACAACTAAACAAACGATTTGCGCTCGTGCATACAGCCTACTTACACTGCACACTTCACACATTGCTGACACTTACACCTCAGCTCAGCAAGAGGGCAAATGTACATTGTATGCTGGCGGAACATCAAAAAATATTGTTAGCTCTTCACGATATTGGTTGCTGAATATATTAATTACAAATAGGTAAAGTATATTAATTTTGATTTTATTAATTAATTAATTACCATTAAAAAATACATATATATAAAAAAAAAAGGACCAGACGGCAGGATCGCAATAGTACACCAGGGGAGAGGCTCGCAATGAGCGCCAAAAGGTGGTCAGTGCGCACCTTGCAATGAGCGCTGAAGGGGCTCTGATAACCAAAAATACACCAACCGAGAGGCTTGCAATGAGCGCCGAAGGTACTCAGACGACTAAAACAATTACTTTGTGTGGCAAACAGCATTACCTGCCCTACAATTTTATTGCCGTCATTTTTTGAAGGGCAATTCTCTAGTCTCTTTACATTTTCAAAATGTATTTCTATATATTGAACTTGAACGCTTGTTTTATGGATTTATTCTTGTGTTTTTATCTGTTTTCTTTCTGTAAAAATAACTTGGAAAGCATTCGCGCAGATAATATCTTAGTTTTCTTTTTTAATAAATTATCTTATATAAGATAAAACAGATTTATTTATTTAAATTCTCCTAAATGTCATTAGAATTTTTTAACTATTAGTTGTATGCATATTGTGATCAATTGCATTTTCACCATTTAAAATCAAATAAAAAACTAAATAAAAAATCCCTAACGTATAATACATTTTGGAGTACAATTTGTATTAATATAAAAATTGCAAAGTTACTTTTAATATTAATGTTGTGGTATGTTCTATGTTTGAAACAATGGATTGTACTTTATTAATTTGGGGTGTATCACATTTTGCATCTGTTGTATTTTTTCTGTGGATAATACTTTACTCAAGCATTTAGTAAAATATAGTTTTATTTATTTTAGTATGCATGCTAATTAATTAAATGTCTTGTTCCATTAGTGTTCCAGTTCTCATGACATATTGTATTTGTCTTCTAATTTCTATGTGGAAGCATAATTTATTTAAAAAAATATTAATATTATTATTATTACTCTTTATTTATAAAGTGCAAACAATTTCTGTAGGAATATATACAAAGCAAAATAGAGTACAATAGGTATAATTAGCAAATTACCACGGTATAATCAAATTCAAACAAAAACAAAGGTAAGAGGAATTACAAGTACAGTGACCTCATTCTAATCGGGGGCCGTAAAACGTCCGCAAGTCTGTGATTCCTTAAGAATGGCTTACATCGATACGTCTACGCTGCTATTTAATTGGGTAGTGCCGCAAGGAGGTCCCCTTTACGGCCGATCGCAATGCCATCAGCGTAAGCATTTCCGTGCTCGAACAGGATAGCGTCCGCAAGGTCTTAACTCATGCTTCAAACATTGTTGAAATGTAAATGCAAATATAAATTCAAGACAACACTATAAAGCACTGTAAATGATGGGGTACACAATGGGTGACATATGGATTAAAGACAAAACATTCTCAAGCTGGCACATCACCACAATACAATACTTGATTTCATATTTAATTTCCGTCCAAATTCCGGGGGGCTTGTATAGCAAGTTACAGGCTCGGACAGAAATTAAACATGAAAACAAGTATTGTATTGTGGCGATGTGCCAACTTGAGAATGTTATTTCATTTAATCCACATGTCACAAATTGTGTACCCCATCATTTACAGGGCTTTACAGTGCTGTCTTGAATGTATATTTGCATCTCCAGTGCTCCGAGTTATGGGCTTGCGGACGCGAGGTCATTCAAGCCCGTAGGACCGCAAAGGTCTTACTTTCAAAATGTAGCATTGATTTAGCAAATAAAAAAGCCATCCAGTACTTTTATTAAAAGAGAAAGTGATGTTAGGTCTCAGAATTAATAGCACAATATTTACAATCTCTCACATTGTCATGAACAACCAGTTTATTTCATGTTAAATGTCGTCATGAAGTCCGACGCACTTCAACCTCCAAGCCCAGAGGTTGGATTCAAAAGTCCTACGGGCTTGGAGGTTGAAGCCTGTCGAACTTTATGACTTAAATTTAACATGAATTTTTTTTTTTATTTGCCGCATTTAACAGTAGGGGAATGTTGTGCTATTAATTCTAAGAACAAACATCACTTTCACTTCTCATAAACATACAGGATAGCTTTTTTATGTGCTTAATTAGTGCTACGTTTTGTAACTTGCGGGACCTTTTTGGTGTAAATAAGCTGCTGCTCGATTTTAGCGATTTACGGGCTTGACGGAAGAGTGTTTGTAGCATTTGAATAGCGATTTGGGATTGATGGAAGTAAGCTGCAATTGAGCTAATCACAAGGGATTGCATCTCAAGTCTCGTAAGCCATTTGGAGGCCACAAATTGAATAGCTTGCGGCCACCCCTTGCGGCTACTTATTCTGAAAAAGTAGCATTTGAATGAGAGTTTCAATGCGGTGAAATACAAATAGGAAACAAATAGCTCCACAGACAGCTTGGTGTAACAGAATAAAGATCCTTAGTTAAAAATATAGCAAACAAATGTAATATGTATTGAGCCAAACGTTGGATATGTAAATAATCATTGTATAATGAATTAACCAATAAAATGTGTCTATTTATTATACGGCAGCTACTTTCCTCTATTTTCATTTTTTAATATCATTTAATATATAAATAATAATAATAATAATAATATTAATAATATTATTAATAATAATAATAATAATAAACAATTCTTACACACTCTTCACACAATAATAAGCAAGCTTTACATCATTAATTCTGTAAAAACTGTTGCCAACTAGGAGAGCCCATCTCACCCTACCTCCTTGGTTTCCAAAATAGTTATAAATCTAAAAGAGACAAAACTCTGTTCCTATTCTTTTCCCCTCCCCTCCTTTAATTTTAATCTCCCTACATGTTCTCCCCTTGCCTAGAAGAAAGATAGGCTATGTATGATTGCCAGCCAAGGTTCCCATATTTTATAAAACAGTTTAATAGAGTTTACCAATATATGTGAAAGTCTATCATTGACAATTATGTGGTTCAACTGCTGCATCACTTAATGTGTCAGACTTCCATTGCCTACCAATGTGGTTCTTGGTTGCTAATATGAAAAACAACAAAAGTATGTTATGACCATTTGAGTAACCAGGAAATGATGAACCCAAAAGACATACCCCCAAATTTGGTCGTATCACCATACTCCAGTGCCTTTGAACCTGTGGACATGTCCGACAAACATGAAAAAGGAAAAAATTACTGGCCATTCCCTCAAACACAACAGGCTAACTGAGGAGTTCCATATATACATCATATCAGAGGAAATATGCATAAGGTGAAGTACTTTAAGTGACGTCTCCATAATACTTATACTAAAATACATTTTTGGAAAGAGTAGTGCAGGAATCAGTCCATGTCTTCCGATCAAAACTTGGGCAAAATCATAGAGCTATATATTGATATTTATGATCCTCAGGAGGGACATTAAAGGTGTCTTAAGATAAAACTGATTCATTTGTGAGCCAGAATGAAACTGTATTAAGTTTAGTTTCTTTCCACCAGAGCATGCCCCTTGCATTTAAACCCAGTGGGAATTTCGGGTGAGGAATGATTGGAGTCAGGGTAGAAAGAGCTAAAGTTAGATGATGATGGTGAGTAGCCCAAGTCTAATGTCATAATGTAAATTTACTTAAAGGGCTAGTTGTGGAGGGCAAGAAAGAAGTATAGGGAAATATAAGGTAACCCTCTAAAGAAAACCAAATTGGTTGATGGCCTACAGAATGAGCCTGTGGTAAGAATGCTAATTGAGGTGCTTTAAAATAAAGTTTAAAGTTAGCACTTGTCATTCTAGGTGCTTATTCCATTTAAAAAAGGGTGTCTAAAACCTGTTTAGTTCCCTAACTTTACAGGGATATCTAAATGAGCTGGATTAATACATTTCTGCACTCTATAGGCAAAAGGCAGCTTATGTTTATGCAGCACATCTCATGAAAATTTTTATTTTTATTAATATCTGAAAATCCCTCTAATGATTTTGTTGACATCCCCAGTAGGTATCTACACAACTTCCTGGAGCCCCTCCAATCAGCATGCAGCACACTATTTACCCACTATTTACCTGCTGTTGCTTGCTCAGCCATTCTACTTACAGCTTCCTCCTTGCAGCTTCCTGTCACATGTCAGTGATACACTACATTTCTCAGGCTCCTTTGCCTATATCCCATGCTTCTTTGCACCACAGCCAATAGGAGAGCAGTGTTGTCACTGCTGGTATATGACTCATCTGTGCTTACTGGCTATGCTGTGTGGTATTGCCATAGCAACTAACAGTATTTCTCTAACCGGATTGGCCCCCCCAAAAAATGGAGGGGGTGTTAACCTTGATTTTCAACTGTCAGCACTTACAAAAGATTTTGCTAACTTCAAGGTACGTGTTTAAATGTATATTTTGGTATTTTTTCATGCAAACATTTTTTTCAAACACTTCTGATTCTCCTTCATCATTCAACAAAGGATATTCATCTTAAGAGAATTACTAAGACCAGTACAAGACATATGGAATTATGACCAACATCACTATTAAATTCCAGCCTTGTAGATACGAAGTTTGAACTGAAGGCCTACGTGATTCAAATTTGACCAAGGTACAACGATATTAAATTAGACCTGCTGCGAGCAACTTTTGAGACACGCAGCACGGCTGTTCGAAGATGAACATGTCAAACACAGAGCTAAGTGTTTGACTCATCCATTCTGGCACGTGAAAGCCTGCAAGATGATCTCACAGACCCTCTACATCAGCACTTGCAGCGGGATTACCGATCGGGACCCCTGCTGCATTTAAAAATTTAAATATTCCACTGCGGGTCCTTAAAGGGCCTGCAACACACTATTGTCCAATCCCGACTGCAGGGGTATTAACCCCCCTCTATTCTGGGGGTCCCCAGAAGTGTCCCTACATTAACCCTTGCAGCGTGGGTACCGTTCAGACCTCGTGGTACTCAACTAGTTAACCCCTGCCATAGGGTACTTCAAGTACCCCCGCTGCATTTAAAAATTCAAATTTTCTGCCTTAAGGGTCCTTAAAGGACTGTAAAGGTCCTGAAAGGACCTGAGGTAAATAAAATATTAACCCCTGACGTGGGGGTACTATAAGGCACCTAAAATTAACCCCATCACTCATGGGGCTCTATACAGAGCCACATGAGCGGCTAATTAATCCTATCACTTCAAAAGGTGTCTATACAGAGTCCCATGTGTCTCTAATCAACCCTATCACTACAATAGGAGTCTCCTATAGGACACTAATTAACCTTATAATAAAACTGTGCAATGACTGGCACTTATAACTGGGCCTATCTAACCCTAGCTGGGCTTATTTAACCCCATCTAGACATATTTAACCCTAACTGGTCCTATGTAACCCCATCTAGACCTATCTAACCCTAACTGCGCCTATTTAACCCCAAATGTACCCAGTAAACCATACCCTACCATATTAACCCTTACACTACCTACCCAACTTCTACCCTATACTATTAACCCCCCTCTACCCTGTTAATCACTACCTACCACCCTAATAAAATCCCTAATACCCTACTAATTACAGAAAAAAACACTTAATTACAGAAAATAGAAAAAAACTAGAACCACAGAAAATAAAAAAAGCACACTACACAAAATAAAAAAGAACATTACCAAAATAAAATAAAAATACTTTACCAAATTTAACATAATCTAAGTTACTAAAAAAACAAACATATATTACAGCAAAAAAAAAAAAAACATACAATTCATACAATAATGCATACAATACATATAATATAAAATACAATACATTCAATTGGCTGATGGACCTGTCAATCTTTTGTAAACCAATCAGAAAGTACTATTGCCTTCAGCCAATCAGAATGGGATATATCCCATCGTGATTGGCTGAAGGCATCTGTGCCTTCTGATTGGCTGCTGTCACTGTCAATAAAATTGCAGTCAATCAGAAGGCGCAGATGCCTTCAGCCAATCACAATGGGATATACCCCGTCGCTATGTGCAATTGCATTTTTCCGGTTTACACAGGGATCACAAAGATATTGAGCTATAATGGAAATCAGTGAAAATCATGACAGAAAGTGCCCTTAAATATATGTGTAACACAATAAAAACTCATAATATACACATTTTTATGTACACTTGCAGTGTAATGCAATCTAATTGGAACCAATGCATTTCCATATGTGTGTCTTTTCTCCTGCCTCAAGTCTATTGACCAGATGCAGCATTACAGTACCAGACCAGTGTATCTAATTGTAACATTCCGTTTATAAGACGGTCCCCATATTTTAGACTTAAAATATACCGTCTTATACACGGGAAAATACAGTAGGTCAAGAAATGTATAAGATGAAGCAATTTAGCCTCTGCTGAGGAAAGGGTTGAATCCAATGCCTCTTTTTTTATAAGCATTTATTTTTAGACCAAATAATAGTGTAAAAGTGGTTAAGGTATGATTGAGATGAGGAAAGTAAGTGAGTGACTTAGTAAGAGTGCATTGTAAATCCTCAGTAAAAAGACATGATTTAAGTTGATGCAGTCCTATTTGCATGCCGTAGATTCCAGAGTTATTACTGATAGCCTAAGCCCGAAGCTCCACTGCCATGCCGAAAAGTAAGGGTCCACCCTGTCTCGTCCCCCATTTTATTTGTCCAGGTAGTTTAAAGTAGTCCTATTGTTCCGTGAATAGGTATGTATCATATTTAAAAGCTCTCCCGTGATCCAAAATGTCATTAACCCTATATATATATATATATATATATATATATATATATATATATATATATATATAGGTAAGGCCAAATGTTTTTTCTGTTTCTGGGACAAAGAAAGAGGATGTAACTATTGAATCATAAAGATAATGTGAGATATTAATAACTCTCATAATATTAACAACTGCCTGTCTATGTGGATTAAAATCAATGTAATATTTGTATATAAGTCGTGCAAGAAATCAAGCAAATAAATTACCAATTATTTTAGCCAAGATGAAAATAGTAATGAAATAGGTATTTGTCTCTAAAGGGTCTTTTTGCTCTTTATGCAAGACTACAATCATTGCTGGAGGGAAAAAGAGAGGTTAAATGTGGAAGAAAGCCAGAAGATCTTCACATTTCTGATAAATGTTGGTCAGGTCATCTGGTCCTGGGGATTTTTAATAGTTTTAATCCTTGTATTATGCCCTTAACCTCTTCAATAGTTAGTCAGGCATTTAAACTTCAGAGGTCAACCTCTGATAGAGTAGGCAGGTTAGTAGAAGCAAGAAAAGAATGCATCAATTCATCTGTTTCTTTTCTGGTTGAGGAATACAGCTCCTCCCTACACCCACACAGCAAATCATTCTTGGTAATAAAACTGAAATAGGTTTTGATTGATATATCTTGGATTGATAAATATTGCATCTAAATCTATGACCTAAGAGAGGGTAAGACTTATTGGCTTTCAAAAACAAATCTTGTGTCAATCTCAAAGACTTCTCAGTACCATTGGAGAGAACCAGGTCAGCTTGAGTCCAGTCAATATTTTGTCCTAATTTAGATGTGGACTTAACCTGATTTGCCCTCTTTAAGTGTAACAATTTAGACTGTAATGTCCTTTACCTAAGCAGTTTTTATGATTGGAAGCTAATTTCACACAAGAATTGCTAACAATCATTTTATGAGCTATCCAAATCCATCCTATATCGGAATCAGGAATGTTATTTGTATTAAAGTAAAATTATATATCCTGAGCTATCAATTTCTCGAATGTTTGGGTAAGTGATGACTTATTAAAGGCCCTATTAGAATTTACAGAGCGATTAAATCAGATAAACCTGCAACAAACATGTCCGATATCCAAATCCGCAAACCATGATTCCACACGTTCCATTAGACGGAGCCAATTGTAAAAGAGATCATAATCATTATGTCACTAAAAGCATGGAGGGACTAACATCACTTATGGGTTTGATGTATGAGTTGCAGTCAGGCCCACATTCCAGAAATAATGCAATATAAAATAATCAATAAATATGATATTCCCTCCCTTTTCTTTCAAATAAATATGAAAGAAAAGGGAGGGAGGATGTCACGCTCAGGAAGAGATTAAACGTGGGCTAATCGGGTTAATGGAGGCAGCTAGCTGGGTTGCTAAACTCACCTAGACTATGCACTAAACTTAGAGAAACCTATCCGAACTTGAGGAGAGGATTGAGACCGGTTTGATGGTAGACATTGTCTGCCCTTGCATGAGCATATGAGCATACCCGCGTATACTTGTTTAACTATATACTATATACATAATGCTTTAAATATATATATGGAGCTAAGTCCAAATGGACAACCCCTAATTA
The DNA here is from genome assembly GCA_027410445.1 of Discoglossus pictus. Taxonomy (NCBI): domain Eukaryota; kingdom Metazoa; phylum Chordata; class Amphibia; order Anura; family Alytidae; genus Discoglossus; species Discoglossus pictus. Next base: position 146,338,815 of record CM050166.1, read on the forward strand.
GCTAAAAACGAAGAATAAAAAGGGGAGAAAGTGAATAAAAAGTAAAGAAAAAGATAACCGCCTGTAAAGGCCCCAGCACCACCACTACCACCTTTCTGTACAAGTTAGAATTAAGATTGATGGTGACGGTATACTGTGGTTTCAGCTGGATCCGGCAAGGCTTAAAGAAAGCTCTGACACGGCTGCTGAGTTAAGATCTCTGTGAGTTAATGAGAATCGCCATCCGGAGCTAACCCGATGGATGGTCTCAGGCGGCATAGCTTGACTGGCTGACACTGGTGTTGGATACAGCACGTTTTTTCCACAGCGGCTGATAGTGGTAAGGAGGGGGATCAGCGAAGATGAACCCATATATGGTGTATATATTTATTCTGCCATCCTCCCTTACCTCCAATGCGATCCATACCATCTTATTTGGAGGGATATTCTATACCTGTGCTAAATATCTGTACTATGCTACCTGGTATCCATTTAAACGTCTGTTTACAGGGGGGGCGGAGCTAGCGTCTGGTGCAGGAAGACGCAGGGGGACAGAGCTCCTGCTTGAGAACTGACAAAAGAGGCCCAAAAAGGGCCAAAAGTCTGGCCAAAGCAGGCCACATCTCCCCACAAGACAGGGGGGAAGCAAAGGGGACACCCCAGAACCCCCCGAGGCGCATCTGGAAAGCCCGCCGGCATAGTTAGCGCGGCCGTGCTCCGGCAGGGCACAGCAGGGCTGCAGCCCAACCAGTGCTCCTTTACAGGAGGCCCCCAAGACCCGTGGATCGGGGGTACAGTCCGGGTCCCGCTGGATCCAACACCAGGAGTGGTGCAGTCGTGCCAGGAGGGATCCCAGAGCTGGGAGGCGGCCATCTTGCCTGAGCACGAGGCGTCAACGGTGCAGGAGGCCCAGACAGGGTGAGTGCCCCAAGAGAGGGTCAGGGGCTCCACGGGGGGCGATCCCAGACGTCTGGTCAGGGCAGAGAGGCCTGAGAGGGCTGAGGAGACTACAGGAGAGAGGGGGAAAAAGCCCGCAAAACGGGAGGCCGCCATTTTGTAAGCTGGGCCTGATGGAGGGGCCCTTGTCAGCCCTATATCCCCCTAAAGCATTCCACACTGCCTAGGAGTGCAACACTAAGAGACACTGAGGCGGCTGAACTGGGGTCTGGCTGCTCAGGATAGGATCTGCCCTACAAGCCTGGCACAGCGTAATCCTCTCCCTGATCCAGCTCATGTAAGTGACTCTGCATTTCTCTATTAAGCACATCACAGGTGCACGGCCATCTTTCTTGCTCCTTCACATACAGACTGCCTCTGGTAGCATATATCTGACCAGAATAACAGTGAGAAGGATCATACGCCAATTTTTCTTGTAGTGGCACAGACCACTATTTGCTCCACGTATATACACCTAGAAAGACACAGCATCAGGAGTGAAAGTAGCCTGGGAGCGCAGACCCCCACCCTATGTGTGCGGCATCAGTTACCCAGTATATATTGGCCATTGGCGCGAGGTTGTCACAGCGATTTAGGGCAATTCTGAAGTGACAGTGACACCTAGTAGTTGAACAATTCAAGACGCCAGGCAGGGGAGGCCTGAAGAACATGGGCACGCACGCTCCATATAGAAGGTATGTGCGGAAGGGATCCTGGAGCTAGAGGCAATGCGGAGGCGACAAGCAGAGTAAGCTGAAATAATGAGATCCTAATCATGAGCGACAAGGAATACCCCAGCACCCTAGCCGGAACAGCCGCAGCGCACATACTCGTCACAAACCCCATGCTAGGGGCGATATCCTAGCAGGCCACGCAAGCTAAAATAGCTAACACCAGGGAGACCCTCTATAACCAAGACAAACCCACAGTGACCGGCGGGCCTGGAGCAGAAGCAGGACCGAGGATGAAGAAAGGGAAGAAAAGCATAACCTCCAGGGGCATTTCCGATCATTTCCCAGTGGCAACTACACCGAAAAGCAAAGCAGGGGAGAGCACCCCAGAACGGTCGGAGATGTCAGAAGCTGAGGGAGACCGGCCCAATACAATCACTGATGTGGACTTCTCGGTGTCGGCAATGGCCAAATTCGAAGTGTTGCTGAAAACCCAGCTGGCGTTGGCCCTGAAGGACGTGAGAGAAGAGATTTGTGCGGTGGGTCAGAGAACCCATGAGCTGGAACGAACAACTGATCAAATCATATCCGCTCAGGAGGAAGATAAGCAGGAGATAAGTGCTAATACTTCTCGCATTGAGGCTCTGGAAAGCAAGATAGAGGATCTAGAGAATAGATCCCGTAGGCACAACGTCCGTCTGAGAGGCGTCCTGATGAAAGTGGGTGACATCATGGCGTACCTTGAAGCAGTATTCTTTACCATCATTCCCGGCCATCAAAAGGAGGAACTGCTGATAGAAAGGGCCCATAGGGCACTGGGTGGCCCTAGCAACCCAGAAAAACCAAAAGACATTGTTGTGCGCTTTGTGAGACAAAGTTCCAGAGACTTGATAATGGCTAAGGCAAGAAGGTTGCCCAAGATAGTGGGACCGGACGGTTCTTCTTTACAACTGTTTGCAGATCTTGCCCCAGCAACCTTAGCAAAAAGGAGAGAGATGAAACCAGCTCTGGAGATCTTAACGGCGAACAAAATCCAGTATAGATGGGGATTTCCATTTAGCATCCAATTTGAATGGAGGGAGCAATTACATAGAGCTTTTTCCCTGGCAAGCCTTCAAAAAAAGCTGGTGCATTTACAGCTGGTACCAGAAGGTACTAACCTGTTGGGTCAGCTACCCAGACCCAGAGAGCGGCCTTCCAGAGAATGGTCCAAAGTCTCCGTCAGGAAGAAACAAAGACACGACAACAGACTGGAGCAACGAGATCAGAGTGGTGGTACCAAGGAAGGGGAGCCACCATGTAATGATATAATGGACTGATAAGCTATTTCATAGTAACAGGGACTAAAGGCAGTACTTACGGTTAATAATGTAGAGTCTTACTTTACTGTTTGGGACGAGTCAGAGTAATGGCCAGGGGGAAGCTGGGGTTTTGCTTTGCTTAGCAACGAAGCGTATCAAGAACGAGGATCGCAGTTAGGATAATTAAAGCGGAAGCTTATAATGCTTGTTTGCTGCCCATGGTTTAATGGGGGAAGGTTTTTTTCTTTTTTTTGTTCTTCTCTTAGTAGAAAAAACTGAGTAGTATAGTTGACTACTATCAGGAAGTTCCTCACACTAGGGATCTTTAGTGGGTTCAGGGATCTCCACTCCCTAGGCACGAAGGTGCAAGATGGTTAGTTATGTGAGGAGGAGGGGGGAGGGTGGGGGGAACAGGGCCCAAAAGGGTTTAGTTATCCAAGTTTTGTTGTTAATGTGTTTTTACTGTATTTCTCTTGCTCAGGCTGGTAAAGAAACGGATGCATTGGCAACTCGCCGGCTCTCACGGACCTCTCCCGTGGAATCCAAATCCTCTGTCTCCACAAATGGTGAGTCACCATTGACAATAGTAACACATGACTATAATACGTATGGCTGAGTCAGAATACGTCTGCATCACACATAACGTTAGAGGCTTTAACACCCCCTCCAAAAGAAGCAAAGCGTTCCAATCTTACAAAGCCCATAACCCGGCGGTTATATTTATCCAAGAAACACACTTTAAGCGCCGCCAGGTCCTCTCCTTTATGGACAAAAACTTCCCCATATTTCACACTACATGTAGTAACTCTAAGAAGGAAGGGACAGCGATTCTGTTACACAAAAATTTCCCGTTCATACTAGACAAAAAAATAGTAGATAAGCAGGGATATTACCTGTTTCTGACAGGGACCGTCCTAGACCTTCCGGTTACCTTAGCCACCATGTATGCCCCTACTAACTCTCCACACAATCATTTAATCAGAGCGCTGAGACACCTAGCAAAAGTGAGGGAGGGTAAGATTATCCTGGGGGGAGACTTCAATCTGACGTTGGACGTGAAAAATGATAGAACGGGGAAAAATTTAGGAGGCAAATTCTCTAAAAAATTGAAAATAATTCAACTACTGCTAGGGGAACTAGGAATAGTGGATCTATGGAGGAAATGTCACCTAGGGGCTAGAGAGTTCACCTTCTACTCATACCCCCACAAAGTATACTCCAGAATAGATTACATACTAACGGACTCAATACTGTTGAAGGAGGCTAGGGGGGTGGAAATAGTACCCTGTGCTTGGTCAGACCACAGCCTGGTTAAGGCGACCATAAATCTAGGCCCCACAACTAAACCCCCATACAAGTGGAGACTGAACGAAAGAGTATTAACGATTCCGTCAGTTAAAGACAGAATAACCCAAGAATTAGAATTTTTCTTTGAGTCTAATGAGACACCGGGGATGGGGATTGGCTGGGTCTGGGTGGCGCATAAGGCCTACATCAGGGGCATGTGTATAAAGGAAGCGGCCAAGTTTAGGAAGGATCAGAAAGCTCGAGAACGGAAACTTACGGAAGAGCTAGGCGTCCTAGAAAAGGGTAACCAACAAAAACCTAACAAGCAGACTAGGCGGGAAATTGAAAGAGTGAGAGTAGAATTAGATAAGATTTACTCAGAAAGTGCAGAAAAATTGCTTAGGAGAACTCATCATAAATTCTTCCTCCAAGCAAATAAACCTGATAGGATGCTGGCGAGAAAGTTAAGATCAAAACATATGCAATCACGAATTCATTATATAAAAGTAGGGGGCAGTGTGAGAACGGCTAATCCCACTAGGATACAGGAAATGTTTTTCCACTTTTATCAGAACCTCTACTCGGCGGCCGGTAAGGAAACGGAAGGTAGCATAAGATCATGGCTAGACAGGTACGATTTACCAAGTTTGGAGGAAACTGAGGTAGAAGCGCTAAACACTAAAATTTCACTCGAAGAAGTTAGGAAAGGAATACAAGCTTTGAAGAATGGTAAAGCCCCGGGTCCAGATGGGTTCTCCAACATGTATTATAAGACCTTCAAGGATCAGTTGGCACCCAGATTAGCCAAATTGTACAACCATATCTTAGAGGGGCAGTCAATTCCCCCTGAAATGAATCTGGCCGAAATAACTCTTTTTCCTAAGGAAGGGAAGGACAACACAGAGGTTAAGAACTACAGGCCCATCTCTTTGTTGAACGGGGATATTAAACTCTTGGCTAAGATTATGGCGGACAGGGTCTCAAAATTTCTTCCACGTATTATACACAAAGACCAGGTAGGGTTTGTCCCCCATAGACAGGCTCGAGATAACATTAGAAAAGTAATCAATTTAATCCACCATGCCAATAATAACAAAATCCCGGCATGCCTTTTGGCGTTAGACATTGAGAAGGCCTTTGATTCTTTGGAGTTGCCATACCTTGGGGAGGTCTTAAAGAAATTTGGTTTTACAGGAGGATTCCTAAACTTAATTAATACATATTATAGAAACCCGGAAGCGCATCTGAAGCTCCCGGGCACACTGAATCAGGCCATCAAAATTGGAAGGGGTACGAGACAGGGGTATCCCCTGTCCCCCTTACTCTTTGCTATCGCAATTGAACCATTAGCACAGGCAATTAGGATGAACTCAGGGATCAAGGGTCTGGTAATAGGGCAACAACACCATAAACTTAACCTGTTTGCAGACGATATGTTGTGCACAATAACAGAACCGGAACAGTCCATCACTACCTTGATGGACACCCTCTCAGAGTTTGGTCGCAAATCAGGGCTCCTCATTAACGTCGGGAAAACAGAAGCATTGGCTATAAATCTAGATTCTCACACTAAAGAATTAATATCAGACAAGTTCAAATTCCAATGGGCCAAGAACTACATTCAGTATCTAGGGATAAAAATCACGCCGCATACAAATTCCTTATATAGGTCTAACTATCCCCCGCTTTATAGAAGACTTAGTGAAGATATGCATAAATGGTCTAGCTATCCTATTTCATGGCTGGGAAGGATTAACTCCTTTAAGATGACAATTCTACCGAAGCTGTTGTATCTGTTTAGGACCCTGCCAATCCCCGTCAATCAGGTAGACTTGAAAGGGTTTCAAAGGAAAGTATCCCAATTTACATGGAAGGGCAAACCCCCCAGAATTAATAAGGAGATAATGTATAAGCACAAAGATAGGGGTGGTCTATCATTCCCAGACCTGAGGAAATACTATAGAGCGGCGCAACTATCGTTTATTCCCTTAATTCATTCAGGGGTTCACCAACCGCTATGGAAAACACTAGAAGACCAGTGGCTAAACCCATACTCCTGGGACACCCTGGTCTGGTTGGATGGGGTGCCGGAGGGTGTGGGAAAGATTAAGCACCCGGTTATAGCCAATACGTTACAAGGATGGAAATGGGCCCTGAAACACACAAACCTTTTTAGACACCCATCCTCGATGCTCTCGGTATTTGGGCATCCACAGTCTCCAACAGGGATCAGCTCAGAGGCAAAATGGTGGTGGAAATCTAGGGGGCTGGATAGGCTAGGAGCTTGGCTAGGAACGGACATTCCAATAACATATGAATACTTGAGAGATCATCATGATATCCCTATTGATCAACATTTTAATTTCTGCAAAATCAGACATTTGGTCAATACTATAGGTAGAATGCAAGGCTCCCCGAAAAAAACATGGCTTTCGGGAATATGTCAAAAAGTTCCCCTGACTAAAGGAATTATAGGGGGTATATACGAAATTTATAATACACCTCTAGAACGGGTAAGGGATAAATACATAGAGGAATGGGAGAGGGACATAGGAGAACACTGGGAAACGGAGAAATGGGAGAAAGTTTGGAAAAATATTTATAAAGGTTCACTAAACCACACACTTCTAGAAACCACCATTAAGGTCCTCCACAGAACTTACCTAACCCCTGTAAGAATGGCGAAGTGGAACAAATCAGGGGGGATATATTGTACAAGGGGTTGTCAGACCCCTGGCTCATTCATACACATGTGGTGGGAATGCCCTAAAGTTGCTCAGGTATGGACAGCTGTGACAGATCTTGCAGTTGACATTTTCAAAACCCCAGGAGGGGGCTCATTAGATTCATGTTTATTGGGAATCCCAGACCCACGGCTATCCCCAACACAAAATAGGCTACTACAGTTTATGTACATGGCTACCAAGTCACATATCGCTAAACATTGGAAAACGGATACACTTGAGCTTCAGGCTATAAAAAACAAAATAAACTATCTAGCAGTAAACGAGCACATGACACATATTTTGGCAGATTCGGTCCAGAAATACAGAGACATATGGGACCCATGGTTAGCATATGCGGGCTAGCAAGGTGGGAACACAAGTGGGTAAGGCAACAGAGAGAGGGTAAACAAAAGGGAAAAAAAAGAAGGGGAAAAACTAGGAGGAGGAGGAAACGTGAGAGGCGCTGGAGAGTCCGGCGAGGAGCTATGAAGTCCAGCAAGGTAAAACGAATAGAAATTATAATTCTTGTTTTCTTATATATTGTATGTGAAAATACAGATGACACTACAGTTTTGAATTTTGTTCAAGTTTAGGTGTGTAAGAATGAATAAAGGATATGGGGGATTGATATGTTGAATTAGGTTTCTGGGATCAAGAATAGATACCTTGTACATAGGAAGGTTATTTTTTAAGGGTAGTAAGAAGGGAAGGGCTATAGGCTTAAATGACCAGGCTTAAACCCGAGTATGTATAAATAAAGACAAAAATACCCTATTGGAGATTGTTTTTCTGTTTTTTTTTTGTTTTATTTTAGAATTTCACATTTGGTTAGTTTAGTTGGCGTGGGTAGGATTTATTTAAGTTAAATGCTATATGGAATGTTACAGGTAGGGCAAATACAGAGAACACTAGAAGGGGCATTTAGGGATTAAGGTTAATATTGCCAATTGTAATAGGCCCCATTAAGCCTAGCCTGCGAGCTATGGATTACTGAGTCGATAAATGAAAAGTTACAGAGGAAAAAAAAAAAAGTTATACCCATTTATGGTTAGTGTTGTATTACTAGAAAACGGAAAAGGAAGGGGGAGAGGTCACGTTGATTGCAGAGTCAGGCTACATATGTTTATAAAAATGGTTGTAGAAGGTTAATTCCTGACCTGTGAGTCATGGCTTACTGATATATTGGTTTGTTTAATGTTGGAAGTGACCAATAAAAACTATTGATGAATAAACGTCTGTTTACATTTGTAAAGAAAGTTAGTACACAGGGATCAGTCCAAAGAGACTCGTGCACTGACGTAAATGGCTGTTAGGAGCTAACCAGACAGGCAGTTTAAAGTACTAAAGCTTGTCCTGTTAAAGCTGACCTTGATGTTCCACCCAGCATGGCACCTCTACAGCGGCTGAAGGAGGTAAGGAGGGGGATCAGTGAAGAAAAACTCATAGACTCATAGACTTGGTGCCCCCCCCCTTCCCCTCCCTATGGTGCTTCCTTTGATTGTATATTGTGGGACATCTTCCTTAATAGACCATCAACTGTGGACATTCTAAATGCTATTTTAGTACAAGCATTTTATCTAATTGTTTATAACAATAGTATTATACAACTTGGTCCCCACACGCATGTATATCTATATATGCAATAGAGTCTGAAAGCATTTGTGATATATATATATATATATATATATATATATATATATATATATATATATATATATATATATATTCCATGGTGGAAAGATAGGGTATATAACAGGAAGTGTTAATAAAAGGGATTAGGGATAAGCAAATTGGCGAGAAAAGGGGACAAGTAGAGGTCACAAATATTGTGACTAACTATCGATAGCTCTTTGGATATAACAGATCTTTGAATTTGTTATCCGTCTGGCATTTCCTATAATAATCTCTGGAAAAAAAATCCCAAAGATTGAATAAACTGTTAAACTTGTACATAAAGAAAAAAGGGATGTAGAAGAAGAAGAGGATAAGCAAAAAATAAGGCAAGAAAAAAGGAAATAAAAAAAAAAATAACATTAGAGAGGATAAAATATAATGGTATAGAGAAGTGAAAGAAGAGGCAACAGGGAGAGTAAAATAAAGGATCATTGCTTGTAGCATGTTTTCACTCAAGTATATAATGGTTCTTTGACTCTATTGATGTCGTAACCTTTTCAGTTAATTCCTCTATACCTATTTAATACCTACCTCTCCACCCGGGTCTTTGAATAAAATATGGGCCATTGTTCTATCTCTTTTCATGAATAGAAGGCAGGTCATCTGGTCCTGGGGATTTTTAATAGTTTTAATCCTTGTATTATGCCCTTAACCTCTTCAATAGTTAGTCAGGCATTTAAACTTCAGAGGTCACCCTCTGATAGAGTAGGCAGGTTAGTAGAAGCAAGAAAAGAATGCATCAATTCATCTGTTTCTTTTCTGGTTGAGGAATACAGCTCCTCCCTACACCCACACAGCAAATCATTCTTGGTAATAAAACTGAAATAGGTTTTGATTGATATATCTTGGATTGATAAATATTACATCTAAATCTATGACCTAAGAGCTCTGTTGGATCGTACAGAAGACTTTTTTTTTATGCTGCCCTTATTGTTTTGATTTAAAGATCTAAGGTTAAATCTAAAAGCTTTCTTGTTAAATTAAGTGTTAAATTGACTCTTAAAAAAGTATATTTTAATAGTGTTGATGTAAGATTTAAATGAGATTTAAATTGAGCAATTTGAAGTTAGATTTACATCACTAATTCTCGGGGCTTGGGACTGAAAAATACTAAAAGAGGAGGGCAGGGGAAAGGCTAAATAGAGGGGATAGAAGAAAAGTATACTTTAATACCTTAATTAGGTTATCCTAATTGCAGAAAGCTAGAAGTAATTTGAGGTTGCATTTAACAAATAATAATGAAGAAAGGTTCCCACTCAGTGAGAGCCAAGAACAGGGATAAGAAAAACCCAGATAACCCCACTAGTAATCTATTTCTGCCTTCTAATAAACCCCAGAGGAATGAGAAGACTTTATCTGAATCTCTTAGTTCTGTACAGATGGAACCTTCAATTGATCAAGGAAATCATGAAGATAGTTTCTCCTCAGATCCTAATGAGGAAAAGATAACCCTGGCCATGATGAAAAATCTATTTGGAGAATTCCAAAAATCACGCCATTAATTGTCAGGCAAAGATAATTCAAGAGCTTGAAATTACCCAAAATAAAATTGAAAAAGATCATCAAAGGGTATTAAAAGAACTCATAGATTTAAGAGAGGAGGTTAATTATTTATAACAAAAATGTATCAAACTGGAAGATCATATCTGAGGACATTCTCTATAAGGATCTATCGTGCTATACTGTATCAATGAATTCTTTAAATCTCTGATTGGTGGAAATACAAATACTGAAGAGTATTTAGATAGAATACATCAAATTCCTCTCTCTAGAAATATAAGAAGAGACATACCCAGGGATGTTATAGTGAGGATACATCATTAAACTCAAAAATAATACATTTCAAAAATTGCCCTTCGTAAAAAAAAATTGATCATCCATATGAACACCTCCAGATTTTCTCTGATTTACCACAAGATACTATACAAAAAAGGAGAGAGTTTAGCTCACTGACAAAAACTTTGAGAGACAACAAAATTATCTATTGATGGGGTTTTCCTATGAAGTTAATAGTGACATATAGGGAGAAAAAAATGTAACTTACAAAATTGGATGAAGGTAGAGCTCTAATGAGAGACTGGAATCTGGTTCATATGAATGTTAGTTAAATAATCATTTTCTAGCTTTCTATAATAATTGGATAAGAAAGAGAGAATTCTGGAGATGGAGGGGAAGGAAGGGGGAGAGGGTGGATGGGGAGAGAGGGGGGAGGTAAGAGACCGCCTCCCTCTTTTTTTCCCCTTTTCTATCTCATATAATTATCATTTTATTAGAAAGTCTCAGAATTTAGTTCTGAAATAAACATTTTATAATACATTATAGAACTTTGACGATGGTACGGTAAAGGTTTATATATATATACTAGTGACTTGCCCGTCAAAAAATGACGGCAATAAAATTATAAGGCAGGTAATGCTGTTTGCCACAGAGAGTAAGTGTTTTGGTGGTGTGAGATCCTTGTGCTGTCATTGCGAGGCTGGCGCTGAGCGCATTTGGTACCCATCATGTGGTTTGCAATGAGCACCTACGACACTCATTGCGAGCCTCTGGGTTGGTTCCGCTTATTGTAAGGTCCGCAGTGATCTGGTTTTGTCGCTTATTGTATATCTCTCCCCTGGTGTAGTTTGTGTCCTATGAGCACCGTTGGCACTCCTTGTGGGTGGCATGGTGAAGGTGTTTGTGGTTGTTTGCGATAGTGTGGTGTTAATTTGTTTTTGTTTTGTATATTTATTTTTAATATACTTTACCTGTTTGTAATTAATATATGCAGTAAGGAATGTGCTGAAGAGCTAACAATCTGTTTTGTTCTGTTTGTTTATGCAGCATATAATGTAGATTTGCAGTGTTGTTGAGCTGAGGTGTAAGTGTCAGAAATGTGTACAGTGTGTAGTGTAAATAGGCTGCGTGAGCGAGGGGAAGCCGTTTGTGTAGTTGGGTACTTCCGCATTCTGTAAGTTAGTGTTGTAAAATGGCAGCGAATGTGTATGTGGTAAGCGGGTTTGTATGATTTAACATCCTTGCTAATGGTGTATGTTGTAGGTCATACAGGTTTTTTGAAAAGCCGTATTTGCTTTGTGGTATTTTGCGTTGTTAGGGGTCGTGTAGCCTCATTTTCGTTTTTTCCGTTGGCCATTTTTTCTCTCGCTTAGGGTATTTTCGAGTGTTTCTACACTTTTGAAATTTGACTGAAATCGAGGTTTAAGATTTGTCGCAGAGGTCCTGGGTGTCCCCCCTTCCTGTGGCTAAGGTTTGTATTTTATTTATGTCTGTATTTTTGTTTTTTTTAATGTTTGCCGCTGTGCGCGGGTTGTCCGTTAAGGTCGTTAAGTCCCTCCGCTCGTATTTTTTTGTGTAAGTCCATAGATAGTCATTGCGTGTTTATTATTTTTTGTCAAAGTCCTGCTTGTGTGGTCATTTGTAACCGGTTGTGAGGCGCTGTAGAGCCTCCACCTACGCAAATGCAGTCCCTCGCTTTGCGAGGTTCCGCATTTGCGGCCCGAAAGCTATACGGCTTCGCCGGGATGAGCGCCTATAGTGCTATTCTCCATCAGCGCAAGGAGCGCCTTTGGCACTCCTTGCCTGGCTGCAACCGCAGCCCGTGCTTCACAAGAGCCGCAGTTGCTGCGGGCTTGTTTCCCAAGCCGGCCGTTTCTCTGTTGCGTTACCAATGGATTTTGGCAAGCACGGCTGCTGAGAACTATATATGTGATATATTTATTCACTAAATATAAAATAAGTCAATCTTAACTAGATGGACACAAATCTAATGGGGCACGAGGGTCGGTAGAGAGGGGGGAATAAGAGTATATCCACAATTTTACTTTCACTTTAATGTTTCTTATCAGAAAAATAACAACTCTCTAAATGAAATAGAGTAAATAATAATATTGTAAATTATGAGTTCCCAGATGCACTGGATCTACTATGTCTACATCCAGTGCACTCAGTGCACTATAGGAACGCCCAAGACTCTATTTAGAATTTTGCAGCAACCAATTACAGAAAAAACTAAAAATCTTTATTATAGAAAAAACAATGTGAACTTAGTAAATGTACAATTATGAGTGTAATAAAAGATATACTAATAGGTATATCAAGTAGCAGGCTGGTTAGTGGGGGTTAAGGCTATACAAATTGCCCCTTGGTAGTAATGTAAATGTGATAAAATAAATTGAACCAGCACCTGTCCATTTGAAAAGGCAGATGGCGGCTTACAGTTGCTGTTATTACTAGACAGGTGGATCTCTAAGTTTTCACTTTAATGTTTCACTGCCAATCAACACTCAGGTAAATAGACATGAACTTTATGGTTAGTTTAAAGTTCTTTAAAACTTCATAGAGATTTCAATATAGGTGGTACGCACCCTTATCACTGTTAAACTAATTTTAATAATAAGTATTTAGGCACGTAGATTAGATGTTTAGACGTTAAATATATAGCATGACACAACAAAAAGAAAGAAAAAAGATAAAAGAAAGGGAAAAGAAGGAGAGTGTGAAGCTCTAGGGGTATATTAAATTAACGCAATGCTTTAGATATAAAGGGGACATATATATATATATATATATATATATATATATATATATATATATATATATATATATATAGTTTTTTTCTCTCTCTCTCTTCCTTTTCTAACCTCTGGCCTCTCCTCCTCACCTTTTTTTTCCTTCTATTCCCAAGATAAATTCATAAATTCTCAGCTGGCACAGCCGCCAAGTCATCTTTTAACTGATTTCAGTTTTTTGGGATCTGTGTAGCCTGCTCCTATACACTGGTTTTGTATCAGTACACTGGAGTAGGCCACACGGCCCCAGGTTTCCCTTCAAACAATGTCAATAAAAAGGCAAAGTAAAGCAAATAAATGTAGTTTGCTTGTGTTTATTGTTTAATGTTTTTTGTAATGCTGATCTGTATGAGTTTGTAGTCCGATGGGGGATGGGGACAGAATGGATAAAACCAGAATTGACATGTTTGACTCAGTCAAAATGTTCAGGGGCTAAACTCAGCAGGGAAGAGACATTCAGCTTTCAATAGATTTATAAAAGATAAGATTGAAATAGTGTGTTTACAGGAAACACATTGGAAGCATATGTGTATTCCCACCTTCCAAGATAATTCTTTTCCATTAGATACAATGCAACCTTTAGAAAAAAGACACAACCTCAATGTTGTAGAAGACTTTGTAAATATTGATAAAGAGGGATGTTATATCCTGTGGCTAGGGAAAATTAACAATAAGCAGTACACAATTATGAATATATATGCTCCTAATGAGAATCAAATTAAGTTCCTGAAGTATGTCCTTGAAATATATAAAAGATTCACTCAAGGTTCATCAATTCTGTCTGGAGACTTTAATATATTGCTGACCCCCCGGATTTAGATCATAATTTTGGTAAACCTCTAGAGAATAACTCTAGACTTAAGAGCAAAGCTGATGTTATCTGTAGGAAGCTTGTCCAATGTGATCTCTATGATTCATGGAGAGTTCTCCACCCTGAACAGAGAGATTATACTGACTTTTCCCACTGACATCAATCTTACTCAAGAATTTATTTGATTTTAGTAGACCTACAAGTCCTTGAGAGAACATTTGAAGTTAACATAGACCCCATTCTCTGGTCTGACGCCCCGGTGAGGTAAAAAATTGCCGTAGGTAAGACATCCAGCCAGACCTCAATGAATGAATACTCAGTAGTTTTAAAAATCACTTTATGGAATGTGCTTAAGGCCTCTGTCAGAGGTTATTTGATAAACCAAAATAATATAAAGAAAAAACAGAGAGGCCTTTTGTTGAGATTTTTGTATATAAAGCAATGCCGAATACAGTCGGAAAATAAAATACATCCGTCCCGAAACTTAATGGTAGAGATTAGATTAATTTAAGGTCAAATTAAGCGGATTAACCAGATAATAGCTGACAAATCTTCAAGGAAAAAACTTTTTTCATCAAACAAAACTTTTTTCATCAAGGAAAAAAAAAGGGGAAACTGTAGCTAAAAAAATTAAGATCAACCTTATAAAAAAAAGAATAACCTCCATAAGACAGGGGCATACATTAAACATCTACTCCTAAAGGCATTGCAAATGCATTTTGCAGATTATTATGAAAATGTTTATAATTTGGGCCAGGAAAGAAAGGGTGAAGGTCCGTCAACAACTTTAATTCAAGAATCTCTGGACCAAATACATTTTCCCAAAATATCTCAAAAATACCTAGAAGCATTAAATATGCCTATATCCAGGGAAGAGAGTTCTGTAGCAGTAAAAGGTTATATTCAGCAGCTGGCCCAGATGGCTTTAGCAACAGATTCTTGAGAGTGTGTTTACAAGTGATTGTTAATCCTTTCAGAAAAATGTTTAATGAAATGAAAGATACTGGTCTCGCTCCTACAGAAATGTTGACAGCTAACATTCTACGATTCTTAAGCCGGATTAGAACAAAACTGAGTGTAGTAGTTACAGGCCCATAGCATTGTTAGTTACCGACTAAAAATCTATGCCAAAATCTTAGCCTCTAGATTAAATTTGGTAATTAAACAACTGGTTACCAAAAATCAAACAGGTTTTATCCCGGAAAGACAGGGCGAGGAGAGCTGCAGGAGATTATTAAATCTGATCTCCTTTGCCAAATCTAGGAAGATTTCTGCAGTTTTCCTCTCCCTTAACGCAGAGAAGGTGTTCAATCGTCTAAATTGGAATTACATGTAACACTCTAAAGAGATTTGGATTAGCTGAATTCGGAGAAAGGGGTATTGGAGCCTTTTACTCCAAGCCCTCGGCCACGGTAGTGGGCGTAGGTTTTTCATCTAGAGTCTTCCAAATAGCTAACGGTGCAAGACAGGGTTGTCCTCTCTCCCCGTTATTGTTTGTGTTAATGATCGAACCATTTGTAGAATTTATTAAACTTTCGGCTGAAATTAAAGGTTTAACAATTAATAAATGTGAATAAAAAATTATTTTGTTCACAGATGATACAGTCTTGTGCTTAACTAGTCCAGTAGACTCTCTTAAAGAAGTTCAGACAGTAATTTATAAGTACAGTTTAATCTCTAAATATATGATCAATATCACTAAATAGGAAGTTTTATCAGTTAATTTCAGATGTGAACAAATTAATGTTCTGTCTCAATTATATCCATACAAGTGGCATACTAACAAAGTGACTCACTTATGTATAGATTATTGCTAATAATTACAATAAACATTATAAAAATGTTTTAGCTATATTATTATTATTATTATTATTATAGTTTATTTATAACGCGCCAACATATTCCAAAGCGCTGTACATAAGATAAGTTCCAGGCAAAGGTAAATACTAACAAAACATAACAAAGCAAGGAGGGCCCTGTCTTAGAGCCTCAACAATACAGTGTCCATGGTGCTTTTCCCAAAGCACACTGCAGGATTGAAACTCGCAGACTTAAAACCTAAAGGTATTATGTGTGGAAAAGGAGGGAGAGAGAGGTGATGAGCGTGTTAGGGTGGAGGGTGATACGCTTCTTTAAAGAGATGCGTTTTTAGGGAGCTTTGGAAGGTTTTGAGGCAGAAGGACAATCTGATGGAGTGAGGCAAGGAGTTCCAGAGATTCGGGGTAGCCCAAGAAAAGTCCTGAAGTTGAGAATGAGAGGAGGTGACAAGAGTTGTAGAAAGAAGGTGGTCATTAGTAGAACGAAGAGGGCAGTTGGGGAAATATTTGGAGATGAGAGCAGAGATGTAAGTGGGTGCATAATTGTTGAGGGCTTTGTAAGTTAGGGTCATGATTTCAAATTTTATTCTGGAGGCTAAGGGAAGCCAGTGGAGTGATTGACAAAGAGGTGGTCCCAACAATGAACGTTGTGTACGGAAGATGAGTCTAGCAGAGGTGTTCATTATGGATTGAAGTGGGGATAGTCAGGTGGTGGGAAGGCCAGCAAGAAGCGATCTACAGTAGTCAAGTGATGATGAGAGAGTGTATTAGGATTTTAGCTGTGTCTTGTGTAAGATTGTGGCAAATTCTGGAGATGATGGAGAAAGCAAGATTTTTTTAGTCACTGTATGTGAGGGATGATAGACAGGGCGGGGTCCAGTAGAACCCCAAGGCAACGGGCTTTGGAGGTGGGAGCGATGATGTCATTGTTGACAGAGAGAGAAATGTGAGGAATTGATGCTGTGGTAGAGGGAGGGAAGATTAGGAGTTCAGTCTTAGACATGTTTAGTTTGAGATGGTGGGTGGACATCCAAGACGATATACTAGAAAGGCAGTTGGAGACGTGTGTTAGAAGAGAGGGGGATAGATCTCGGTATGAGAGGTAGATCTGAGTGTCATCTGCATAGAGATGATACTAAAGCCCAAAAGAGTGTATTAGGGTACCAAGTGAGACTGTATAGATGGAGAAGAGGAGGGAGCCTAGGACTGAACCATGGGGTACTCCAACAGAGAGGGGGTAGGTAGAAGAAAAAGGTGTCAGAGAAGGAGACACTGAATGATCGATTTTGTAGGTATGAGAACCACGAGAGCAGTGTCTTGAATACCGAGGGAGGAGAGGATATGGAGTAGAAGTGGATGGTCAACTGTGTCAAAAGCAGCAGAGAGATCTAGAAGAAGTAGAATGGAAAAGTGACATTTTGACTTGGTGGATAGCAAGTCAATAGTGACTTTTAGTGATGTCGCGAACATAAAATTTTCGGTTCGCGAAACGCGAACGCGAACCGCCGCAAACGTTCGCGAACCGGCGAACATCGGCGAACCGCCATAGACTTCAATGGGCAGGCGAATTTTAAAACCCACAGGGACTCTTTCTGGCCACAATAGTGATGGGAAAGTTGTTTCAACAAGACTAACACCAGGACTGTGGCATGCCGGAGGGGGCTCCAAGGCAAAACTCCCATGGAAAATTACATAGTTGATGCAGAGTCTGGTTTTAAGCCAAAGGGCATAAATTACCTAACATTCCTAAATTGTTTGGAATAACGTGCTTTAAAACATCAGGTATGATGTTGTATCGATCAGGTAGTGTAAGGGTTAGGCCCGCTTCACAGTGACAGACCAAACTCCTCGTTTAATGCACCGCAAACAACCACAAACAGTCCATTTGCACAACCGCAAACTCCCCATTTGCACAAGGTTGGATAACAAGCTAGCCATGTCCCGTTCCTTGTCCTCAGTGATGTCATTGAAGGTCTCTTCCTCCACTCAGCCACGCACAACACCAAGGGTCCCCGAAAGGCGACAACAAGCCCCCTGGGATGCCTGCTGTGTTTGGTCTTCCACCTCCTCAAAGCCACCTTCCTGCTCTGACTCCTCTTCTTCAGACTCCTCTCACTGCATTGCCTCTCTCTGCATTATTATAAGGTGTGTTAAGTAGTACTACTCTTATCAGTTTAAAACCTGTTACAGCACATATCAGGGGGCGTGTATAAGGCCTGGATGTTTAGAACCAGGAGATGGAAAAAGATGCTTTGTTGGTTGTATCACTTAAATTTTGGGGCACGGCACGTGCAGTCAAAGGTGCCACCAGATAGGAGTGGCGTGTTTGTAAGTACTACTCTTATCAGTTTAATACTTGTTACGTCACCTATCAGGGGGCGTGTATAAGGCCTGGATTTTTAGAACCAGGAGATGGAAAAAGATGCTTTGTTGGTCGTATCACTTCAATTTTGGGGCACGGCACGTGCAGTCAAAGGTGCCACCAGATAGGAGTGGCGTGTTTGTAAGTACTACTCTTATCAGTTTAATACTTGTTACGTCACCTTTCAGGGGGCGTGTATAAGGCCTGGATTTTTAGAACCAGGAGATGGAAAAAGATGCTTTGTTGGTCGTATCACTCCAATTTTGGGGCACGGCACGTGCAGTCAAAGGTGCCACCAGATAGGAGTGGCGTGTTTATAAGTACTACTCTTATAAGTTTAATACTTGTTACGTCACCTATCAGGGGGCGTGTATAAGGCCTGGATTTTTAGAACCAGGAGATGGAAAAAGATGCTTTGTTGGTCTTATCACTTCAATTTTTGGGCACGGCACGTGCAATCAAAGGTGCCACCAGATAGGAGTGGCGTGTTTGTAAGTACTACTCTTATCAGTTTAATACTTGTTACGTCACCTTTCAGGGGGCGTGTATAAGGCCTGGATTTTTAGAACCAGGAGATGGAAAAAGATGCTTTGTTGGTCGTATCACTCCAATTTTGGGGCACGGCACGTGCAGTCAAAGGTGCCACCAGATAGGAGTGGCGTGTTTATAAGTACTACTCTTATAAGTTTAATACTTGTTACGTCACCTATCAGGGGGCGTGAATAAGGCCTAGATTTTTAGAACCAGGAGATGGAAAAAGATGCTTTGTTGGTCGTATAACTTCAATTTTGGGGCACGGCACGTGCAATCAAAGGTGCCACCAGATAGGAGTGGCGTGTTTGTAAGTACTACTCTTATCAGTTTAATACTTATTACGTCACCTATCAGGGGGCGTGTATAAGGCCTGGATTTTTAGAACCAGGAGATGGAAAAAGATGCTTTGTTGGTTGTATCACTTCAATTTTGGGGCACGGCACGTGCAATCAAAGGTGCCACCAGATAGGAGTGGCGTGTTTGTAAGTACTACTCTTATCAGTTTAATACTTATTACGTCACCTATCAGGGGGCGTGTATAAGGCCTGGATTTTTAGAACCAGGAGATGGAAAAAGATGCTTTGTTGGTCGTATCACTTCAATTTTGGGGCACGGCACGTGCAATCAAAGGTGCCACCAGATAGGAGTGGCGTGTTTGTAAGTACTACTCTTATCAGTTTAATACTTGTTACGTCACCTATCAGGGGGCGTGTATAAGGCCTGGATTTTTAGAACCAGGAGATGGAAAAAGATGCTTTGTTGGTCGTATCACTTCAATTTTGGGGCACGGCACGTGCAATCAAAGGTGCCACCAGATAGGAGTGGCGTGTTTGTAAGTACTACTCTTATCAGTTTAATACTTGTTACGTCACCTATCAGGGGGCGTGTATAAGGCCTGGATTTTTAGAACCAGGAGATGGAAAAAGATGCTTTGTTGGTCGTATCACTCCAATTTTGGGGCACGGCACGTGCAGTCAAAGGTGCCACCAGATAGGAGTGGCGTGTTTATAAGTACTACACTTATCAGTTTAATACTTGTTACGTCACCTATCAGGGGGCGTGTATAAGGCCTGGATTTTTAGAACCAGGAGATGGAAAAAGATGCTTTGTTGGTCGTATCACTTCAATTTTGGGGCACGGCACGTGCAATCAAAGGTGCCACCAGATAGGAGTGGCGTGTTTGTAATTACTACTCTTATCAGTTTAATACCAGTTACAGAACCTATCAGGGGACTTGTATAAGGCCTGGATTTTTAGAACTGGGAGATGGAAAAAGATTCTTTGTTGGTCATATCACTTCAATTTTGGGGCACGGCACGTGTAATCAAAGGTGCCACCAGGTAGGAGTGGCGTGTTTGTAAGTATTACTCTTATCAGTTTAATACTTGTTACAGCACCTTTCAGGGGGCGTGTATAAGGCCTGGATTTTTAGAACCAGGAGATGGAAAAAGATGCTTTGTTGGTCTTATCACTTCAATTTTGGGGCACGGCACGTGCAGTCAAAGGTGCCACCAGATAGGAGTGGCGTGTTTGTAAGTACTACTCTTATCAGTTTAATACTTGTTATGTCACCTATCAGGGGGCGTGTATAAGGCCTGGATTTTTAGAACCAGGAGATGGAAAAAGATGCTTTGTTGGTCGTATCACTTCAATTTTGGGGCACGGCACGTGCAATCAAAGGTGCCACCAGATAGGAGTGGCGTGTTTGTAAGTACTACTCTTATCAGTTTAATACTTGTTACGTCACCTATCAGGGGGTGTGTATAAGGCCTGGATTTTTAGAACCAGGAGATGGAAAAAGATGCTTTGTTGGTAATATCACTTCAATTTTGGGGCATTGCACGTGCAATCAAAGGTGCCACCAGATAGGAGTGGCGTGTTTGTAAGTACTACTCTTATCAGTTTAATACTTGTTACGTCAACTATCAGGCGGCGTGTATAAGGCCTGGATTTTTAGAACCAGGAGATGGAAAAAGATGCTTTGTTGGTCGTATCACTTCAATTTTGGGGCACGGCACGTGCAGTCAAAGGTGCCACCAGATAGGAGTGGCGTGTTTGTAAGTACTACTCTTATCAGTTTAATACCTGTTACAGCACCTATCAGGGGGCGTGTATAAGGCCTGGATTTTTAGAACCAGGAGATGGAAAAAGATGCTTTGTTGGTCGTATCACTTCAATTTTGTGGCACGGCACGTGCAATTAAAGGTGCCACCAGATAGGAGTGGCGTGTTTGTAAGTACTACTCTTATCAGTTTAATACCTGTTACAGCACATATCAGGGGGTGTGTATAAGGCTTGGATTTTTAGAACCGGGAGATGGAAAAATATGTTTTATTGGTCATATCACTTCAATTTTGGGGCACGGCACGTGCAATCAAAGGTGCCACCAGATAGGAGTGGCGTGTTTGTAAGTACTACTCTTATCAGTTTAATACTTGTTACGTCAACTATCAGGCGGCGTGTATAAGGCCTGGATTTTTAGAACCAGGAGATGGAAAAAGATGCTTTGTTGGTCGTTTCACTTCAATTTTGGGGCACAGCACATGCAATCAAAGGTGCTACCAGATAGGAGTGGCGTTTTTTGTAAGTACTACTCTTATCAGTTTAATAACTGTTACAGCACCTATCAGGGGGCGTGTATAAGGCCTGGATTTTTAGAACCAGGAGATGGAAAAAGATGCTTTGTTGGTCATATCACTTCAATTTTGGGGCACGGCACGTGCAGTCAAAGGTGCCACCAGATAGGAGTGGCGTGTTTGTAAGTACTACTCTTATCAGTTTAATACTTGTTACGTCACCTTTCAGGGCGCGTGTATAAGGCCTGGATTTTTAGAACCAGGAGATGGAAAAAGATGCTTTGTTGGTCGTATCACTCCAATTTTGGGGCACGGCACGTGCAGTCAAAGGTGCCACCAGATAGGAGTGGCGTGTTTATAAGTACTACTCTTATCAGTTTAATACTTGTTACGTCACCTATCAGGGGGCGTGTATAAGGCCTGGATTTTTAGAACCAGGAGATGGAAAAAGATGCTTTGTTGGTCGTATCACTTCAATTTTGGGGCACGGCACGTGCAATCAAAGGTGCCACCAGATAGGAGTGGCGTGTTTGTAATTACTACTCTTATCAGTTTAATACCAGTTACAGAACCTATCAGGGGACTTGTATAAGGCCTGGATTTTTAGAACCGGGAGATGGAAAAAGATTCTTTGTTGGTCATATCACTTCAATTTTGGGGCACGGCACGTGTAATTAAAGGTGCCACCAGGTAGGAGTGGCGTGTTTGTAAGTACTACTCTTATCAGTTTAATACTTGTTACAGCACCTATCAGGGGGCATGTATAAGGCCTGGATTTTTAGAACCAGGAGATGGAAAAAGATGCTTTGTTGGTCTTATCACTTCAATTTTGGGGCACGGCACGTGCAGTCAAAGGTGCCACCAGATAGGAGTGGCGTGTTTGTAAGTACTACTCTTATCAGTTTAATACTTGTTATGTCACCTATCATGGGGCGTGTATAAGGCCTGGATTTTTAGAACCAGGAGATGGAAAAAGATGCTTTGTTGGTCGTATCACTTCAATTCTGGGGCACGGCACGTGCAATCAAAGGTGCCACCAGATAGGAGTGGCGTGTTTGTAAGTACTACTCTTATCAGTTTAATACTTGTTACGTCACCTATCAGGGGGTGTGTATAAGGCCTGGATTTTTAGAACCAGGAGATGGAAAAAGATGCTTTGTTGGTAATATCACTTCAATTTTGGGGCGTTGCACGTGCAATCAAAGGTGCCACCAGATAGTAGTGGCGTGTTTGTAATTACTACTCTTATCAGTTTAATACTTGTTATGTCAACTATCAGGGGGCGTGTATAAGGCCTGGATTTTTAGAACCAGGAGATGGAAAAAGATGCTTTGTTGGTCGTATCACTTCAATTTTGGGGCACGGCACGTGCAGTCAAAGGTGCCACCAGATAGGAGTGGCGTGTTTGTAAGTACTACTCTTATCAGTTTAATACTTGTTACGTCACCTATCAGGGGGCGTGTATAAAGCTTGGATTTTTAGAACCGGGAGATGGAAAAAGATGTTTTATTGGTCATATCACTTCAATTTTGGGGCACGGCAGGTGCAATCAAAGGTGCCACCAGATAGGAGTGGCGTGTTTGTAAGTACTACTCTTATCAGTTTAATACCTGTTACAGCACCTATCAGGGGGCGTGTATAAGGCCTGGATTTTTAGAACCAGGAGATGGAAAAAGATGCTTTGTTGGTCGTATCACTTCAATTTTGTGGCACGGCACGTGCAATCAAAGGTGCCACCAGATAGGAGTGGCATGTTTGTAAGTACTACTCTTATCAGTTTAATACCTGTTACAGCACATATCAGGGGGTGTGTATAAGGCTTGGATTTTTAGAACCGGGAGATGGAAAAAGATGTTTTATTGGTCATATCACTTCAATTTTGGGGCACGGCACGTGCAATCAAAGGTGCCACCAGATAGGAGTGGCGTGTTTGTAAGTACTACTCTTATCAGTTTAATACTTGTTACGTCACCTATCAGGGGGCGTGTATAAGGCCTGGATTTTTAGAACCAGGAGATGGAAAAAGATGCTTTGTTGGTCGTTTCACTTCAATTTTGGGGCACAGCACATGCAATCAAAGGTGCTACCAGATAGGAGTGGCGTGTTTGTAAGTACTACTCTTATCAGTTTAATAACTGTTACAGCACCTATCAGGGGGCGTGTATAAGGCCTGGATTTTTAGAACCAGGAGATGGAAAAAGATGCTTTGTTGGTCGTATCACTTCAATTTTGGGGCACGGCACGTGCAATCAAAGGTGCCACCAGATAGGAGTGGCGTGTTTATAAGTACTACTCTTATCAGTTTAATACCTGTTACAGCACCTATCAGGGGGCGTGTATAAGGCCTGGATTTTTAGAACCAGGAGATGGAAAAAGATGCTTTGTTGGTCGTATCACTTCAATTTTGGGGCACGGCACGTGCAATCAAAGGTGCCACCAGATAGGAGTGGCGAGTTTGTAAGTACTACTCTTATCAGTTTAATACTTGTTACGTCACCTTTCAGGGGGCGTGTATAAGGCCTGGACTTTTAGAACCAGGAGATGGAAAAAGATGCTTTGTTGGTCGTATCACTTCAATTTTGGGGCACGGGACATGCAATCAAAGGTGCCACCAGATAGGAGTGGCGTGTTTGTAAGTACTACTCCTATCAGTTTAATACCTGTTACAGCACCTATTAGGGGGAGTGTATAAGGCCTGGATTTTTAGAACCAGGAGATGGAAAAAGATGCTTTGTTGGTCGTATCACTTCAATTTTGGGGCACTGCACGTGCAATCAAAGGTGCCACCAGATAGGAGTGGCGTGTTTGTAAGTACTACTCTTATCAGTTTAATACCTGTTACAGCACCTATCAGGGGGCGTGTATAAGGCCTGGATTTTTAGAACCAGGAGATGGAAAAAGATGCTTTGTTGGTCGTATCACTTCAATTTTGGGGCACGGCACGTGCAATCAAAGGTGCCACCAGATAGGAGTGGCGTGTTTGTAAGTACTACTCTTATCAGTTTAATACTTGTTACGTCACCTATCAGGGGGCGTGTATAAGGCCTGGATTTTTAGAACCAGGAGATGGAAAAAGATGCTTTGTTGGTCATATCACTTCAATTTTGGGGCACGGCACGTGCAATCAAAGGTGCCACCAGATAGGAGTGGCGTGTTTGTAAGTACTACTCTTATCAGTTTAATACTTGTTACGTCACCTATCAGGGGGCGTGTATAAGGCCTGGATTTTTAGAACCAGGAGATGGAAAAAGATGCTTTGTTGGTCGTATCACTTCAATTTTGGGGCACGGCACGTGCAATCAAAGGTGCCACCAGAAAGGAGTGGCGTATTTGTAAGTACTACTCTCATCAGTTTAATACCTCTTACAGCACCTATCAGGGGGCGTGCATAAGGCCTGGATTTTTAGAACCAGGAGATGGAAAAAGATGCTTTGTTGGTCGTATCACTTCAATTTTGGGGCACGGCACGTGCAATCAAAGATGCCACCAGATAGGAGTGGCGTGTTTGTAAGTACTACTCTTATCAGTTTAATACTTGTTACGTCACCTATCAGGGGGCGTGTATAAGGCCTGGATTTTTAGAACCAGGAGATGGAAAAAGATGCTGGGTCGGTCCTCCTACTGTCACAGGGCTGTGTGGCGCCCCCTTGTCGGGCTACCTGGTTGATCCTGCCTCAAAGATTAAGCCATGCACGTTTAAATACACACAGTCGGTACAGTGAAACTGCGAATTGCTTATTTAATCAGTTATACACTGGTTCCTTTGATCGCTCCATCTGTTACTTTGATAACTGTCGGAATTAGAGAGCTGATACATGCCGACGAGCGCTGACTCCCCGGGATGCGTGCACTTATCAAAAATGAGGTATTGTTTCCTCTTCACTAAACGTGATACTAAAAGAAAACTCTTTTAAGACAATAATGAGGTGGTACCTTACACCAGCAAAACTCCATCTTCTGAACAAAACACACCCTGACACATGTTTTAGGGGCTGCACAGACACTGGTACACTGATTCACATGCTGTGGGAGTGTCCGAAAATAAGACCCATATGGACAGCAATACGACCTATTAGAAACACTTTTGGGGACAACAGTAACACAAAAGCCTGAGGAAGCTTTGCTAGGCCTTCCAATTACGGGGCTATTCAAATCAGAACAATGTTTAACAACACAGATATTTTTGGCCACGCGATGCTAAACACTGGAAACTTACCTCCCCTACTCACACTGAAGTACTTCACAAAATCAGGTTCATTCATGCTATGAGCTCACTTTCAGCTGAAATTGATGAAAGATACCGTCGATGGGCCTCCTGCTGGGACTTATGGACTCTACGAGGTCCACAATAAGGTTCGTGTGAACTGCTTTTAAGGGTTGACCTGATGTTTGATCTATGGTTTCACCTTACTGTACCTCTTGGACACATGTCAGCTTCAAGGAATGTATATATGTTCAAGACCTTGTGTGACTTAATATATATGTTTTACATGGTCATGTGTTATTCTAACCAAAAAAGAAAAACTTTGAAAGAAACTTTTTGATATATCTTGTTGATACTTGAGAGATTTGTTATATGATTTGCTGAACTTACGATGTTATATTTGTTTATTCTTTCAATAAAAAAGTTAATTATTAAAAATAAAAAAATTAGGTATTGTTGACTCCGGCAATCGACAGGGCGCCGCTAGTGAGGAAACGTTAGCACCGTGCAAACATGGCCACCGCGATGTATCTGGAGCATTATCTGGTCAGTATAGAAAACCTGCCGTGTGAGCTTCAAAGAAACTTCCAGCTTATGAGTGTCTTGGATCAAAGAACAGAAGATAAAAAGAAAGAAATAGATAAGTTAGCTGCTGAGTACATTGCCACTGTACGTGACCTCTCACCTGAGCAGAGAGTGCAGCACCTTCAGCGAATACAGAATGCCTACAGCAAGTGCAAAGAATACAGTGATGACACTTTAGTGCAGCTGGCCATGCAGACCTATGAGATGGTGGATAAGCACATCCGGAGGCTGGATGCAGATCTTGCTCGTTTTGAAGCTGACCTGCAGGATAAGCTTGAGGGAACAGAGTTTGACAGCCCAACAGGATGTGGAATAAAAAAGAATCCTGCTCAGAAAGAAAAGTGAGGATCTCGGGGCTGCAGGGTATCTGAAGAAGACACTGTGAAGAAAAAGAAACTAAAAGGAGGGCCGGTCTTTTCAGAGGCAGTACTGTCTGTCCATCCGTCAGACGTCCTGGATATGCCAGTGGATCCTAACGAGCCTACATACTGCCTGTGTCACCAAGTGTCCTATGGAGAAATGATTGGCTGTGACAACCCAGATTGCCCAATTGAATGGTTTCATTTTGCTTGTGTGGATCTCACCACAAAACCTAAAGGGAAATGGTTTTGTCCTCGCTGTACCCAGGAGCGGAAGAAATGATTGCTCTGTGTATAACTGTGGTGTCTTTACTACTTCCATGTGCATCAATTCTGTTTGTATCTTCCCTGTTATGTCCCCCCCACTGGAAGGTTTTCATATTGGAGCACAAAGACAGCTGATTGTGCAGATCATCCAGTGCTGGTAGTAGAAACATCACTTCTAGTGGAGGACGGGTATTGCACTTTAGGAATGGTACTACAGTTCTTCAATCGCCTCAGTCAATTTATTTCCTCCAATTTCCTGCATGACCCCTTCAAATCTTGTTTCCGGGCCCAACACTCTACAGAAACAGCCCTTACAAAAGTCACTAATTACTTGCTAACCGCCAAATCAAAGGGTCACTACTCTATTCTAATTCTCCTGGATCTGCTGCCTTCGATACAGTTGACCACCCTCTTCTAATCCAAACTCTCCGCTCTTTTGGCATCCAGGACACAGCGCTTTCATGGTTCACATCCTATCTTAAAGATCGTACATTTAGTGTCTCCTTCTCTGGCACCTCTTCTTCACCTATCCCTCTGTCTGTTGGCATTCCCCAAGGTTCTGTCCTAGGCCCCCTCCTCTTCTCCATCTACACCTCCTCCCTTGGCAACCTTATAAAATCCTTTGGATTTCAGTATTATCTCTATGCAGATGATACTCAAATCTACCTCTCTGCACCCGATCTATCCCCCTCTCTTTTAGCTCAAGTTTCCAACTGCTTCTCTAGCATATCCTCCTGGATGTCCACCCATCAACTCAAACTCAACATGTCTAAGACTGAACTTCTAATCTTTCCACCCTCTACTACAGCTTCCACACCTCAAATATCTCTCACTGTTGACAACACCATCATCACCCCTACCTCCCAGTCCCGTTGTCTTGGGGTTCTACTGGATCCCGCCCTCTCTTTTATTCCTCACATCCAAGCAATAACAAAATCATGTCAGAGGCTGTCCTAGCACCCCGGTCATACAAATACTCATTAATGGCTTTTTCTTGTTGGAGCAGGTGGTCGAACATTAGGAGTGTTGAATTCCAACGTGTGGGGCTGTCACAAATCAAGCGCCTTACTGGCATGTTGTTTCGCCGCTGGACATCTGAAAAGTGCGCCATGGCCGTGTAGGAAAGCCTGAAATGGCCACACACCTTTCTGGCCTGCTTCAGGACGTCCTGTAAGCCTGGATACTTATGGACAAAGCATTGTACGATCAGATTACACACATGTGCCATGCACGGCACATGCGTCAACTTGCCCAAATTCAATGCCGCCAACAAATTTCTTCCGTTGTCACAAACCACTTTGCCAATCTCTAGTTGGTGCGGAGTCAGCCTTTGATCCACCTGTGCGTTCAGGGCGGACAGGAGTGCTGGCCCGGTGTGACTCGCTGCTTTGAGGCAAGTCAACCCCGAGACGGCATGACACTGCCGTATCCGGGATGTGGAATAGTATCTGGGGAGCTGGGGGGGGGTGCCGTTGATGTGGAGCAAGACGCAGCAGCAGAAGAGGACTCAGCTGAGGAGGTTATGGAAGAGGATGCAGTAGGAGGAGTAGAGGAGGTGGCAGCAGGCCTGCCTGCAAGTCGTGGCGGTGTCACCAACTCCTCTGCAGAGCCACGCATTCCATGCTTGGCAGGCGTCAGCAGGTTTGCCCAATGCGCAGTGTAGGTGATATACCTGCCCTGACCATGCTTTGCAGACCAGGTATCAGTGGTCAGATGGACCCTTGCCACAACACTGTTTGCTAGAGATGCCATTACTTCCTTTTGTACAATTGAGTACAGGTTGGGGATTGCCTTTTGGGCAAAGAAATTTCGGCCGGGTACCTTTCACTGCGTTATCCCAATCGCTAAAAACTTTTTGAATGCCTCAGACTCCACCAGCTTGTGTGGTAAAAGCTGGCGGGCCAAGAGTTCCGACAAGCCACCTGTCAGACGCCGGGCAAGGGGGTGACTTTGTGGCATTGGCTTCTTATGCTCAAACATGCCCTTGACAGACACCTGACTGTGGGGAGATGAGCAGGAACAGCAAGAGGCGAGAGACGGAGTGGTGGAGAGTTGAGAGGGGGCAAGGAGGACAGCAGTGGTTGATGTGGATGAAGATGCTGGACCAGGAGGAGGATGGCGGCTTTGAGTTTGTGTGCTGCTTGTACTCATGTGTTGATCCCATTGGCGTTTGTGATGTGACATCATGTGCCTTCTCAAAGCAGTTGTACCTAGGTGGGTGTTGGACTTCCCACGACTCAGTTTCTTTTGGCACAGGTTGCAAATGGCATCGCTTTTGTCAAAGGCAGACACAAAAAAAAAAATGCCACACTGCTGAGCTCGGCGGTGACGGCATTCTGGTGGTGGCAACAGCATGCGTTGATTGACGTGCTGTCTGGTTGACCCCGGGTGCTGATGCATGCTGTCTGACATGACCTCCCTCTACTTCCAACTCGTCTCCTCCTCCTCTCTGTCTCCCCATCTGAACTTTCCCCCTGTTCTTCTTCTCTTCTAGCAGGCACCCACGTGACATCCACGGACGCATCGTCATCATCATCACCCGCCTCACTTGTATATGACAACTGAACAAAGGAAGCAGCAGTGGGTACATCATCATCATCATCATCACATCGTACGTACATGTGTGTAATGCTGCCTGACTGAGACATATCCCTGTTATCTACATTCTCTGGCAATAATGGTTGCGCATCACTCATTTCTTCAAACTGATGTGTAAATAACTCTTCTGACTGATCAATTGAATTGGCTGTGGTACTAGTGTTGGTGGTGACGGCAGGCGGGTGAGTGGTAACTTGAGAGGTGCCCGAAGCTAAGCTGGAGGAGGATGGTGCATCAATGTTCCAAGCGGAAGCTGTAGAAGATTGGGTGTCCTGTGTTAGCCAGTCAACTACATCCTCTGAACTTTTCAAGTTCAGGGTAACTGGCCTCTGAACACTGGGCATTATTGTAGGGCCAAAGGGAATCACAGCACCACGACCACGACGGCCTCTGCGGGGTGTCCTGCCTCTGCCTGTCATTTTTTTTAAAATGTGGACTGTTGGTACCCCAACTAGACTGGATTGGTTGAACTTGGCACAGTGTATTTTAAAATTATGAGAAAACATTTTCTGTAAACTAAATAAAAATCATATTAGGAGGTTGAAAGAAAAAGAAACCGGATGGGGGGATACCGAGCAGAGCACACCATCTACAGCCCACTGGGAGACAAACTCATCCATTCCCCCAGTAGACAAAGCCAGGTGGTACTCTGCCCGGATACGGGAGCGCACCAGCACCCGGAACATGGCCTCAGGTGACACTGCTTCCTGGACTTATATATAGCCAACTTGGCTAATGCCAGGAGCAGGTTGACGAGGAGGTCCCTGGCCTTATTGCCCCGGGACACTGGGCGCCCAAAAAAAAAAATGTGAGGGGAGAAATGCAGCAAGAACTGCAGGAGGAGGCCCCTCAAGAGTGACAAGAGGGGCTGCAGTCTGGCGCAACTAAAATAAACATGATACACGGACTCTCCCTTGCCACAGAATGGACAAGTGGAGGGAGAGTCCGTGAATTTAGCTAAGTACTCTCCCGTGCTCAGTGCACCATGGAGCACTCTCCAACTCAAGTCCCCGGTGGGTCGTGGAACTAAATCAGAATAAAGTTCCCTCCACCGGGGCCTCTTGCCCTCGTCAGCTGGTAGGACCCGCCTCCAGATGGTATCGGGACGGGTCACGAGGGCAAGGAAGTGCACTGTATGGAGCACGAGAGAATATAAGCTCTTCCTCGGCATGCCGCGAAAGCATGCCGAGGGTATGTCCCTCAACCTCGAGAGGTTGGGGACAGGAGGAGCCTGAGGGGAAACACGGGGCTTGTGTCCAATGCAAACAGCCAGAGAAGGGGTGTTGAAAGGTGCATGTGGCACTCCGGCCTGCAAAGCCCCGCGAAGGAAGGTGCGCGAGTCGGGGGAGATGGCATCTCTAATCTCCTGGAGCAAGCGCCCTGAGACTTTGGGCGTCACATATCCCAAACGGAGCGCAAGCTCCTGGGGTGACACCCAATCAGAACGCCCGTATTCCAGGAGATCCCCGACTCGGGTCATCCGTGCATGACTAAGGCGGCGGATGATACTGGGGGACTGTAACATTGGAGCCCCCACTGCTGCATTAAATAGCAGGGGCTCTGTGAATATTTCATCCCCCAAAGGCACGCCCTGCCTGGTCACGGAGACCATGCTCCAGGCCTTGAGGGTTTCCTGGTAGTATGCCGGCAACACAGAGAGGTCTCTCCCAAACCCCTCGGGCCTGATCAGAAATAATTGCCGGTCATACCCCAGGTTGCGCAACTGGCAATAAAAGCTGGATGCCAGTGCGCACCACTGCGGAGAGGGATCTGCATATAGGTATCTCTGCAGGTACTGAAGGCGGAAGGTGGACAACTGGGAGCACACACAAACTACTCCCTGTCCACCCTCCACCAAAGGCAGACTTGCCACCCCTGCAGAGACCCAATGCCTTCCCATCCAGAGGAAATCTAACAAATTCCTCTGGATATTGGTGACAAACTCGGGGGTCGGACTCAGACAAATCAGCCGGTGCCAGATCTGAGAAGCCACCAGCTGATTCACCACTAGAGTCCGCCCCCTAAGGGAAAGCATTTTTGCTAGACCCCTCCATCGTCCCAGACAAGAGAGGACACTGCCCTCTAACTCCCTCCAGTTGTCTGGGACGGAAGCGTCCGCAGCGGACAGGTAGACCCCCAGATATTTAATGACATCTGCCTCCCACGTGATGTCACGAAACGTGGGAGGCAAAGAGTCCACCTGTAAATTACCCTCTAAAAGGCCTGTGCATTTGGACCAGTTGATCTGAGCGGAGGAGGCAGCTGAATATACCTCCTGGCACTGTTTTGCCAGCTCAAGATCAACTGGATCCTGGGCCACGAGGAGCACATCGTCAGCATAAGCTGAAAGGAAAATCCGCATGTCTGGATCTTTTAGCACCAGCCCTGTGAGCCTTTTCCTCAGTAGGCAGAGGAAAGGCTCAATGGCCAGTGCATATAACTGTCCAGACAAGGGACATCCTTGACGCACCCCTCGTCCAAATACCAAAGGTGCTGTTAGGGACCAATTGATTTTAAGTAAACACTCTGCAGAGGCGTACAGCGTTCTTATAAAGCCCACAAACTGTGGGCCAAAGCCGTACGCTTGCAGAGTGGTTATGAGGTAACCATGGTCCACCCTGTCAAACGCCTTCTCTTGATCTAAAGAGAGAAAGGCGAGTGACAGACCAGTCCTGCGAGAATAATGCAATAGATCCCGGACCAGAAAGATACTATCAAAGATAGTCCGGCCCGGGGTCGCATAGGACTGGTCAGGGTGAACCAATTCTGCCAGCACAGACCCAAGTCTAAGCGAGATGGCTTTAGCTACAATCTTGTAGTCCATGCTGAGCAGAGAGACCGGTCGCCAGTTCTTAATAAGCCGGAGATCCCCCTTTTTGGGCAGCAGGGCAAGTACTGCCCTGCGACAAGACAGGGGCATCTCCCCGGTCTCCAGGGCTTCCCCAAGGACCAGATGGAAATCAGGTCCCAGAGTCTCCCAGAAAAATTGGAAAAACTCTACAGTCAGTCCGTCCAGTCCTGGAGACTTTTCACAGGACATGGCACGGAGGGCTTCAGAGAGCTCTTGAAAAGATAGTGGTATATCAAGCCGCTCTCTTACACCCTCACTGACTGTGGGGAGCCCCTCCCATAGCACCCTGCAGGCGTCTGGAGAAATGGGATCCGGAGGGGGGGCACTGTCTTCATCTAGAAGACAGGTGATGTGCCTACTGTTACCCCCCTTTTTCTCCAGTGAGTAGAAGAGGCGCGAGCCGCGGTCTAGATCTTTGAGAAAACCTAAGCGGCTGCGCACGTATGCCCCCTTGGCCTGGTGTCGTTCCAGGTCACAGAGGACACCCTTCCTCTCTACATACTCGCTCTGCAGGGATTGGTCCCTACAAGTGAACAGCCTCTGCTCCAGAGGGAGTACCTCCCCCCGGAGTGACTCCAACTCAGCTTCGCGCTGCCCACTCGCACCCTTGGTATATTCCTGACACAGAAGTCGCAAATGAACCTTGCCCACGTCCCACCACAGTTTTAACGTGGCAAAGTCCCCCTTGCAACCCCTCCAGTCCGTCCAAAACTCCCGGATCAATGTCACGAGCCCCTGGTCCTTCAACAAAGCATTGTTGAAGTGCCAATAGGCGGCTCGTGGCGCTGTTGGTGTTAGCGCCACTGTCACAGACACACAGTTGTGGTCTGTGAACGGAGCCAGCCTAATGGCACAAGAACCGACTCGTGACAGATAGTGACTAGATATATATAGTCTGTCGATCCGGGAGTGGGACACCAGACCGGCTCTCACCCTGACGTAGGTGAAACCGTCTGATCCCCCTGGGTTCTGCTCTCCCCAGATGTCCTCCAGGGAGAAGCGGGCGATGATCTCCCGCAGGGCTGACGCAGAAGGCGGGTACGGCTCTGGACTATTCCGGTCCAGAGCGTCGAGGGTGCAGTTAAAATCACCCCCGAGTACCAAACACTCATCTGCGTCAACCGTCTCCAAAAACTGGGACAGTCTGGCGAGGAACCTCACTCTCTCGAGCCCTCCAGCAGGGGCATATATATTAACTAGGTTAATGATGATACCCTGCTCTCGGACCCGGAGGTGGATTAGACGGCCTGGGATAACAGCTTTCACAAGCAGCAGCTCTGGCTGAAAAGACTCTGAGAACAGGGTCACCACTCCACATGACGCCGATGTGAAGTGGCTGAAGAAGACCCTGCCTCTCCACTCCAGTTGCCACGAGGCCTCAGCCTCTGGAGTGGTGTGAGTTTCCTGCAGGAAGCTCACAGAGTACCCTCCCTGATATAAATAGGAGAGTACCTGGAACCTGCGGAAACTGTCTTGACAGCCATTGGTATTTAGCGTGCTGATGTGCAAAGCCATTACTGCGTGTCAGGAATTGTGCGTTCCTCAGACCCTTGAGACTGCTGATAGGACACGCACATTTTATAGAATTTCCGGACGCGGAGATGCTCCGCAGTGCCAGAATTCTTGGCCCTAGTGCTGACCGCTAGATATTGCTGGAGAGAGTGGAGAATAAACGACATATTCTTCCACCTCTCCAAGGCCAGCCGCACCTTCCTTTTCTTTTGTCCATGAAGGGTGCTCTCAAGGAATAGATCTATTTCCTTGACAGGGATAACCCACCCAGAATCTGATGTTCCTTCTAGTGGGTCACCCCTGGGCTCCTCTTGGCTGAGGGCTTTTACTCCATCCTCCCTGGCTGGAGTCAGTTTCCTCAGCTTTATTCTCAGGGACCCCCTCTTAGATGATACAGAAGGAGTCCCTTTAGCACCCTTCAAGGTAAATAATGGACCCTTGGATTGCTGCTTCACCCCTGTAGCTTCAGGAGTGCATTCAGGGGTAGCTGGCTGGACAGCAGTGGCAGGCATGGCTTCCTTAATGGAAGCCTTGGAGGCTTTATATGCCTCCACTGCCAGTTCCACCGCTGCTTGCTCAGCTTGGATGGCACCGATGTTAGGGTCAGTGGACGGCTGATGAGGGTAGACAGGCTCTCCCATGATGTTAACAGGAAAACCTGTTTTATCACCCTCCCCCATTTCCACTTCCCCTTGTGCCACATCCCCCCTGACAGACAAATCCATGGGGTCCTGAATGGGGGTCATGCCTATATTCCCCCCCCTCCAGTAGTGACTCAGCCTGGGGCTCTAACAAAGCCCGAGGTATGTCACTAGAGAGTGACACTGGAGGAGGAGACTGACTGGTGCCCTTGAAGCTCAGCACCTCAGGGACACTGACTACCCATTCAGCAGGGGCTTTGTTGGGACCCCCCTCAAAGGCCAGAGGCAGAACCTGATCTTTCTTGTCTACCCCTGCCTCACTTGGGAGACCCTCTTGCCCCTGCTTTTCCTCCAGACCCTTTTCCACATTAACCCCTATAGGGTCTGGAGAGAGAGATTTGTGGTCTGGCACCGGCTGGCTGAGCTTAATAACCGGGCCAGACAATGTCACCGGATGAGGATGAGATGTTTTGTTCCTCTTCTTGCTTTTAGAGGGAGGTGCTCCACTATAGAGCACTTCCCACTTATCAGCAACCTCCCTGTTGGTTTTATGCTTCCTCTTCCTGGGGACGTCACTCCTGGAAGAGGAGCTGCCACTAGCTGCCTCCCCTGCAGAGGGCTTATTATCCCTCTGCTTACACTGTGCCTGAGCACTAACTGATGTAATTATGGTGGGGGCAGATTGGGACTTGGGAGATGCAGCTATGACACTGGGAGGACCGGTGACATTCTTCCCCTTTTTCCCAGTGTCTGCAGTCTTGCTAGAGACCACAGACACAGATGGCTTTTTTGGGGAAGAAGGGGGTTTGGAGGCCGTGGTGGTGGCTTGAGGAACGGCCTCCTTGCCTGAGCTCTGTGGGGGGGCTATGACCCTTGAGGTCCCCGCTGTTATGGGCTCAGCGGGGATGGGTGCTGTACTGATGGAGGTGCCATTTGCTGGGGCTGGGGCATGATGCTTTACATTAGGACAATTCCTACGTGTATGCCCCAACCCCTTGCAATGATAGCACTGCACCTCCGTAGTGCTGTAAAAAATCCTGTACAGCACCCCCTCAAATGGAACCCCAAAAGACCCCTCTATGTTTTCTGCGCCCTGAGGCAGGCACATTTGTACCTGCCTCTTGAAAGAGAGCACATGACGAAGTGCTCTCTCTCTGCACCCCAGGGGAATTTTAATAAATGGTGTTTTTACTTCCCCTAGGGTTAGCAGGTGGGGGCGCAGGAGGGAGTCTGGTAGGAAGGGGGGCACATTAGAGAGTGTTACTTTTGTGCCCAACCCTTCCAGGGGTTCTATTGGGACATATAATCCCCCCACTGTGATGCCTCTCTGTATAAGTATGTGAGAAGCAGCCAGCGTACGGGTAAAGAAAACTGCTTTCCCGTACATTTTGCTGGCTGCTACTATAACAGAGGGGCTGATGACATTAGCTGCAGCACGCAGATAGATATCAATGCTGTAGACCCCAGACATCTGACATTTAACCCCATGCTTCCTGGTGATCTGCCCCTCAGCCCCAGCAGTGGTATTACTGGGGCCAGCAGAAACCACCTGTGACCAGGTATTAGCCACAGGGGTAGGTCTGCTGGCAGAACCACCAGGAGCTGGGGCTGCCTTATCTGCCTGGGGCCTATGCTGTGCAGTGCTGCAGCTAGGATTTTCAGGGGCCATTATTCCTTCTTTTGACCCCTGAGGCTTCTTAGTGGTCTTATCCCTCATGTTTAGACCCTTTTTTTTAGATTATTTGTTTTATTTATTTTTATTTTTTGTTTTATGATTTTTTACTGTTTTCTTTTTTTTTTTTTAAATATAAAAGTGTGAAAAAGAAACAAAAAGACAAAACTAAGGGAGACAAAACTAAGGGAGAGAGAGATGATGCTTGGCAGTGGTAGGGTTAATGGCCTGTTGCAGGGTGTTGCTAATTGCAACAACACAGAGAACACAGAGGCTTTTTAACCCCTCTGTGTCTCTGTGTCAGATGTTAAAAAGCCTTTTAAACAAAACTTCAAATTGTTTTCCCCCCCACTGCCTACAAAGATGTTACTTGTCTTCTCTCCCCCCAAAACATAAAACCCAACACCAAACAAACAAAACTTTAACAAAACCTGAAAAACTTTAAAAAAAAAGTCAAAGTAAAAAAAGCTTCAGGAGTGAAGGTAAAGTGCTAAGGGAGGGGTGTGGCAAAGTATCCAGGAGACAGCTCACTCTCCTGGGATAGAGAGTTAGCCTGACCCCCAGAAAACTAAAACTTAAATTAAATTAAGAAAAAAACCACATAAACTCCCAAAAATGAACAACACCGTGCACAAAGTGCTTGTTAACAGAAAGGTGTTAAAATAAAACTTGTATTTGAGGGACTAAGACCCTAAAAAGCCTTTTGTTTGGAGCTCAAGCATGCACACAACATTCTCTCTTGGCACAGTACTTGTAAGCAGGACACACACTATGGGTAGCGGTCAAACAAATGAACTTTGATTGACGGTCAGGCAAATGAACTTAGATTTAACAAAATAAAAGTTGTTTTTTTTTAAAAGTAGACAACTAGTAAACAATATTATATTGTATGCGTTGTGCACACACAGTATAAGCTGTGAGCCTGACACACACACTTGCAAGCAGGGGCTAACAGGGAGACAGGCAAATGAAATTAGGTTACACAGAAAAAAAACAAAGAAAAAAAATGATGTTATAGCCCTAAAAAGGGCTTTTTGGGGTGCTGTGTTTACAGCAGAGATCTGATGAGTCCTTCAGCACTGCACTGGACACTGAATAAACTTGCCTAGCTATTGATTTTCCTATTCAATCAGCATCACCTACACTCTACCTCCTCTCTGTAAGACTGCAAGTTAGTTATGATTCCAAAATGGCTGCTGTCCATGAGGTAGAAGGGCGTGGAAGGGAGTGTATGCTGCTGATTGGCTGGAATGTGTCTGCTGAGTGTGACATGCAGGGTCAAAGTTTGCTCAATGATAAAGTATTGGGGCGGGTCGAATCTCGCATATGTTCGCCGCGAACGCGAACATGCTATGTTCGCCGGGAACAATCCGCCGGCGAACTATTCGCGACATCTCTAGTGACTTTACTGAGAGCTGTCTCAGTGGAGTGTTGAGGTCGAAAGCCAGACTGGAAGGTGTCAAGAAGGAAGTTATAGGAAATAAAGTTGGTAAGGTGTTGATAGACGAGCTGCTCCAGCAATTTGGAAACCAGGGGAAATAGAGAGATAGATGCAGTGTCACATTCAGATAAGGGTTTTTTGAGGATGGGTGTAATTATGGCATGTTTTAGAGAAGATGGAAATGTGCCAGTATTTAGGGAAAGGTTGAAGAAGTGAGTGAGAGTTAATAAGAACATTATGGCCAGACATTTTAATAAAGGGGGACTTGGATATCCGTGTTTAAAACTATATTATGAGGCCACAATGCTTTCTCATATGGTTAGATGGCATGATTCCTTTTTCCACATATGCCTGGATTCCTATTGAAAAATACTTAATATTGGGTCAGGATTTGAAGAAACTTGTTTTAACAGATTTTCAAATAAGGGACGTTAAGCGTAGTTATTGGTGATTTGTTGAAATTATGGAAAACGCTCAATGATAAATACGATCTAATAGTCTATCCCAGTCCAAATCAAATCATGGCGTAAATGGGGCTTGTATTCTTTAAAGGACCTCTATATTGATGGCTCCTTTGCATCTTTTGATCAATTATTAGCCAAATTTGGTCTTCCTAAAAAATCATGGTTGGATTATAGTAAAGTTAAAATGTATCTTGCCTCAAATAATGTTAAGCTTAAACCTAACTTTAAAGAGAAGCCCTTTAAAAAATCTTATATCTACTGATAGGACCCATTTAATATTGAGGTGTCTCAATATATTAAAGCAAATCATGATTTTCGGCGGTGGAGCATCCCATTGTCTCCGCAAACGTGGATCCTCGCGAAGCGAGGGGCCGCTTTTGCGGTGGTGGAGCATCCCAACGTCCCCGCAAATGCGGATCCTCGCAAAGCGAGGGGACGCATTTGCGGTGGTGGAGTATACCACCTCGGCTGTGTTTGTCCACAAATGCGGACCCTCGGAAAGCGAGGGGCCGCATTTGCGGTGGTGGAAGGTCCAACGTCGGCAACATACAAACACACACGCAAGACTTAAAAAAAAAAAAAAAATCGCCGCCTCGCACGACTTAGAAAAAAAACAACTGCATCATACACGTAAAAGCCAACTGTGTCCCTCGCAAAAAAATACGGCCGCCTCGCAAAAAAATACGGCCGCGAAACTAGCCATTTCCAACACGCAAAACCGTCCGAAAACGGCGCGCATGAAAACATCAGAAATACAAGAAATATACACAACGAACGCATAAAAAGCTTACTTACAGCAAGGGGAGGCATCCGGCACCTCGAAAAGTTAATTTACATTTCCATTTAAGTCCAAAAAAACGAGTTTAAACTGCCGAAAATCACCTAAGGAAGAGAAAAAATATCCGCCGAACGAAACGAAAATGAGGCTTCAGACGTAACTATACTACAGTGACTCGCAAGACTGAAATACATAATATGCGGAACGTACCACACTGATATTAACCACCATTTTGAAAACTACTACGCACAAAATGGCGGGTGGAACGCAAATTGTAAGCTGGAATGCAAATAGTGCATACGTATTGCGTTATAACGGTCTCAGGCACTTGAAAGTTTATAAATACTGCCTACTTTCCAGAAAATTCTACATTTCTACTCAGGTAATGAACGGAGTGTTTCCTAATTTCCTACTTTACATTGTGCAAATTAGAATTGAGAGGTAAGCTATAATATATTCCATTTTATTATCAAGACAGGACAAAAAAAAAAAAAAACTTTAGGTATGAAAATGTGATTTATGTATAGTGACATGTGACACGCACATATATGTGTATCATGTATTTATATATGTGTGTAGGCCAGAAAAAAATATAATGTTCATTTAACTATTAAAATATGATTCATGTATAGTGATATGTGACACGCACATTTATGTGTATAGCCCCTACAACAAACTAATCTTAATCCAAACTAATTAAACAACTATATTTAAATGACAGTAAAAAAAAAAAAAAAAAATTAACTATTAAAATGTGATTCATGTGACACGCACATATATGTGTATCATGTATAGTGACGGGTCACACGCACATTTGTGTGTGTAGGCCCGAAAACAAACTAATGTTAATTGAAAGTAATTAAAGCAGTATATTTAAAAGACATTAATTTATGTAATTCAATATATCACCTAAAGCTCAATCTTTCTCCTTTTTTTTACTATTCAAACAGACTCTGCATCAACAGCGTCACTCAAGAATTTGCACCGTGCATTGTGAACCACAATCCCTTTTAAAGAACACCAAGAAAGAAGAAGAGGTAAGATAGAAAAATACATTACATGCTGAAAAAGAGCATGCTTTGCTAAATCAAAAAGAAGAAATAAACAATTAACAATTTCACTTTCTTTTTCAAACAGACACTACAAGAAGACCGGCGGATTAAGATTGGCAGGAGGGGACCCTCTGTCATTCGACACTTCAATTAAGGTAAAGTATAACAAGTACAAGTAGAAAAAAATTAAAGCTTCATAAAAAAGATTAATTAAGCAAATAAAGTATGCAACATATGGTAGACACAAAACAGGATTGTACCAAAAATCACACAAACACATAGTAAACTACATTAATATTCTTCTTTAATGTTTAAGAATCTATAAGCCTTACACAGAAGCCTAAATAAGCATAACAAAAGTGGTGGACACAAATAGGATTGTATCAAAAATCAAACTAACAAATAGCAAAGTAAATTAATATTCTTATTTACTGTTTACCAACCGATAAGCCTTACAAAGAACTCTAAATTTCTATACCAAAAGTGGTGGACACAAAATAGGATAATGCTAAAAACATTGCAATCATATCCCAAATAAGAAAAACATTAATACTTACAGTATAAAAAAAGAATAACTGGAATATACAAATACATTTAAATTATTTTTAAAAGGTTGCACAAAAAACAGCATAGCAGAAAAAATTCACCATAACAGATACAATACACAAAAATAATGATTTTTTTTCTTTATTACAAATACATTCAAATCAAATAACAATTACATTTTTCTTTTACAACAGATACTGCTTGAAGACCATCGGACCAGGACTTTCAACAGAGGACCAGACCATCGGAATGGGACTTTCAACAGAAGACCAGACCATCGGACGAGTAATTTCAACAGAGGACCAGACCATCGGACGAGGACTTTCAACAGAGGACCAGACCATCGGACCAGGACTTTCAACAGAGGACCAGACCATCGGACGAAGACTTTCAACACAGGACCAACAAAGATTCTGCTTGAAATCACACTTCAACCAAGGTACAGTATAACAAGTAAGAAAAGAGAAAACTAAATAAACATGTTTGCCCTGCATCGATGATAACGAAAAAAAAAAAAAGAACAACCACCACTAACTATAACTTTTAACAAAATATAACTAACACATTTCTCATCTACCTCTTATTTGTCTTTTATGGCCAATAATGTTTAACAGTAAATCCAAACTTCAATGTAGCCAGAACAAACAAAAAAATTGCATAGTCCACAAAAGGCTCAAAACAGAGACTCAATAAAATTTGTCATTCTAAATTTCCAGTCCAAATGTACAATATTAAGTATAAAACGTAACCACACACATAAAATAGAATAGGACTACAAATAGTACTAAAAACAAAAAACAACAATAGAAACATTTTCTGAGCCCCAACATACAGGCCTTGAAATAAAATATAAAAATACTATTATAACAATCCTATGTACAATAAATTACAAAGACTAATTTATGCCCTCTACTATCCCTATAAGCCAAAAAAAAAAAAACATACTCCAGAAAAGTCTCAAAACACAGAGTCAATGAAATTTGTCATTCTAAATTACCAGTCCTAATGTACAATATTAACCATACAATGTAACCATACACATAAAATAGAATAGGACTACAAATAGTACTAACAACAAAAAACAATAGAAACAGTTTCACAGCCCCAACATATAAGCCTTTAAAGAAATAATAAAAATACTATTAGAACAATCCCCTATACGATAAATTACAAAGACTAATTTCTGCCCTCTACTACACCTATAAGCCAAGAGTACAACAAACAAAAAAAAATAACAAACAAAAAAAAATAAACCTACTATATCTACAAGAAACTATAGTGTAATTACCTTGAGTATGCTATGCATATAAGGCAAAAAATACAACCTACGACAGAAAGTAAAAGCAAAAAATTAAAAAAACACTTATTTAACAGTACTAAGAAAGTACTGCTACAATCAAATAGAATCACATAGAAACAAACTGTTGATAAGAATTTTTTGTAAAAACAAACTTAACATCTCAAAATAAACTAATGATAAATTTTTTTTTTTTTACAGATTAACATGGCTGATAACGAGAGTAAACAAGAAAAGAGAACACAGCAAGCTAGAGAGCGACGACAGAGAGCAGACAGCCAGCAGACACCGGAGCAGAAGGAAATTCGATGAGAAAAAGAACGCAAAAGACTTGCAAGCAAAAGACTATTAGCTGCACAAATTAAAGATACGCCAAAAAAAGCTACCAAGCAAATAAAACATTTAGAACCTGTTCCTCAAACATCAGATGACATTTTACCTGAAAAAATAAAAGAGATACCAAAAAAAGCCACGAAAAAAACAAAGCATTTAGAACCTGTTCCTGAAACATTACATGACATTTTACCTAAATTAATACAACATATACCAAGAAAAGCCACGATAAAAACAAAGCATTTA
Organism: Discoglossus pictus; assembly: GCA_027410445.1. Lineage (NCBI taxonomy): Eukaryota > Metazoa > Chordata > Amphibia > Anura > Alytidae > Discoglossus > Discoglossus pictus. The sequence continues at coordinate 146,380,903 of CM050166.1, forward strand.
GAACATGTTGTTGAAACATTACATGACATTTCATATATCCCATATTTTTTTCCCACACGGAGAAGCAGGTTGGTAACCAAAATTAACACTTCCCAGTTACGCAAATGCTAAAGCCAGAATCCGAAATAATGTTTCTATGCTTGAATTTAAAGTAGCTCAAATTGCCATTCGAAATACATTTAATCCAATTTTATGTGGTGGAAAACTAACACAACAATGGATTATTAATCCTTTTTTGCAAGTTGAGGCCAATAATTTAAACTTTATAAAATATCAACAAGATAAACTATGTGCAGAACAATATTCGGGACTAATGGACTATATTGCTGATGTGGCTACAAGCAGAGACATGACAGCTGGGAAAGCCATCATTTTACCATCTTCCTTTCAAGGATCTCCTCGAAATATGAGAGAAAGATACAATGATGCTATGGCTATTGTCACCAAATTTGGCAAACCTGATTTATTTCTTACATTTACATGTAATCCACAATTGCCAGAAATTACACAAAATTTACTTCTTGGACAAAGTGCTTCCGATAGACCAGATTTAGTAGCCAGAGTTTTTAAGATTAAATTAAATGAATTAATATGTGACATCACTATCAGTCAGTTATTTGGCAAATGTCTTTCTTATGTATATACCATTGAATTTCAAAAAAGAGGCCTTCCACATGCACATCTTCTGATAATACTTCAAGAAAAAGATAAATTAGATACTTCTGACAAAGTGGATGCAGTCATTGTTGCTGAACTACCTGATCCAGAACTATATGGTAGACTATATGAGATTGTTACTCATCGCATGATTCATGGACCCTGTGGTGATCTTAATCCACAATCACCATGTATGGAAAATAATAAATGTTCCAAAGATTTTCCAAAAGATTATAGAGACAAAACCTATGCCAATTGTGATGGCTATCCACTTTATAAAAGAAGAGATAGAGATAGTGCCATTATTCGTGGAAAAAAACGTAACAATAGATATGTAGTACCTTACAATCCACATTTGCTCATGAAGTACAACGCCCACATCAATGTAGAAGCCTGCATTCCATCAAATCCATTAAATATGTCTACAAATATATTTACAAAGGCTATGATGCAGCTACTGTAGTCATCAAAAGTGCAGACAACCCTGAAAGTAGTGAGTTAGTACATGATGAACTTGCATCTCGTCAGTGCGCCAGAAGCTATGTGGCGGCTTTTAAAATTTGAAATGCATGATAGATCACATGCAGTATATAGATTAGCAGTACATTTGCCACAAAGACATTTAGTGTATTTCAATGCTGGAAATGAAATGAATGCATTGGCCCAAAGTGAAGATCGTCACACTACACTAACTGCATGGTTTGAATTAAATTCCACAGATTCACAAGAAACACAATTCTTATATATTAAAATTTCATATCACTATGTTTTTGTGAATGGATTATGGAGACCCATAAAAAGCAGAGGCAATAAATTAATCCCAAGAATTTACACAGTCAGTCCAAGAGATGTTGAACGTTTTTGCTTACGGATATTACTTTTAAATGTTCCTGAAGCACAAAGTTTTGAACATTTAAGAACTGTTAATAACATAGTATATGAATTCTTCCATTTAGCTGCAAGACATAGAAACTTACTAGCTGATGATACAGAATGGGAAAGATGTTTAGAAGAAGCAGCACAATGTCAAATGCCACGGCAGATGAGAGAACAATTTGCATTTATTTGTATCTTCTCAAATGCTCCAAATGCATTAGCTTTGTGGGAGACATTTAAAAGTAATATGGCCGAAGACTTTATACGACGATACAATTAACCCATTGCACACTTAATAGCGTTAATGGAAATCCAAGAAGTATTTTTAACTCATGGATTAAGTTGTGCAAGTTTTAATTTGCCTGATACAGGTCTTATAGATGACATAAACTTTGAAGACTATGACATTCAACTACAAGTAGAAAGAACAGAAGAAAGACTTGCAACTTTAAATACGTTACAATTGCAAGCATTCAATGCCATTAAAAATGCAATAGATGATGACATGGTGACAGAGCGTTATTTCTATCTTGATGGACCTGGCGGATCAGGAAAAACCTATCTATATAATTTAATAATGAGTTCTGTACGAGCACAAGGTCAAATAGCAATGGCGTTTGCCACTACCGGAATTTCTGCACTTTTGTTAGAAGGTGGAAGAACTGTGCATAGTGGCTTTAAACTGCCAGTGCCTATTTTAGATACTTCTGTGTCAGATATTCGCATGACATCATCACAAGCAAAGAAATTGAAAACAAGTAAATTAATTATAATAAATGAAGCGACAATGATGTCATGCTATGCCCTCCAATGTATTGACCGTTTGCTTCGTGAAGTCATGGATAATACTTTTCCATTTGGTGGAAAGGTAATTTTGTTAGGTGGCGATTTTAGACAAACATTACCTGTCGTACATGGAAATCGAACTGACATTATCGAAACCTGTATAAAGTCAAGCACACTATGGAAACATTTTACCCATCTTCAACTGCAATTTAATATGAGATCAGAAGGCCAAACTGATTTCAATGATTGGCTTATTAAAATTGGAGAAGGCAGAACAGAAAAAATACCACATTTACCTGACAACACTGTAGAGATCCCACCTCATATGATTTGTCACCATGATATTATATCGGCTATATTTGAAGGTAGCATAAATAACCAGGAATATTCGGAGCTTGCCAACCAAGTCATACTAACGTGTAAAAATAAGAATGCATTAATCCTCAATAATGAAATCTTTTTAAAAATTAATGCACCACAAAGAAATTATCACAGTGCTGATTCTGTACTTGCTGATGACAATGAAAGTCATGCTAACTTTTCTACTGAATTCATAAACTCACTAACTCCTTCTGGGATGCCACCACAGATTTTGCAGCTAAAGAAAGGTGCAATTGTCATGTTATAATACTCAAAAAAATGATCTTTGTTTATTTTTTAGGCCTAGGTGTTATTACTTAAGTGCGTACCAAAATATTGTCCTGTGGATTCTATTTAGGAATCCTTGAACAACCAACCAAGGTTGTACAGAAACACCTTTTATGCAGCCTTTATTTTAATTATTATTGCCACATACTAATTTTAAAAAATTCAATCTTTATTTGTACATTTAAAATGTTGTTAAAAATGCAACGATTAAAAAAATTATGTTAAACCCAAGGTGTTTAATCCTTTGGGTTTTTTGACGTCCAGCAAATTATTAGAGGTTTATTAAAGTTTTATTTGTGTTATTATTATGTTCTTTGCTTTGATCACAGCTTTTTTATTTAATTACTTTATTATGCTCAAGTCAATAAAAGATTTGGTTTTTAAATTCAATTGTATTTGTGTAATTTGGTTATGTTTCCTTAGTCAAATCCTTATCAGGTACCCTGGATTTTAATTTACATAAGATTACATTATTTACATAAGATTAAGATAAGGTTTTTTAATCCTTTTGTCTGTTGTATAGTTTTGTTTATTCATACAGCACTTCCCTGGAGTATATGTTTTAAGTGCCTTTGCATTTCTTTTGTGTTAATCTTTTATCCTGTTGATTTATGTTAATTCAGAGTCAAATAGCACAAGCACTTTAAGATAAGAATTTTTGAATAACACAACTTGAATTATAATGCACTTTAAGTAATAGAATTCTGAATTAACATAAATCAACAGGATAAAAGATTAACACAAAAGAAATGCAAAGGCACTTAAAACATATACTCCAGGGAAGTGCTGTATGAATAAACAAAACTATACAACAGACAAAAGGATTATAAAACCTTATCTTAATCTTATGTAAATAATGTAATCTTATGTAAATTAAAATCCAGGGTACCTGATAAGGATTTGACTAAGGAAACATAACCAAATTACACAAATACAATTGAATTTAAAAACCAAATCTTTTATTGACTTGAGCATAATAAAGTAATTAAATAAAAAAGCTGTGATCAAAGCAAAGAACATAATAATAACACAAATAAAACTTTAATAAACCTCTAATAATTTGCTGGACGTCAAAAAACCCAAAGGATTAAACACCTTGGGTTTAACATAATTTTTTTAATCGTTGCATTTTTAACAACATTTTAAATGTACAAATAAAGATTGAATTTTTTAAAATTAGTATGTGGCAATAATAATTAAAATAAAGGCTGCATAAAAGGTGTTTCTGTACAACCTTGGTTGGTTGTTCAAGGATTCCTAAATAGAATCCACAGGACAATATTTTGGTACGCAATTGTCATGTTACTGCGAAATATGAACCCCAAAAAAGGCCTATGCAATGGGACAAGATTAATTGTTCAACAATTAAAGGACCATTTTATAGATGCTGAAATTTTAACCGGTACCTATAAAGGAGAGAGAGTTTTCATACCAAGAATTGATTTAGCACCAAGTGAAAGTAGTCTCCCTTTTATACCTCAAAGAAGACAATTTCCCATTATTATGGCATTTGCCATGACAATTAATAAATCACAAGGTCAAACGTTCAAATCTGTGGGTATTTTCTTGGAAGAACCAGTATTTGCACATGGTCAATTGTACGTTGCGTTATCACGGTGCAAAAATCCACAGGCTATTAAAGTTTACATTGAAAAGAATGAAAGTCAAGGTGATTTATTAGAAGATGGACGTATTTTTACTAAAAACATTGTCTATGAAGTACTATAACTTTTCATTAAAGAAATAAAACCCATGCAAAACAAATTTAAAAGCATTGAAAAATACAAAACAATAAACAATTCAGTCATAATTAATGGAAGTACTATTTATGGATGATTCGCCTCACAAATCACTTGCCTTGAATTATTTTGACAAATTATGTTAAAATGTTCATTAACTATGTTACTGTTTCTAATGTTACAAGTTTGAAAACAATATTTTCAAGGTCATTACTTAGACTGATAAGAAAGTTCAAGTTTAAAAAAATATAATTTCAAGTTCTTTACTACAACATATTACAAAGTTCATGTTAAGCGCTCAACCACGTTTTTAGTCACAATGTAAATTTGTCTGTTATGTTAAGATTACTCCCTGGATTATTGTTTATCACCAGTTCATGGGGTCAGGAAGGAATTAATTTAATTGGGTACTTTTAAAGAAGGGTTTTTACTGTTTGCCTTCCTCTGCATTCAAAGTATATTGAAGTTAACAATTATTCAGATAAAAATTGCATGTTAAAAAACCATTGCCTCAAGTTTACAATACTGATTACTATAAAGTTCAACTGTTTTTACATTCAAATGTTAATACTTTTAATACAAAAATATGTTACAATATTATTTCACTATGTTACTGTTTATAATGTTCCAAGTTCGAAAAATGTTTTGTCAAGTTCCTTAGTTACACAGATAAGAAAGTTCAAGTTTCATAAAATATTATGTCAAGTCTTTTACTTAAATATATTACAGAGTTCATGTTAAAATTGGGTACGTTTCAAGGAGGGTTTTTACTGTTTGCTTTCCTCTGGATTAAATGTATATTGAAGTTAACAATTCTTCAGATACAAATTGCATGTTAAAAAAACATTCTCTCAAGTTTACAATACTGATTAATTTAAAGTTCAACTGTTCTTACATTCAAATGTTAATACTTTTAATACAAAATGCGTTAAGACTTATTGTTCACCAAGAGAACATTTTACAAAACTAAACATGTTTAATATTGCAATACTTACACGTGTCAAATATGTAGATTAATAACTAAACAACTTTCCAAACATACACATCTCATTGCCGTCATTTTTTGACGGGCAAGTCGCTAGTTCAGCTATAAAAGTCAGATGGGATGAAATGGAAACTTTGGTTTTGTCTTGCTCCATAGAGAGCTAATACTCCATTTTCCATCTTGCTTGGATTTTTGGACCACTCCTTGAATAATATATAATGTCTGCCCTTACCCCTCTGGCCCCTCTTTCCAGGATATTGTGTATATCCTGGGCACTTCACAGATCAGCAATGATGTTTTTGTCTTTTTTTTCTATTCTGTCCATTGTTTTTGTATGTATTCCAGAAGAGTCTCACTTTATCTAACTTGCACTATGTTTGGGCATAGATTGCTTTATGATATACACTGACAATTTTTACATTTTTGTATTTTTTTGGATGATTGGTCAAATTGCCATAGTGGAAGCTACTTATCTGCAACCCTGTGCCTGCATTTTGCTTTGTTATTTATATATTTATAATAATAAAAAGAAAAGAAAAAAGAAAAGTAACACCACTAGGCAACAAGTTCAAGAAACTCAGAGGCTGAACCCAGGGTGTTTCATTTCATGAATGAAGAGAAACATAATAATTCAACAGACTAAGAAATGGTTTAAAAGATACATAGTACAACATTTCACCCCAGTTTCATAACACCAGCATTCTTCACAATCTTCAGTCTTCCATGTGGTTCCAGGTGGATGTTCCACTCCATCGTTCATGCAACCTATTATATATATACTAGCGACTTGCCCGTAAAAAAAAGGACGGTCAAAAAAATGTGAATGCTGTGAAAACTGTTTGCCACACAATATGAGTCTCTGACATTCTCCGCCTTTTTTTTATTATGTCCAAATAAATATAACATTTTTAATAAAACTTTTTATTTTTTTAACCTTCAACTTGTATTTCACCAAAAGGTATATAATATATATTTTTCAATATTAACTCTTTTAATTGTCATATATGGAATAACAATATAACAATGTGTAAAGTTTTCAGGAATACATATTTTAAACCATAACATAAACGTTTCTAACATGCAACTTGTATTGGAAACAATCTTGAACCATTTTTTTAACAATACTAACATTTTGAATTAATAGTTATCCATGAATAACATATGACTATGTAAACTTTCTGTAAATAACTATTTTGATCAATGATATGCTTTGTAACATTCATTTTTTTTAAACACTTGGCATTGAATCCAGAGGAAGGCAAACAATAAAAAACCCCATTGAAACTTGGCCAATTGTATCTATGAGGGAAAAAAATTAATTCCTTCCTGACTCCATTAAGTGGCGATCGGGTTACTCACTGAATCAATACTATCTATTTAAATTATACAGTTTAATGTATTAACAAATGATGAAACTTGTAGTAACATAAATTCTTGACTATATACAATATACAATGAACTAACCTTTCACAACTTTGAAAATAAAATGTTAACATGTGAAATAGTAACATAAAACAATAACATTTAACCTTCAAATTAAAGAAAATGCCACCTAATTGTTTTGTGGGGCCAATCATGTAAAAAGGTAACTTCTAACACATTGCAATCTGTATAACCACTGTTTACTGTTGTTTTTCTTTTTTTTGTTCTTGTTGTACTTTGTGCAAATGGCACATAGAGTTTCCTAAGTTAAATAGTGGTCCCCTATTTAAAGAGCCCCAGAGAGCTAACATTTTGTCCTGGAAGTAAAACCACTGTTCGCTATGTTTTTTTTCCCATTGTATAGAGTTTCTTAGTGAAATAGTGGTCCTCTAAAATCAGTCCGAGTAACATAAAATGTTGTTGTCAAAATGAAACCACTGTCCTCTATATTTACAGAACCTCATAGTACACAATGTTTTTTGTAAAATCTTCCAATAAATCACCCTGTCTTGGGTTTTCTTCAACATGTACTTTAATTTCCTCTGGATTATTGCATCTTGAAACTGCAACATATAGTTGACCATGTGCAAATAAATACCCACAGTCTTAAAAGTTTGTCCTTGGGAATTATTGATGGTCATGGCAAATGCCATGATGATGGGAAATTGTCTCCTTTGAAGGACAAAATGCAAACCACTCTCACTTGGAGCCAAATCAATTCTCAGTATAAGAACTGGTTCGCATTTATGGGTACCACTCATAATTTCTGCATGAATAAAATGATCCTTTTAATCCTTCAAAATTAATCTGGTCCCATTACAAAGTCCTTTTTTGTTATTCATATTTCTCAGTAGCATGACAATTGCACCTTTTTTAAGTTGCAAAACATGTGGTGGCATTCCCGAGGGAGTTAAAGAATTAATAAATTCCATTACTTCACTATCTTTTTCATCAGCCAGAACAGAATCTGCACTATAATAGTTTTTTTGGGGAGCATTGATTAATTTTAATATTTCTTTGTTTAGATTATATTTTGGATGTCCATATGACTTTGCTTGCAATGTCTGAGTAATCCTCGTTATTGATGGTATTGAGGAAGATTGTTAAAATTAGTGGTTCTTTTGAAATAATTTCTGGTGGAATTTGTACAGCATCATCAGGTAAATTATGTATTTTTGGCTGTTTTCCTTCTCCAATCTAAATGAGCCAATCATTGAATTGATTTTGGCCTTCAGAACTCATATTTACTTCTAATTTAAGGTGTGTAAATATTTTCCACAGCTTACTTCTTTTTATACACATTTCGACCGATTGCCATGTGGCACCATGGTAATGTTTGCCTGAAATCTCCTCCTAACAACATCACCTTTCCACCAAATGGCAAATCATTAGCCATAACTTCTTTTAATAATTGATCAGTACATTGCAGGGCATGACATTACATCATAGTTGCCTCATCTATTATAATTAATTTACTCTTGTGCAATTTTTTGGCTTGTAATGAATTAAATCGATTATCCGACACTGATGTTTCCAGAATGGGAACTGGCAGTTTAAATCCACTATGCACAGTTCTACCACCTTGTAACAAAAGTGTGGCAATTCCAGTGGTTGCAAATGGCAGTGCTATTTGACCCTGTGCTCGAATGCAACTCCTCAACAAATTATATAGATACATTTTTCCTGATCCACCAGGGCCATCCAGATAGAAATAACGCTCTTTGAGCATGTCATCTTGTATTGCATTTGTGATGGCATTAAATGCTTCCAATTGCAAAGCATTTAAAGTTCCCTTTTTTTCTTGTGTTTTTTGGTATTCAATCTCAGTGTCATACTCATCAAAATTAATTTCATCTATAATTCCTGGATCAGGCAGATTAAAATTTGCACAATTTAATCCATGACAAAGAAAAATGTCCTGAATTTCCATTAATGCTTTCAATTGTGCAATGGTCTTATTGTAACGTTTCAAGAAATCTTCACACATATGTATTTTAAATATTTCCCACAAAGTTAATGCATCTGGAAAAATTGCAAAAGATACAAATGAAAGCAAATTGTTCTCTCATTTGCTTTGGCATTTGACATAGTGCTGCTTCCTCGAGACATCTCTCCCATTCTGTATCATCTGCCAGAAAGTTTTGATGTCTTGCAGCTAACTTGAAAGTCTCATAAACTATGTCATTTCTTTCATTGTCTCCATTCACCATTTACTAATACATAGTGATTTGGAATGTCAATATATAAAAATTGTCTGTCCTGAGTGTCCTGACAATTTAATTCAAACCAAGCAGTAAGCTTTGTTGCTCTATGTTCACTTTGTGCTAAAGCATTTCTTTCATTGCCTGCAGTGAAGCAAACAAATTGACTTTGTGGTAAATGGACAGCTAATCAATACACAGCATGTGACTGATCATGCATCTCAAATTTGAGAAGACGCCACATTGCTTCTGGAGCACTTACATAGAGAGCATCTAAATAAGAAGAAAGTTTGTCATGTAAAATGTATATTTTTTTTCATTTTGTGCACCTTGCACAACAACAGTTGCTGCATCATATCCTTTATATATATATTTATAGACATATTTGATGGATTTGATTGAAGTGAAAGCTTCCACATTGATATGTGCATTGTACTTCATCAGCAAATGTGTATTGTATGTAACCACATATCTATTGTCGACCTTTTGGCCACGGATAATAGCTGTTTGTCCTTCTCTTCTTTTATACAAAGGGTATCCATCACAATTAACATAAGTCTGCATTTGAAATTGTTTTGGAAACTCTTTTATGCATTTTTTATTTTTCATACATTGTGAATTTGGATTGCTCTCTCCACATTGACCATGTATCATTCTATGAGTTACAATCTCATAAAGTTTTGAATGTTTATCTGGATGTGGCAGTTCAGCAGTAATTACTGAATCCACTCTGTCTGCCGTATTCAATTTATCTTTTTCTTACAAAATTAAAAGTATGTGTGCATGTGACAAGCCTCTTTTTTGAAATTCAATGGTATAAACAAAAGCCACACATTTTCCAAATAAGTCTGTTTTAGTTATATCATGAATTAATGAATTGAGTTTTATTTTGAATACTCTTGCCACCAAATCTGGTCAGTCAGAAGTAATTTGTCCAAGCAGTACATTTTCTTTGATCTCTGGCCATTGTGGATTACATGTAAATGTAATGAATAAATCTGGTTTGACAAATCTAGTGACAATAGCCATGGCATCATTGTATCTTTCTCGCATATTGCGAGGAGATCCTTGGAAAGAGAATGGCAAAATCAATGCTCATCCAGCAAGAATGTCTCTGTTTGCAGCCAATTCAGCGACATAATCCATCAACGCACAATATTGTTCTACTCCAAGCTTGTTTTGTTGAACTTTGACAAAATTTAGATTATTTGCTTTGACTTGGGATAACTTTGCAACTGTAATTTTGGTTGCCATCCTGGCTCCCCATTTAGAAAGAAAATGAGATATGTGATAGGATCCAAATAACTGCTTAAAATATTTATGTTTATAAAAGGTTGTTCTTGATTGCATGGATATATTCTAATATCCTGCTCAAATTGTGGTTCCCCATTATAATTTTTAAATACCATGGCAACCTCATTTGCTGTTGGTAAATTATACTGTCTTTGATCAGTATGGCGATCTCTTTTGAGAACCATATTTAATCTTGGCATTGGCAATTGATGTCTTTGCGCATGTGCCAGTTTTTCTTTTTCAACCTCAGCTAATTTTTTGTATGTTTAACTATATGGGTTGTTGGCCATAATGTTATCAAGCTGATCAAAGACTATGGGTAAGCATTGTTTATTTTCAGGAAGCATAATTCGTTGTTCAACAGCTTCCATTGTATCAAGTACATATAACTGTGCAAATTTCCTTTGTTCTCCTGTTTCTGGGTGTAAATGTGAAGTCCAGTGGTAAATTTGTCCTTGGACTTTAAAACAATAAGGACCATGTCCTGGAACATTTTAGGCTAATGTTGGACCCATTGAAGCAAATTAATTTGCACTGTTATAAGACCAATTTTTTTTCTTAAAATTGGTGTAATTTGGAAATGTAAGATCACTCATGATACTTTTTAAATATTCTGGAAATGTGTGTCTTTCTGGAAGTCTTGCCTTTCCTTTCTGACAGAAACTAATAAATTCTCCATCAGTTGGTCGTTCTTTCAAAAAATAATAGGCCCCACAAAACTGACAAACCACATTCATTAATCCACAATAACGAGTGTCTACTGTTAGTGCTCTAAATAAAGAACTATCATGACCTTTCGCAATATAGATCTCAGTTTAACTTTCTATATCTACATTGGTGTCAACTCTATCAACATTGGTGTCAGGTGGCAAAATAGGTTCATTAGAGAATGTTTTACAGAAATGTTTTTGTTTACTTTTTCTTTTCCTTGAATCTCCAGCAGACTAATTTTGTTGTTTTTTAGCCATTTTTCTTTTATTTAAAAGTCTCTGTCGATCTTCTTCTCTTAAACGTTGTGAAGTCTCAGGGATCTGTGCATCTCTCCATCTCTGCTTCCTTTCCCTTGTCATTCTTCTTTTATATTCTTTCTTATCTTCTTCATTGTCCGCCATTGTAATCTGTTATTTGACATAGAGTTGTAAGAATTCCATTAGTTTTATTATACATATTTTTTTAAGATGTCATATATTGCTAAAATTTTTTATGGGAATCTGTCTCAATCTGTCTCTCTGAGTGTCTGTGTCTCTGTGTGTGTGTGTGTGTCTCTATCTGTCTCTCTGGGTGTCTGTGTCTCTAGGTGTCTGTGGGTGTCTCTGGGTGTCTGTGGGTGTCTGTGTCTCTGTCTCTCTGGGTGTCTGTGTCTGTGGCTGTCTGTGGGTGTCTGTGCCTCTATCTGTCTCTCTGGGTGTCTAATTCTCTGGGTGTTTGTGGGTGTCTGTGTCTCTTTCTGTCTCTCTGGGTGTTTGTGTCTCTGGTATTAGCAAACTAGATTGACATGACTAAACATCTGAAGTGTAATTCTCATTCATGTAAACATAAAGGTGTTTTCATATATGTATTTTTTAATGAATGACAACCTGTGAATAATGTTGATTAAAAAACAGTTAGAGACTTATTAAATAGCATTTTAACGAATTGAATAGGGCTCTATATAACCACATAACATATTATAGTTATGTAAGTTTGTAGTTAGTTATCTTCTATCCAAAAGCAAGGTCTTCAGTATAAGCAGTATAAGTAGAGGCACCTATTTTACCACAAAATATTGGGAAAAATGAGTGACTCGAGTATAAGTCGAGAGTGGGAAATGTGCTGCCCCCTGTGTCCCTCTTGTGCCCTCTGTGTCCCCCTCTTGTGTGCCCTTTTCTTGTGTCCCCCCTCTCTCTCCCCTGTGCCTCTTCTCCCCTCTCCCTCTTTTGTGTCTCTTCACCCCTCTCCCTTTCCTGTGTCTATTCCCCCCTCCCTTATCACCCTCCTCAACCCCCCTCTTCATTCTCAACCTCCCTCCTCAACCCCCTCCTCAACCCCCTCCTCATCCTCCCTCCTCATCCTCAACATCCCTCCTCATCCTCAACCTTGCTCCTCAACCCGCCTCCTCATCCTCAACCACCCTTCCTCATCCTCAACCCCCTCATCATCATAAACCCCCTCCTCAACCTCCCTCCTCAACCTCAACCCCACCATCCTCAACCACCCTCCTCATCCTGAACCCCCACCTCAACCTCAACCCCCTCCTCATCCTCAACCCCCTCCTCAACCCCTCTCATCATCCTCAACCCCCTCCTCAACCTCAACCCCCCTCCTCATCCTCAACCTCCCTCCTCAGCCTCCCTCCTCATCCTCAACTTCCCTCCTCATCCTCAACCTCCCTCCTCAACCCCCCTCCTCAACCTCAACCCCCCTCCTCATCCTCAACCCCTCCTCATCCTCAACCCCCTCCTCAACCTCCTCCTCAACCTCAACCCCCCCATCCTCAAGCCCCTCCTCAACCCCCTCCTAATCCTCAACACCCTCCTCAACCTCAACCCCCCTCCTCATCCTCCCTCCTCATCCTCAACATCCCTCCTCAACCTCCCTCCTCAACCCCCCTCCTCATCCTCAACCCCCCTCCACATCCTCAATCCCCCTTCTCATCCTCAACCCCCTCCTCAACCTCCCTCCTTAACTACAACCCCCCATTCTCATCCCCCTCTTTAACCTCCCTCCTCAACCTCAACCCCCCTCCTCTACCACCCTCCTCATCCTCAACCTCCCTCTTCAAACCCCATCCTCATCCTCAACCCCCCTCCTCATCCTCAACCCCCTCCTCAACCCCCCATCCTCATCCTCAACCCCCATCCTCATCCTCAACCCCCCATCCTCATCCTCAACCCCATCCTCAACCCCCTCTATAACCTCCCTCCTCAACGTCAACCTCCCTCCTCATTCTCAACACCCCTCCTCATTCTAAACCCCCCTCCTCACTTTACGCCTCTAAATACCTCCCCCTCTCCCTTTCCCCTCACTTACCTCCATCTGCAGCTTCTGCTCCGGCCTCCGCTCCTTCCGGCATCTTGATCTGGCCAATGCTAATGACGTGGCGCGCATGTGACGGCACGTCATTAGCATATACCTCGGCCCTATGCTCTGTGTGATGTGTTTGTATTTTTTCCTGGTGTTTTAGTGTGTTTTTACTGGTTTTTGGTTTGCGCGTGTTGGCCGCTAAGTTCGTATTTTTACAATTCGTATTGTTTTTTTTTTAACTGTTACGACTTGTATTTGGAGTCATAATTGTTTTTTTTCTAAGACCCGCGGTCATCATGTTTGATGGGCTAAGTGCTGCGAATTTTGTCCGGTGGTGTGTGGCGCCGTAGGAGTAAGTGCTGCGACTTAAGGTTTGTGTGTGGGAGTTTTGTGGGTTTGTTTGAAGCGCCATAGGAGTAAATAGCTGCGAGTTAAGGTGTGTGTGGGAGTTGTGTATGGTGTTTTAAGGCGCCGTAGGAAAAGTGCTGGGATTTAACAATGCGGGGTTGTGTTGTTAGTGTTTTGAGGCGGCGTAGGACAAAGTGCTGCGAGTTAAGGATTATGTGGGGTTGTGTTGTGATGCACCTTAAAGCTTCCACCTTCCTCAAATGCTTCACGAGGGTCCACATTTGCGGACCAAACTGCGTCCCTCGGTTCGCGTGACGACGATTCGTCGTTTGACAACTATTATATGACACTCTTCTGATAGAGAACTCCACTTGAAACTGGTAAACAGGTGGTGCCTTCTCAAATTTACCACATAATCTTCAAGACAGTATGTGTTGGAGACAATGTGGCATACATGGTGATTTTTTTCACACATTTTGGGATTGCCCATTAATTAAACCCTTGTGGTTTGAAGGTTTTGAGTTTATTGAACTTTTCATAGAATTTAAACTTCCCTTTCTACCTCAATGTAGCTTGTTGCATATTTTCCCAAAGCCGATAAATTTAGACAAGGAAGCTTTTATTATTTTAATTTGTATGGCAATAAAAGGATCAATCATTTCAACAACTTTTTAAAGTGGAAAATCTGGGACTCTGTCCATAAAGGGGTTTCTTACATTTCTATACATTAATTTCTGTAATTTCTTGCCTAATGGAAATTTTTTGCTGTTCCTTGATTTCTTATTGAAATCCCCTTTGTATTTTCTCTCTCGTCTGTGCCGGGATTTTTTTGTTTTTGTTTTTTGCTTTTTTTCTCTGCTTTTTACTATTAATCATCTTTGTCAATTTAAAATTCAATATCGTGATCACTCAAATGAATGTGTATGTATGTTTGAGTGAATGTTTTTTTTTTAGATGTTATATCATATGTATTTTATGCTTTCTCCTTTTTTGTTGTCTATCTCAATGTACTATGTTATTAACTCTATGATGTATATCATATTTATACGATGCATTGTTATATTTTTGTAAAAATAATAAATACTACATTAAAAAAAACAAAAAAAATATTATATATGATGATAGACAGATTATGTATTTGCAACTTAAAGCAGAACTTAACTAAACTGCAGTATATAATATATTAAAAACTAATCAACATGATTCTTAATACAAAGGCATTTATAGCTATTGGTGATTTGCTTGCCCAATTCTTTATGGTTATATGATCTGAATGTAGAGAGCAACATATTCTGATGCAACTTAAATCTCAAGATTTTCATGTCAACAATAACATAGCGGACAACATGTGCTGAAGAGTAAAGTGTTGAAGAAGTCTTGTTCTTGTCTAATATAAGTACATGTGTCCTATAGGAACACAGGAATGAAGGGGTTATCCAAGAGTTCCCCAAGATAATACAAAAGATATACATTTCAGAGTTACAAAATGTAAGTATGGATTTTGCCTTTCTATTCCAGATAGCAACATTTGTGTTTACTGGACTCAATTCATTAGATACCTAGTAAATGCTGTAAAATACGATGGGCCTTATTAAATTGCAATTCGGCCAATTGAATAAGGCTCTATATAAGCACAGAGCATATTTTGTTACAGAAGATTTTAGTTAGCAAACTTCTATCCAAAAGCAAGGTCTTCACTAACTAAAAAATTATGTATAAAAAATATACTATGTGCTTATTTAGAGCCCTATTCAATTGGCCAAATCGTATTTGAATGAGGTCCTATGGCTCCTAAAAATATTACTATAGGGAGGCACATACGTATTAAATAGAGGTTAAAGGGACACAATTGGCTACCAACAGCCTTATTAAATTGCAATTCAGCCAATTGAATAGGGCTCTAAATAAGCACATAGCATATTTTTCTTACAGACGTTTTTCATTAGTGAAGACCTTGCTTTTGGATAGAAGTTCACTAAAGAAAAACGTCTGTAAAAAAATATGCTATGTGCTTATATAGAGCCCTATTCAATTGACAGAATCACAATTTAATAAGGCTGTTGAAATATTTGGTCTTTTAGAAAAATAGGAAATAACTACTTTATCAGCTGAATGTTAATCCCTATAGTACACTTACTCTGATGTGTGTAGTTTCTGAGCCTCCCTCCAAACATTATGTGATAATTTGATCACTGGATGCTAATAATTGTTTTGAGTCTAAAGGTAACTGACCTAAATAACCTGTCAGCTCTCAGGGAATATTTGTTAGTGCCTGTATTAAAATGTCTGCTGTGTCCCTTTAAGAAAGGGTTGAGCAAAATTAAAGAAGAGTCTAATATTTAAAAATAAATATGATATTCTAGTCCATGCAAGTTCTATCATATGTATTAACACATTGATTGCCGGCATCGATATAACACGGAAATTAAACATAAAATAAATTATTTTTTATTGCCGATTTGCCGGCTTGAGAATATTGCGCTATTAATATTAATGCATTACATCAATTTCCCTTTAATTTAAAATACAGTATAGTGTTTATATTTGCTTTTACAGTGCTACGGACAGGACTTTAACCCCCTTGTGGATCCTCTCTAATCCCGGTATGATTTCTGGCTCCATTTGCTGTTGACGGGTTTGAACTCCAGTGTGTCTTTAATAGCAATTTGATAATGTAACATTTACGTGCTTGACAGATCAAAGGCATGGCTAGGACGGTGTTCAGATTTTGACAGCCGTAGGGTTTTTCCGCCTGTAATCCGCAGGTCGTTTGCGGGTAGCTAAAAGAGGCTAATT
Source organism: Discoglossus pictus (assembly GCA_027410445.1). Classification (NCBI taxonomy): domain Eukaryota; kingdom Metazoa; phylum Chordata; class Amphibia; order Anura; family Alytidae; genus Discoglossus; species Discoglossus pictus. The sequence continues at coordinate 146,397,657 of CM050166.1, forward strand.
TAATAGCAGTATCTTTTGCTGGCTACTTTACAGACTACAATTTCTAAAATTGTAGCCTTAGTCTCCAAGACCTAGTTGTCTTCAGCTGAGGAGTTACATCTACAAAAAAATGGTCAGGCCAGGGAAAATTAATTAATTCTTTACAACCGGCAGAATCCAGCATTGAAGGATGAAGTAAAAATGCATCTATGCTGGAATGAGTAGAGTGGGTAGGGGAAAAAAACAATCCACAAGGTGCAAACCAGCTAAACAGGTAGCAACTTGATTCAGTTTTTGTTTGTAACCTTGGTCTAAATGTAGTGAGGAGAGATCTTGCCTGAGGTTCAAAACTAAGTTGAGACAGCCCAAGTATTACCTTGTTTCTAGACTTTGTAGCAAGCTATCTGTTTGAAGTCCCTAGGCAGTAAAGTGAAGGAGCCCCTGTGAGTGCGTGTGCACCCATTTTTCTTTTTTCTGTGCTTGTATATGACTATCTTGCTGGGTGAGCAAATTGCAGATATTTCTGCTATTTTTACAGTATTGCTACTCATACACACGCCAAGCTCTTACTTGTTCACATTCTCTACCTCTCTCTTCTCCTCCCTTCTCTCTCATTCTTTCTCTCTCTCTCTCCCTCTTTTCTCCTCTCTCGACCCCCTGTCTTTCTGTATCTCTCTTTCTCCCCCTTTATTTCTCTCCTTTCTCTGTCTCCCTCTATCCCTTTACCACTTTCTCTCTCCACTCTCTCTCTCCCTCCCTTCTCTTTCTCTTTCTCATCCTCTCTCTTTCTCCCCCTTCTCTTTCCCCTCTATCTTCCCCTCTTTCTCTCTCTTCTCCTTTCAGTCCCCTCTCAGAGATGCACTTGTAGGCAGGAGCCTAAGTTGCCTAATGGATGATCTGGGCCTGCCCTCAGTATCAATATATTTTTGATTCACAGAAAAAGGGAAACTTTTCTGAAGTAAAATAGCAGCCATGCCACCATACAAAAAGTAGGATATGCCTAATATATGAATATGGGAACTCTATGTTTGGCAAAATGAGTCTCCTAAAGGAATAGCACTTACAAATGTTATGTTTTATAAAAAAATAATGTATTTCTTCTTAAAGGGAGAGTCCAAGCCCTTTACATTGTGCTTGATAAACGTACAAGTTGATGTAGCCATGAACCAACATGTTGATAATCGTACCTTACTGTGGGTGTGAAGGCTAAATTACCCTAATCGGGAACCGAGACAACAGCGCCAACAGGTCCAGGCCTGGAAGAGGCAGCAAGATTGAAGATTCCAGGGAACCTCACTTTTAACTTTCATAATTCCCAATTATGAAAGTGGGTTGAGAACAGGATGAAGCTTTCCCTCTGTTTGTTCCTTAAAAAAGAAAAAAAAGACAGGGCTAACAATCAACAATAGCAATAATCCCTGCATGGGAATAATAGACATAATTATTTGAAAACTCAATGAGTATTCATTTTGCATACCTTTATTATTTATTGATTTTGGCGATATTGAATGCCTTATAATTGTATTAAATCATTTAATAGAAATTATTATTGTTAAAGATGCAGTTTAAATAAATAATACTGTGTTATTTTTATATTACTTTTATGCAGTTGTTTTAATTTAACATTGATTGGCCTCAGTATATAATAATTATAATGTTTAAAAAGATTTAATATTAGGAGTACTACTTATTTTCCATCAGGTGTGAATTATTCTGCAACACTATACTGATATCTTAACCTTTTGATTTAATGTTTGTGCATGTATTATTTATATTAATATCTATTATTATTATTATTATTATTATTATTATTATTATTACTAGCGACTTGCCCATCAAAAATGACGGCAATAAAATTTGAAGCCATGGTGTTATGAACAGAAGGGACTGTTTGGGGTTAATCAGTTAGTATATGTGTGGTTAGAAGGTACTAACAATCTGCTTAACATTTATGTCATGGATGTAATAAGTGCATGTGGTGCTGTCGTAGATTAACATTGGAATACTGTATCTGTGTTAGAAATAGGATATTGGGCTATGCTTAAATAATAAAGTTAATACAGTCACTTATGTGACAAAGAGTTAAAGATTTTAAAGAAATTGTATGGCCCTGCGATCGGCCACGTGTGAAGGCTCTGGCTTTAGTCATGAATGGGGGAGCTAGTTTTAGAAAATGTGTAATGAGATAAAAGCCATGTGGGTGAGGGGGGTAGCAAGCTATTTGCCTAGGAGGATGGTCTAGAACAGGGGGAAGATCCTTGGTATTTTGTGTCATCTTTCTGTGTTTTTATATATCTCTGTAACAATAAAGAAGTGGCCAGTCTGATTTTGGACACATTAAAGAAAGGTGGTGTCGGAGTCTTCATGTTCTAAGCAAAGGTACAAGGTGTGTGATTCTGAGATCCTAAGAAAAAGTGTCTGATGGTGCCTGTCTCTGCAGTAATGATGCTGTCATCTGAAGTGTCTGCTGGTGTCGAGATCTGAACAAAAAGTTGCGACCCGTAGGGAGAGAGAGAGACTTGGGGTGAGCGTAGTCCCCCAAATTTGCTGGACGCGACAGCTGGTGGCATCGGTGGGAGATCTCAAGCATATTTACCAGCAGCCAGGATGGCTACTTACAAAGACAGTGAGAGAGAGAGAGCCAGGTGACAGATGCAAAGGACTGCAGAGGATTGGCCATTCTAAAGCAATGGATGGCGTTCCTGGGATTGTGGCAGGGCCCTGAACTGTCAGGCTGGCTGAAGAAGCTGGTATGGAAAGATATTGCTTTGGAGAAACATTATCATGCTAAGATAGGGCCTGTTGGTGCCCTTGCAGAGGATCTCTATGTTCGATTGGAGCTAATAGATGGGCTCTGGGATATTTTGTATGGTGATTCTGAATGTGGCATGGGGACTGTAAGGAGGCAGAACAACTTATTTCTTAAAGACTGTCAAGGTCTGGGACAAGAACCATGGTCCCCGGCGGCTAATTTGCTGGAACCCATGATTCGGCAAGAGCTGCAGCTGGAGGCTGAGTATGTTGAATTGCTGGATGAGGCATCCATGGAGGGGTTTTGGCCATCGAGTTGTCAGGCGGACCGGGTGGAAGAGGACTGGTTACCAGAGGTCTGGGGAGAGGATATTATGGACTCTGACCAGGACGATACAATCATGGAGGTACAGATGGGCCAGGCCCAGTTAATTTTTGCTACAACTAGGACAGATGAGGATGGTACCATACATTATGGGTACATCTCAAAAGCAGTGGAGTCTGAGTCTCAGACAGGAATATCAGGCTAGATGGATGGCCTGGGAGAGTTCTGGAAGGAACCAGAGATGGATTGTGAACCTATCATGGGGTTCCCGTGGATAACTACAGTCCAGGAACCAGCCATGGATACAGGGGCAAACACAGAGAACAGCCTGTCTCTGCAGTAATGATGCTGTCATCTGAAGTGTCTGCTGGTGTCGAGATCTGAACAAAAAGTTTCGACTGGTAGGGAGAGAGAGAGACTTGGGGTGAGCGTAGTCCCCCAAATCTGCTGGGTGTGACACATGGCAATGCTGTTTGCCACACAATGTAAGGCTTTTGTTCCTCTGAGGGCCTTCAGCGCTCATTGCGAGCCTCTCCCTTTGTGTACTTCAAGTTTCCTCCCTTGCAACGATTACCTTCGGAGCTCATCGCAAAGACAGATATATAAGTACAGTGTAAAATATACTATTTTTTTGTACAGTTAATTAATAAATGAACATGAATTAATAAATTAATATATTTGACCTATTTATATTTCATTTGCAGTAATCAATATCCTGAAGAGCTAACCATCTCTTTTGATTTTCCTGCATCAGAAAATGTACAGTTGGAGAAAGTGTCAGCAATGTGGCAAGTGTGCAGTGTAAATAGGTTGCGTGCGTGAGACCAATTTGTGTAGGCATGTAAAGCACCATTTTAGAATCATAATGCTCTTATTTGCAAGTTAGAGTTGTAAAATGGGGGCTTTTTTTGTATGTGTTGGCTGGTGAGCATTTTCTGGCCATTGTAATGGTATATTTTGTATCTTCTACGTCCCTTGCTAACTTGTACGTGCCTGGCGGTTATTCGCCCGCCTCAGTCTCCTTTAGACTTGTTTTCATTTTTTTCGGTCACCATTTTTTTTCTCATTTAGCCGATTTTCGAGTGCCGAAACTCCTGGCATTTCCCCCGTGCTGTGTGTGAGTGTGTTTTTATTTTTTTCTTGTTTTTCATGTTTTTAAATTTTCACGATTTGGACTTTAAATTAGTATTTTTGCGAGGTCGGTTTTTAGCCCCCGAGATTCCGAGGTCATTCCTGGCTAACTCGTACTTGTCTGGCTCTGATTTGCGCGCTTCTGTCTCCTTTAACCTCATTTTTATTTTTTTCGGCCACTTTTTTTTCTTGCTTAGCCGATTTTCGAGTGGCAAAACTCGGCAAATTCAGCTTAAATTTGTGTGCAACCTCATTCCCAGGCATCCTGGAACTCCCCCCGTGCTGTGTGTGAGTGTTTTTAGACTTCCACGGTTCGGCCGTTAAAGTCGTGTTTGGCTCGCAGGAGCTAATTTTGCAAGTCCCACATGTTTTAATGCCTCAACTGCTTGCCTCACTTCGCGAGGCTAGCAGGACAATGAGCGCCTTTAGGGCTCATTGCCTAAGTGCTCCGAGCTCGGAGGGCTTCTATGCGGTAAAGTCTCGCCTCGCTTTGCGAGGCTCGCAATCGTGACGACGAATCGCAGTTTGACAACTATTATATGTGATTATCTTACTACATTGATTTCTAGGAGTGCTTTTACATGCAAACGTCCCATGCTACTGCAACTTTCCTGCCTTGCAATTGATGCAACATAAATATGTTTGAATGCCTGTTCTATCAATATCATAATCTACATATCCACAGCAGCAAGACTATTCATTCAATACAGTCCCTTGGCACATAGTGGAGAAATAGGATAACTTTTTTGGTGTTACCTTTATTTGTTCATACTTCCCTGTATTTGATTACCTTGTTATAGATTGTGAATTGACAGATTATAATGTGCTCTGGCTGCTTCTTCCTCTTTTGTAAGATGGCACCATGTTGCATAATATTTAACACTGGATACTATCAGGAGGCAAGGCTTGTACCAATCAGTTTGTGCAAATGTACTCCAATTTTGTAATGCTTCATATTCTTTTTTTTGTGCTGGCTATACCTTTTACCTGCACTTTTCTGTGTTAAAAAAAGTTATACAGTGGACACTGATTTAAAGGTTGGGGTGGAATGTAATACCTACATTAGGGCTTACATTGACATTTTACTCACAAGATTTCTTAAGGGAGCCATGTAAGAGAGGCTACTGTATCTTGTAAGTCTCTGTGTAAAAAACTAAAAGAGATCCCCCTTTCTGTGTTCACTAAATCTATCAGAAAATGTCTGAAGACAAATACAAATTTAATATAATACATTTTGAGAAAAATAAATAAAACATTTCCTAATTTACTCAATACTGATCCTTCAATGTGGTTCATTAGATCATTAGTAAACTAATAAAAATAAATGGTTGATAATAGTTTTAAATTTGCAGATTTGCTGGACAAGAAAGCATGCTCATGTGCAGAGCCACATAGGATCACAGGCTATTCATCTACATACTAAACAGTAAAGCGAAGGCAAATAAAACAAGGCAATGTCACTATCTTGTTAATGGTAGAAGATCCATACCTCTCTTTATTCTCCAAGATGTTTGTCTCCAGCTCATTGGACGAACCATTGAGGTCATCACTGCTTTTAATATCGTTCCTGTATAGGTCTTCAGTGTACTCCTCTCACCTCCTCTTTTTATATCTGCTTCTGTTAAGTCCCTACCTTGTTTTGTCTTTTATCACATCCACTTTGGCATGAAAGGTTCACTTGAGATTCCCAATTCTGTTATCTTCTTCTGTCGCTATACATCCCTCGTTATAGAATTTCTTTTGCTATGCTCTGGAATTCTGCACTCATTTGGAAAATATTTTCCAATTTCAACCACTTTTCACTTTTCTTCTTTCCTGGTCTACTTTCCAAGCCTCATCAGATAGCTAATTTACCCTCTTAGTTTTCTTACTTATGGGAATATTCTTTGGCGCTGTCCTAGATAATGTTGCAAACAGTCCAAAATTCTTCAGGCATTCTATCTATAATGTGCAGACCATTAAATATATTCTTTACCTCCACTGCTTATTCAAAGGGCATATTATTTATTTTGTATTTGCATGGTAATCCCCCCAAAAAAGGCAGCACTAAAGATTGATCCACTTATTGACCAATTGCAAAGTAATTCAAGATCCTTAGAATATATGTACTGACAACTACCAGATGTGCAACCCGGATCCTGCAGAGGAAGAGGCACAAGGCATTAAATTGCCAATGTCCATTGGATAATAGAGAAAGCAAGAGAGTTCCAGAAAAACTCTTTTTTTCACAATACATTTTTATTCAGACTTATAAGGCCAACATTTGACATTATATTTAGGAGAAGAAAATGACAAATTTAAGCTAAACATACACATTCAACAATGCCTGACAGGATTATTCCACATATATCCAAATATGTATAAAGGATTTTCAATCTGACCTGTTGATGTTCCCCCTTATCTGTTAGAATAGGCCAGTCTCACAAGTCTTTACCAGTGTTTAACATTTTTTCTTCTATCTTTTTGATGTTTCAATTATATTTAACAGTCAGGTACAGAACCAAACTAGAAAGCAAGGGCTTAGGAAGTGGGGGGGGGACATATACTCCACATATTTTATTTAACCTCTCACTCCCCAGTAGTGTCCCCCTCATGAGATAGTCTCGCGAGATCTTGTGAAACCCGGCAATAAGATGAATCCAGCAGCTAAAGTGACAAGAGGTGAGGGGGAGACTACTGGGGATTGATAGGACCACAGGGGATAAGCTCCCTATCATTCTATAATGTATTACAGTAAATGAATATACATTGCCTTGCAAAAGTATTCACCCACCTTGACTTTTTACCTATTTTGTTACATTACAGCCGTAAGTTCAATGTTTTGTTAATCTGCATTATATGTGATGGATCAGAACACAATAGTCCGAGTTGGTGAAGTGAAATGAGAAAAATATTTACATAAAAACTATTTTTTTGAAATAGAAAACAGAAAATTGGCATGTGCTTATGTATTCACCCCTTTTGTTATGAAGCCAATAAAAAGCTCTGGCACAACAAATTACCTTCAGAAGTCACATAATTAGGGAAATGATGTCCACCTGTGTGCAATCTAAGTGTCACATGATCTGTCATTACATATACAGACCTTTTTTGAAAGGCCCCAGAGGCTGCAACACCTAAGCAAAAGGCACCACTAACCAAACACTGCCATGAAGACCAAGGAACTCTCCAAACAAGTAAGGGACAATGTTGTTGAAAAGTACAAGTCAGGGTTAAGTTATTAAAAAAATATCCAAATATTTGATGATACCCAGGAGCACCATCAAATCTGTCATAACCAAATGGAAAGAACAGGGCACAACAGCAAATCTGCCAAGAGACGTCCGCCCACCAAAACTCACGGTTAGCCGTTTTCAGACCGCCAAAAAATGCCAATTGAAGAACAAATTAACTCCCTGCCTCTCTTCTTGTGCTGTGTGTGAGGTTGTCAGTTAATGTTATAATCAATTGACGTATTTTGGGGGCCTCTGAACTGCTTCAGAGTTACAGGCTTTTACAAAATGGCGGCTGTTAAAGACGAAAGTTTTTTCAAAGTCTTGCCTCGTACAGGCATCGCGATGAGCCCCAAAGGTTTCAACGCTTATCGCAGGCCTCGCAATGTGCTAAAAATCAAAAGCATCTACCAACCTTATAAAATACAAAAAAGTATTCAGGTCTTGTATACTTTATTATATTACTTCCAAGCACAAATACATTAGGGTTTACCACTAAAATAGCTAACATAATAAAGTGACATGTGATCCTTTAAAACCAATAGTGTGAATTGCCATGTGAGCTTTAAAAATTAAGTAATAATATGGCAGAATAGTACGAAAAGTACAAAGTACAAACTGCAAGCAAAACATTTTAAAAATACAATCCAAGTTCATTTATAAAAAACTTTTAAATTGCAGTAGTGCAATAAACCACATCTGTGTTCACAAAATTGCCATTCTTATATTCTCCAAACAAGCCTTCTTTCAAAAAAAATGGCCTATGTTGTAATTATGTTGCTGTTCCTGATAAGCCTTCTTAAGAGTCATCTTCATTTTAATATAAGCTGTTGAAAAACAAGAGCGAGCAATAACACAATCCTGTTTATATACATAAAAATAAATAGGAACTTTCTCCCAGAATCACACTCACCTTTTAGTGAGCCGGATCTAGAAGTTATTGAAACCCCCCAAAAAGATTAGAGATTATTATTATTATTATTATTATTATTATTATTACTAGCAACTTGCCTGCCAAAAATAACGGCAATAAAATGTGAATCCTGGCAATGCTGTTTGCCACACAATGGGAGCCTCTGCCCCTCTACTTTACTGACCTCACGATGATCGCCTTTGGCGCCCATCAGGGGCCTCGCAATGCTCATTGCGAGTCTCTCCCTCTGTTTCCTTCCTCCCTTGCGTCTTATTTCCCCCCTCCTCTCCCTCCCTTGTGTCTCCTCCCCCCCCTGTTTTTTTACCCCCTCCCCCCTGTGTCTTTCCCCCTGTCCCCCGTGTCTCTTTCCCCCTCTTCCTCCCCTGTGTCTCTTTTTCCCCCTGTGTCTCTTTCCCCATGTCTCTTCCCCCCCTCCCTCATGTCTGTTCCCCCCATTTCCCTCCCCTGTGTCTCTTCCCCCCTCTCCCTCCCCTGTGTCTCTCCCCCTCCTCTCCCTCCCCTGTGTGTCTGCCCCCTCCTCTCCCATCCCTGTGTGTCTCCCCCCTCCCTTTCGTCTCTTCCCCCTCCTCTCCCTACCCTGTGTGTCTCCCCACTCCTCCTCTATGTCTCTTCCCCCTCCTCTCACTCCTTTTTGTCTCTCCCCCTCTCACTCCCCTGTGTCTCCTCCCCTCCTCTGTGTCTCTCCCCCTCTCATTCCCCGGTGTCTCTCCCCCCTCCTCTCCCTCACCTATGTGTCTACCCCCCCTCCTCTCCTACCCCTGTGCCCCCCTTCCCAGTGTCTCTCCCCCCTCCACTCACTCCTTTGTGTCTCTCCCCCTTCTCTAACTCCCATGTGTCTCTCCCCCCTCCTCTCACTTCTCTGTGTCTCTTCCCCCCTCCTCTCACTCTCCTGTGTATCCCCCCTCCTCTGTGTCTCTACCCTCTCCTCTGTGCCTCTCCCCCTCTCATTCCCCTGTGTCTCTCCCCCTATTCTGTATCTCTTCCCCCCTGCCCTGTGTGTCTACCCCATCCTCTCCCACCCCTGTGTTTCTCCCCCCTCCCCTGTGTCTCTCTCCCCTCCTTTCACTCCTGTGTCTCTCCCCCTCCTCTCACTCCTTTGTGTCTCTTCTCCCCCCTCCTCTCACTCCCCTGTTTCTCTCCCCCTCCTCTTTGTCTCTCCCCCCTCATTCCCCTGTGTCTCTCCCCCTCTCCTGTGTGTCTACCCCCTCCTCTCCCACCCCTGTGTCTCTCCCCTCCCTGTGTCTCTTGCTCTCTCCTCTCCCTGCCCTGTTTCTCCCCCCTCTCCTCTGTGTGCCCCCCCCCTACCCTTTTTGTCTTCCCTCCTCCTCCTCTCTGTCTTTGGAGTGCAATGCGCATGCGCGGGCTGCCGTCTAGTCGTGCACCTGCATGGCATGATGCGCAATGCACATGCACAATGCGTAGTTGTCAACATATTCCGTATCGCTGTAAATGGGATAAGAACAAGGAAATATACAATATACAATATTGACAACTGCAGAAAATGGAGGGCCCTGTTTTGAGCTTCATACATGATTTTTTCCAAAGTACCCTACAAGTTTGGAAACTCATTACTTACAATCTAAAGGGAATAGGAAGAGGCAGAAAGCTGGAGTGGGGCAGATAAGGAATATCAAGGTTGGAAGGAAGTGAGAGTTACATAGGAAGGAAGTTGTGAAAAGTTAGAAGTTTATTCATTAGTTGGAGAGGGAAAATATGTAAAGTGAATGGCACTATTATGCAATATGGTATCTGTCCCTAGTGGATAGATAATGTAACCTGCAGATGAGAATGAGTGCTGTCGGCACTGGGGAGCTACAGTTCATCGATAGAACCATGAATGCCTACATGTACTGTGACATACTGAAGCAGAGCATAATCCCTTCAATTCAGAGACTGGGCCGCAGGACAGTATTCCAACATGATAATGACCCCAAACACACCTCCAAGACGACCACTGCCTTGCTAAAGAAGCTGAAGGTAAAGGTGATGGACTGGGGCATTCTGAAACAGAAGGTAGGGGAGTGCAAGGTCTCTAACATCCACCAGCTCTGTGATGTCATTATGGAGGAGTGGAAGAGGACCCTAGTGGCAACCTGTGAAGCTCTGGTGAACTCCATGCCCATGAGGGTTAAGGAAGTGCTGGGAAATAATGGTGGCCACACAAAATATTGCCAGTTTAGGCCCAATTTTGACATTTCCACTTAGGGGTGTACTCATTTTTGTTGCCAACGGTTAATGGCTGTGGGTGGAGTAATTTTGAGGGGACAGAAAATGTACACTGTTATACAGGCTGTACACTTACTACTTTACATTGTAGCAGAGTGTAATTTCTTCAGTGTTGTTATATGAAAAGATATAATAAAATATTTACAAAAATGTGAGGGGTGTACTCAAAAGTTTCCATACCCTGGCAGAAATTTTGAAATTTTTGAATTTATTTTGAAAATATCACTGATTATGCCAAAAAATTTCTTGTACTGAAGGATAGTGATCACAATCCAGGCTGCTCTGGAAAAAGACGGTGTGGTTGTTTCAAGGAGCACAATATCACAATACTTGAACAAAAGTGAGCTGCATAGTCGAGATGCCAGAAAGAACCCTTTACTGAGCCAGTGCCACAAAAAAGCCCAACAACACCTTGGCACACTTCACAGCTGTACACTGTATTTTGTAGTGACAAAACCAAAATAGAGCTTTATGGTCATAACCATAAGTGCTATGTTTGGAGAGGGGACAACAAGGCCTATCGTGAAAAGAATACCATCCCCACTGTGAAGCATAGTGGTGGTTCACTGAGTTTTAGGGGTGTGAGCTCTAAAGGCACAAGGAATGTTGTGAAAATTGATGGCAAGATAAATGCAGCATGTTAGCAGAAAATACTGGCAGACAATTTGCATTCTTCTGCACGAAGGACTTTCCTGAGAAGTCTGACACCATTGCTGTCATACATGAGACTACATGTATGCATATATGAAATATCATAAATAATAGGTAGTGCTATTTTATGATACTAATAATAACATGACATGTGATGTGTGTAAAAACACTTGAGCATAATGGAGATCCAGAACACTAGTATAATGTTATTATTGTGTAACATTGCACTGTAAATAGGTTCCGGGCAATAGGAGTGTTAAGATAAACAGCACTAAATGTGGTAATTTTCACACAGAGTAGATGTGTATAGTTGAAAAATAAAAATAAAATACCAATAGAATTTAAAAAAATTTAGATTTATATTAGGAAACTGCAAACATAACAACAACACAAAAAGAACCTATTTTAAAATACAATTTAAAGAAACAGCACACATAAACTAAACAGTCCACTTTAAATTGCAGATGTGGAAGCTTCAGGCTCCTTCTCCATTATGGCTTTTTTTGAGACAAACGGGTCCACGGACAGCTGTCTTTTTTTTACGCCCATCCAGCAGATGCTGGTAGAAAGACACTTCCCCACGAATTCTGCGTCACACGTCTCTGCTCCTCACAGTGTTTGGATCATTTGCCCCTCAAACATCCATAAGGTCATGAATAGAACGCAAAAATCTTTCTGAGGAATTCAGTGGAAAGTTCTTTTTGTTTCTATGTGTCAAAGCCACTGCTTTCCTGGGCTTCCTAAATGCTCTCTTTTGCCAGTTGTTGGAGGTCGTCATTGGTCAGGCTCTTGCCTGAAGCTTGTATTAACTCCTCAAAGTCCTGGGTGTCTGCATCTCCCAGTCCAGTGGTTATGACCAGGTCTACTATCTCCACTATGATGGGCTGTTCTGGTTGCACAACCACACACAGCTCTGACCATATCTTCCTCCACCCAGCTTTGAGACATTACTTTGTCACCTGCTTCCAGGACAAATCTAAAATGTCTGTTTGGTCAATGAGCTGGGGGAATGTGAGGCAAAGATAACAGGCCTTGAAGGTCGCAATGACCGCTTGATTCATCGACTGGATGAGTAATGTAGTGTTGGGTGGGAGGAAAACTATTTCCACTGGGATACTGCAGTGGAGTTCAGTCAAGGTGGTTGGGTTGCTTGGAGCATTATCCATTAACAGGAGCACCTTGGCTTCAATCCCTTTACGCCTGCAGTTGTAGTTGCATCGATGGACAGAAATGCTTGCTGCACCTGTTCATGAAGATGTCCATTGTGATTTAAGCTTTACAGTTGAAATTCCAAGTAAATTTAGGAATGCCCTTCATGGCTGTAGGTGTTTTGAGTAGTATACCAGCATTGGTTTGATCTTGAAATCGCCACTGGCATTCCCACCAAGAAGAAGGGTTAGCCAGCTTGAACCCCGGTGCTCGCTTCTGCTCAAACAATATAAAAACTTGACATTCGCTTCCAGAACAATCCTGTGTCATTAATGTTGAAGACCATTTCTGGTGGATAATTGCCTCTTTCCACAATGTCCTTCAAAGTGACTGGAAAGACTGCAGTAGCTCCGGTGTAAGCGCTCAACAGAACTCAAGCAATTTTGATATTGTAGAGGTTCTTTTTTAACCGGTTGAACCAACCTCTGCTGGCTGAGAAGCTTTCTGTCACATCTGGAGTTTGGCTTTGGATATGGCCATAGATGCCACCAACAGATTTGCCAGACTGAGTGAAATTGTTGTGGATGTCCATTCTGGAATGGCAATGCCAGATAGAGCTGCTCCCTCTAACAGCTGGGAGAATGGTTCTATTTGAGGAGAGAGTTTGTAAATTAGGCAAGTTTTGATGGTAAGGGACTATATTATGAGGAAGGTATACAGGTTGATTTCTCATCCAGATCCCAGCAATCAGTTTGCTGTCTCCTGGGTGCTCGGGTTTGGCATGTTGTGGATTGGGTAGATAAATTATTGGGAGGGGCTTGAAATGAACCAGTGGTCTTGGTACATATTGGTACCAATGACAAAGTTAGTGGAAGATCGAGTGTCCTAAAGAATGATTTTAGAGAACTAGGGAATAAGCTTAAGGCAAGGACCTCCAAGGTACTATTTTCTAAGATACCACTACTGCCACATATTAGCCCAGGGAGACATAAGGAGCTCAGAGAGGTTAATGTGTGGCTAAAAAGGTGGTGCATTAAGGATGGGGTTTGGATTTTTAGAGCACTGAACTGACTTCCCTAGTAGGTTATTTTACAAGAACCTACTAGAAATGAGGCTATCTTGGATTTAGTTATCACAAATGATATTTATATAGTATCAAATGTTGAAATAGGACAACCTTAGGGAAACATTGATCACAACACAGTATCATTTGAGATTGAATTAAAAAAACAAAGCTGGAAAGGGCCAACACAAACTCTTAATTTTAAAAAGGCAGATTTTAAAGGTCTAAGGGCAGCAATGCAAAGTATAGACTGGGACAAAGAACTGATGGGTAAAAATACTGAACATAAATGGAGAACATTTAAATCCGTACTAAATATATATAATTATCACCATGTACCATGTGGATATAAAAGTAAAAGGAGTAAATCACATCCGATGTGTCTTAACAATGATTTAAAGATCAAGGTACGGAGTAAATACAAGCATTTATATTATACAAAAAGAGGCAACAGAGACTGCTTTACGTGAGTACGAGGAAATCAACAAGTCTTGCAAAAGAGCTATTAGATTGGCTAAAATAGAAAATGAAAAGTTAACTGCAAAGGAGAGTAAGACTAACTGTAAAATATTTTTCAAATATATTAATAAGAACAAGATCAGGAAGATAGCTACAGTATAGGAATATTACAATGTGATACAGGCACTGCAACAAAATGGGGCTACACTACCTTCACCAAATAACTGATTAATGCAGGAAGAAATCCATAAGAGGATGGAAAAAAATAAACGTTAATAAAGCCTCAGTTCCTGATGCAATACATCCAAGGTTACTGAGGGAACTGGGTTCTGTAATACCCAAACTATTATATCTAATTTTTCAAGAATCATTCGACACAGGGTCACTACCAGATGACTGGAGAAAAGCAGATGTGAAGCCTATATTTAAGAAGTGAACAAGAGCAAATGAGAGGACATTTTTGACCTGTAAGCCCCACTTATGTATTGGGAAAGCTTTTAGAAGGGTTATTAAGGGATAATAAACTAGAATATGTATATTTGAACAGGATTATAAGTAGGAGTTAACATGGATTTATGAAGGATTGGTTATGACAAATAAATCTAATTAGTTTCCGTGAGGAGGTTAGTAGGAACCTGGATCAAGGCAACTCAGTGGATGTAGTCTTTTTGGATTTTGCAAAGGCTTTTGATACAATGCCACATGGAAGATTATTGTGTAAACTAAGGGAAACTGGTATTGATATCTGCTCATGGATTGAGAGCTTGCTAAAAGACAGGAAGCAAAGGGTTGTTGTAAATGGAACATACTCAGATTAGACTAATGTGGCAAGTGGGGTTCCTCAGCATTCAGTATAAGTTCCTCTCCTCTTTAGAATATTTATTAATAACTTAGAAGTAGAACTGGAAAGTATTGTCTCCTTTTTGCTGATAACATTAAGTTGTGCAAGGTAATTAAATCAGAAAAGTATGTACTTTTCCTCCAAAGGGATTCACATAAATTAGAGAAATTGGCAACTAAATGGCATATGAGATTTAATATGAATAAATGCAAAAAGTAAAAGTAAGTAAATGCATTTGGTAAGCAAAATTAGCCATGCAATTTATAATCTTAATGTAGCAAATCTAGGGGTACCAGATATGGAAAGGGATTTGGGCGTACTTGTGGACACCCACCTAGGTAACAGTGTTCAATGCCAAGCAGCAGCTGCAAAGGCAAGTGAAATATTACCATGACTTAAGAAGGGTACAGAATCAAGAGAAGGAAATATAATTCTGGCACTATACAAATCCCTAGTATGCTGGTAGTAGAATAGCTAGTAGAGCTAAAAAAAGTACAGAGAAGGGCTGTAACAACTAATAAAGGGAATGGAAGGACTAAGTTATGAAGAAAGACTAAGCATATTACACTTATTTTAGCTAGAAAAAAGGTGTCTAAGAGGGGATATGATTACATTATAAAAATATAACCAGGGCCAATATAAAGCTTTGTCAAGTTAACTTTTTGTGCCAAGAGGGTTTCAACTGATAAGAGGACATTGAGGTTAGAAGTAAAAAGATTCCACCTTAAAGAAATAAAAAGGTTCTTTACAGTAAGGGTGGGTCAACTGTGGAATTCTCTACGGAAGCAGGTGGTGACAGTGGTTTTGATAGATAACATTAAAAGGGGATTTTTATATATTATTGAATAAAATGTACAGGGGAGTGGAAGGATTTAGATATTATACAAAAAAAAGATATTTTAATGAAATTATGTAACAAATTGCTAAACCCTTTATCTCCTCCCTACCCCTCCCTTGTCTTGTAAACAGAATGTCACACACCCTTAGGCTCCAAGATAGCAGAACATATTGTAGACATAGGTAATGGAACATTTAGACTGCTAAAATATTTCCTAAGAGCTTACACAGCATTTACTATTTAATAGATTATTTTACACTGTGGAATTATCTGATAACTACATTAAACTCTTAAGAGAAAGACACATTAAGCCCCATTTAATTGAAGTTTTGGGAGATCCAGAGGTCTGTAAGTGAGGTTGCAAGCTATTTTGCTATTCAATTGGCATCTTTTTGCGGGCTCAGAACGGCTACTGAGTTACGATTTTGAAAAAATGGTGATGGTTAAACTCGTAACTTACAGCCTCCAGAAGCCTTTGATCTGTCACTTTCGCAAGGCTAAAATCACAAATCGCTATTCAATTGCTCAACTTCCCCAAGCCCGCAAATGTTTTCACACTCGTAAAAGGCAAATGAAGGAGAAAATCCAATGAGGGATAGAGAGGACCCACAAGGGGGTAAAACACCTATTTCTAGCACTGTAAATGCAAATAAAAAATACTGCACTGTAAATAACGGGGAAAGCGGTGATAAACAGAATTAATTACACAACAGTCTCAAGCTCGCAAGTCGCCAGGAAATACATTTTATTTTTATGCTTCATTTCGGGGCTAAACCGATCTCGGGTATCAATGAGTTAATACATATTAGGTCACCCATATGGAGTAAAACAGTATTGTCATTCATTTTCAAAATTCTTTATTTTGCGGGTTTGCGAGTCTGATCGCATAAGGGACCCCTAAACCTAATTGATTGACATGTAACCTCCATGTCTCATTTTCTATTGGCTGATTTTAAATGCATCGGTTACGGGCTTGCTAAATTAATCATGTTCCTGCCCTAAACTTCTATGGGCCAGTGCATGGTCTGGCTTGGGGCCAGTACCTTGCGGCCTTGAGGAATTGAATAGCATCGCAATCAGAGACAAACAGGATCCTGAAACACACTCACAGACATTCAGTGGGTTTGCAATTGAGTTGCAGGCTTGAAATTGAATATGGCCCATAGTCTTTGCATAATATTACTTTGTTTAAAGAAATGAATCAAATTACCACTAACATAGCTTAAAAAGAATTTACAATGTTCAGTAGATAAATGTCTCTTTGGCACAATAGGAATGTTGTAATGACATGGCTGAATAACATAGAAAATGGTTTACTTACTGTTAGTAGCAAGGAAGGGCAATATCAATCAATATTAAAGCCATCTAGAAAGCAGCTGAAGAAGGGAGATGCTTCTTAATGAAGAGTTTATTACCTCTGCAGTTAGTACATTATCCCGCAAAGTTGTTTAAAATCACTTCATAGTGAGACTCATTAAACAGTCTGCAAAACATCATGTACTGTTTAGGATCTTCCGTTTGTAAAGGACTGCTTACATGCATCAAATACACTAACAAATTTACAGAATATAAAATGAAACTAATAGAAACCTTGGGAGTATATTGTTGAAAGTATGCTATGTGCATGAATCAATAAAATCCAGAGACCTATCAATAACAATAATATATGGAAGCGGCCATGATAGATATGCTGTGTTTCAATTTGTAATAATGAGAATGGTTTCCAATGGCCATTTGAATTTAGGAAAATGTATACATGAATAACATAATAGCATATTGCATAAGGCATATAGCAGATTTTACATTTTAATCCTGCATTTAAAAGAGTTGTATCATGTTATATTCATGTGAAGTGGCACACAAAATGATTTATTTTTTTATGTAATAACTAGTTAGCAAAAGAAAAGTATGGAATGGGTAAAATCAGTGAAGATATCAACAAACAGAAAAGTGACTCCACTGGTGAACATCAGAATTGGCAGGGCACTTTTTTTAAAGTAATCCTTCAACTTGGTGAAATTTGAGGGTTTCACTTCAGGTCCTGCAACAAAATGCTGCCAGGATTTAGATATTTATAGATAACCCTGTGATGTTTTACTTCCACCAACAAGCTCAAACAGAACCAAAATGACCCATCGAATCCTATGGGGGTCTGTGTATTTCATACATACATTTTTCTAGTAAAATAGTTTGGTTGAAGGCTTTTGTGGTAAAACTATGGAATTTCAGCAGTTGTCACTCTTATTTAAACTGTTTGCCATTTCATGTGCCATTTTGTTTCTTCAATAAGAACATAGTAATACTGCAGTGCCATTATAGCTAATGTGGACACATTTTGAATTAAAAAGATTTCAAGAATAGTTAATGTTTGAAATCGCTTCTGTGTTACACATATGATTAACTTATATGCCAAAAAAGAATTTCACATTGTAGGTTGCTCAAGAAACTTTTGGAAAAATGTACTAAACTGTTATTTCAGGGAAGTGACCTCAATCGCACAGCTCAGAACTCAATCTGCAAATAGTAGGTTTGATTGAAATAAATAAATTGTTCTCTCTTTTGTTCTTGTGTTGGTCTATATCAGGTATCGTGCTGCACTCATGGACGAACACCGTTCACGTGAGTGTCCGTGTAGTTATGTAATGAAAAGAAAAGGGAGGGGAAAATAAGGTGCACCAACACCTGGTGCAGGTCACCAACTACGTGATGGATATAACAAGAGTATATTAAGTGTATAAACGCTCACCTGGAATTACCTCAAATTGTCATGAGGTATTCATAGAGCAATGGATCAAATCCAGTCTTTTCCTGTGAAGATCCGAGAGACCCGTTCGCTTCTTCTTCCTGATATATTGTAGTATTGTGATGTGCTTCAATGTAGATGGTACATCTGTATGTACTTGTAATCCAGAAAATACACTAATAGAAAGTGTTGTTGTCTAATGACAACTTGTAAAAAAGTACAAACACTACTGCTTTTGTTATGGCTACATAGATCACCAAAAGCATGAGAGGCTTGTCAATAAAACCAAAGTATTTATATTGGTATGTTAAAAATATAAATAGATAAAAATATATGAATATAAATCATGTCCAAGATCAATAGACCTATGTGAAAAACTGAGACATAAAATATATAGGTTGATAAATGCATTTTGCTGCTAGTTGGCTGTCTCTTCAGTATCTCAATGTCCTTTTCCATCACATGTAGTATGTTGTTATTAGTGACTTATTCCCCATGATTCACTCCACTATTTCCACAGCTAAGGGAAAGGGTTTGGAGGTGCTGCAGCTATGAGAAAGGGACTTAGGGAGGGGCGCTGTTATGGGAAAGTGTATTAGAGAGAGGAACTAGGGAAAGCAGTCTTGCGGAGGGGCACTGATTGAGTTGGTACTAGAGTGGGGGGCCAAGCGCAAATAAAAATTACAACCCCCTCTTTGGGGTAGAATCCTAATTTAGTTTTTGCACCTGGAACCTCCATTCTCTAGCTCCACCACTGCCCAAAATGTATGTCTAGGTTGGTTGTTTTTGTATTGTTTGTGACTTGAGAGTCCACAATGTATGTCTGGGGTTTGCTGTTTCTCCTTTTCAGGGTAGAAGTGCTAGTTATTTTGGAGCTGGATCATTCTTTTGAGTGAGACCAGTCTAATATAGTGCAGGATATTTCTCTGTGTAAAGGGCACAAGTGAGCAATAAAGTAGATAAGATTAGGTAACCAGGCCTATAGAACAAACCTTCCTAGGTGTTCGTTCTCAGTTTGACTACCTCTTTTTTTGCCTTTGGCTACATGCCTACCTTTACTTAGTTTTGCTGCCAGCTATCTGCATTGCTGTTGCACCTGTCCTAAGGTCTGGCTATCTGTACTACTTTATTACTGACTGTGAATGACACCTGTGCTGCCATGCTTCCAGCATAGCTTTTCTTCAGTCCTGCTGCTTTTTATCTATATTGAGCTCGCAATGAGCAGGGCTCGCAATGAACACCTTCATTGTGAGCCTATCCCCTTGTGTACTTCAATTGTCCGGCTTCGCAACGATCACCTTTGGAGCTCATCGCAAAGATCGATATATAAGTAGTGTAAAATGGCAAAAAAATTAGAGTACAGTGAATTAATAAAGTAATATGGATTAATAAATGAATATACTTTACCTATTTAAATTTAATATGCAGCAATAAATATTCTGAAGAACTAACAGTCTATTTGGATTTTCCTGCATTTGAAAATGTAGAGTTGGAGTGTTGATCATCTGAGTTGTAAGGTAGTGTTGTAAAATGGCGGCTTTTTTTTATGTGTTACTTGGCTCGCGAGTAATGGTATATTTTGTATCTGCTACATTCCTGACTAACTTGCTTTGCAAGGGACGCAGTTCTCTCGCAAAGCGTGCCGACGACTCGCAGTTTGACAACTATTATATGTGAACTACAACTGGTTTGAGATTTTGACTTCTATTACCATATTTATATAATTTTATTATTTATATGTTTTCTATTTTCCCTCTATATTCTTTTCATCTAGCTTTAGTGAGAGTGCCCTTTATATTTCTGAATCCTTTTCAAATTAACTGTTAAGTGACTGCTCTGATTCACACTTTATCCTAAAATTAACAGTCTCTTTTAAAGTTATTAAATATATGATGCTTTAACTCCTTCCTATGTTTAACACACAAATCATACACTAAAGTACTGGAACCTCTCATCTGTTTTTGCATATCAATCAGTTATCATTAAGGGTTTATTAGCAACAGAGAACCTACCAGGATAATTTTTGTTTTCTGGAATAAAACGCAAATAGGAAGAGAAATACAACACATATTTGGTTCTTGAATTATTCTTAAAATATTATTTTACTATATTTATTTTATATATCTTGCTAAAATACAGCAATACCCCGTTAGGGGGCATTTTAGCACGGGGAAGATAGGGATAGGGGAATAACTTTAAATGGACTTTGAATAAACTGCAAACATAACAGCAAGAAAAAAATAACTTATTTTTAAATACAATTTAAAGAAACATCACACTAAAAAAATTGTCTACTTTAACTGGTAGATGTTGAAGCTTCAGGCTCATTCACCAAATTGACTTTTTTTGGGACAAACTGGTCCAGGGACATTTGTCTCTGCTTTCTGCGCCTATCCAGCAGATTCTGTTAGTAAGACATTGCCCAAATAATGCTGCGTCTTACATTTCTGCTCCTCACAGCGCCCAGATAATTTACCACTACATCATAAGCTCATGGACGGAATGCAAAGTCTTGCTGTAGATCTTGGTGGACAGCTCTTTACCTTCCTTCATATCAGAGTCACTGCTGTTCTAGCCTTCCTCAATGCCCTGTTTAGCCAGTTGTTGGAGGTCCTCATTGGTCAGGTGCTCTTCTGAAGCCTGTACCAAGTCCTTTATGCCCTGGGTGTCTGCATCTCCCAGTCCAACCATTTTTACAAGTTCCATTATCTCAGTTATGATGGGCTGTTCTGGTTGCAGATCTCCACACAGCTCTGGCCATATCTTCCTCCACACAGCTTTTATGCATTGCACCTTCTTGCAGAACAAATCAATGTTAGTGATGACCAGCATGATGGTGTACTTCTTCCAGAAATTCATCATGGATTGTTTGTCCTTGATGTCTGTCTGGTAAATGAGCTGGCGGAATGTGTATCAAAGATAGTAAGCCTTGAATGTCCCAATGAACCCCTGATCCACAGGCTGTATAAGTAAAGTAGTGTTAGGTGGAATGAACACTACTTTTCACTGGGATGCAGCAAGTGAGCTCAGCCAAGTTGGTATGGTGGCCTGGAGCATTGACCGTTAACAGGAGCACTTTGGCTTCAAGTCCTTTGCTCCTGCCCCGATGGACAGAAATGCTTGCTGAACCAGTTCTTAAAGATGTCCACGGTGATCGAGACCTACTGTACAATTGCCAAGATTTTGATGTCACCGTTGGCATTCCCACCCAGAAGAAGGGTTAGTCTTTGGCCGATTTGCACTCTGATGATCTCTTCTGCTACCATGATAAGAACGTGGGGCTTGGCATTCACTCCCAGAAGAAGCCGGTCCATGTTGAACACCAATTCAGGAGGGTAATTGCCTCTATCTAGGATGTTCTTCAAATTGGCTGGAAAGGCCACAACACTTGCTGCTTCTCCCGTGATCTTTACATCGTAGAGATTGCTTCTCTTTTTGAAGTGGTGAAATCAATATCAACTGGCTGAGAAACTTTCCATCACATCTGGTGTTTGGCACTGGATATGGCGGTATATACTTCTGGCGTTTCCACATTGATGGCCTGGTCCAGAGGCATATTGCACTGTATCTCATCATCAATCCAGATTGACAAACACTTATTCATGACCTCCTGAGCATAGCATCTGGAGCGGGTAATCTTCAAAGAAGATGCAGTGCTGGTGGTTGCTGAAGACCTGATCTTTTCCTTGTTCTTCAGGATGGTGCAGATTGTGAAGGTTGGCAACTTTAATTCTGCTCCAATGTCCCCTTTCTCCAAGTGGTCCAGGACCTGCATTTTGACATCCAGAGGAATGCTCTGTTGCTTCAACTTTCCCTGGTCTTCCTTGCTCTCACTCATGTTCTGTAAAACAATACAAAAAAAAATACAATTAATGTAGATTTTATTAGATGATTAACAATTAACAACCACATTATGAGAAACAATGGAATAATGAAAATATTATGTACCTTGTCTCTGGATGTTGGAGTAGGGGGTTTCTTGTGGTAATCTCTCTCTGTTGCTGTTCTGAGTGTTAAGCGGGTCCCACAAGGAAAAAACAGCATTATCGTGAAGCAGAGTGTTCAGCGGGGATCTGCGGTACAGAATTTGAATAAGCAATAACTACAAGCCAAACATACTACCAACATGTTTAAGAGGATTCATATTTAGTGGGAATGAGCGTAAATGCAAACATTCTGGAGAAAACTACAAGAAATGCTAAATAATATGTTAGCTTCTGAAATAAAGTTAGACCCAGTAATAGTGCTGATAATGGACCTTTATAAGGTATAGGCAGAGATGGACAAAAAATAATTATACAAATATTAATTGTGGCTAGACCTGTTAAAGAGGCTCACTGGCTGCCAAGGCAAACACCAAGCATTACAAGACTAGAAATAAATAAAGGTTGTCTCTGGGTTACAGACAAGATACATTCCTGAAAACTTCTTTAGCTCAAATTTCTATGTAACTCAGAACCCTGATGAATATAGTGGCTCATATGTGATGATAATAATAATACAGTGTAATACTGTAATAATAATAATAACACCCCTGTGATGTAATAATAAGTTACATAAACCATTGTGTTCTCTCTTTTAATTCAAACAATCAGAACATCAAAACAAACATCCAAGCAACCTGTTAGTCGGGTCATCTATAAACCGGTGGCCTCCTGTATTCCGAATGGAGAAAAGTTACTTTGCTATGTTGGACCAGGGCCAATTTTATATTATTTGGAAATCATTGGCAGAATGTCATAATTTAGATTTAACAACATTTTGGTAATAATCTTCCCCTTTTATATAACGCTAAAAATAAAATATAGAGATTGAGGTGTGACATTAAAAGTTAATAAAATTGGTTGTATAATGCCAGGCCACATTTAACTATTTAGTACTGATATCTTTTATGTTTATGTATTATTATTTATTTATATTTATAATATGTATGTACATTTTTCAATAAAATATAACTTTAAATTTTTTTTATTGGAGTTTAAAGTTCTTTGACCCACATTTTATTATAAAAGGTATCAGATTGTTAGATCTTCATAAGAAAGAATATCACCAAATAACAGTTGAGTATTATATATAACTACTCATTGAAGGGGAGTTATAGTA
Source organism: Discoglossus pictus (assembly GCA_027410445.1). NCBI lineage: Eukaryota > Metazoa > Chordata > Amphibia > Anura > Alytidae > Discoglossus > Discoglossus pictus. The sequence goes on from CM050166.1 coordinate 146,421,062, forward strand.
TTAATAAAACAGAAATCTGTTCAGTCCTATTTTTTCTATATTGATTTTTGTACTTCAGTTGTGTATTTTAAACTTACCAATGTATAATTGTAGATATATTGTACTCCATAAAAGTGCTCATCTTCTATACTCTATGCAATTTATATTTTGTGTGTTTTATGTGTGTGTTTTTTCCTAATATGAAAGAAATGATTAAATATGTAGTGGTACATAAAATTTACCAATAGTAAAGCGTAAAATGTTATTTTAAAAACCTGACACAGTAAAAAATATATAATGAAATCCAGATGGCAGCAAATTGCTGGCTGGCTGTGCCAGCAGCAGTTACAGTGTAAGTGTAAGTTGAATTAGCATCACTTGGCATTATTAAGTCTGCAATTTAAAACTGTTTTCCTAAAACATGTGAGTTGACTTCCTGTAATGCGTGAACATATGGAACATATTACGGTAGCAAATAAATATTTTAAGTTCCTGAAATAAAAATCAAACTGATATGTTGAAAAAATATTATTAGCCCACTGAGATAGTATTAAAAATGAATTATTAGAATTACCATGTTTCCAAAGTGGTATATGGAAATATAAAAAGAAAGTGGAAATTATCTTTTTAAGTTCAATATTATTATACTAATTACTACACATTTTGCTGTATAGATTATTAAGTATGCATACTGTGCCAGAATAAGTCATTTTAACACAGATTGCACATCTGATTATTCTTGCCAGATAAAACAATAGTAGTGTTATCATAAGGTTACTCAGATCTAAGAAGTTTACAACACACTCAATCCGTTCACAATGTACCAGATTGGACAATAAGGTCTGGTATAGCACCTCTGTATATAATAAACACATCTTTTCTTAATAGTCAAGAATGGTTAAGATTATGAATTAGCAAGTCAGTCTATAAACAGAGTAGTCTGGCTTAGCAACACCACTCATGATAAAGTACAGTATGTCATCCAGAATTACAACATAGACAGCCTTATTAAATTGCGATTCGGCAAATTGAAAAGGGCACTATAAAAGCACATAGCATATTTTTTTACAGACGTTTTTAGTTAGTCTAAAAGCAAGGTCTTCGCTAACTAAAAACTTCCGTAAAAAAAATATGCTATGTGCTGAAATAGAGCCCTTTTAAATTTGCCAAATCACAATTTAATAAGGGTGATAATCTATAGGTAAGATATAACACAGTGAAGTGTAGTGCTGTGACAACTAACACAGTTGGAGTTGGAGTTGGAGGTGGAGGAGTTGGAGTTGGAGTTGGAGGTTAGATTCTAGCATTAAGTGTGGCCGGTTAGAGTAAGTGATTTATTTATATTTGTAATATACATATTATTATATATTTAAACTTTTACATTGTCTACATATACAATTATTATTCTCATATACACATATAGGCCATCCCATAAATCCCAGCTACCCTTTATCCCATACCCATGCCACTCTTATATATAACTCATACCCACACCCAACACATAGCTAAACTACCCATAGCCCCATACACATAGCTACGTGTCATAAACGCCATCTTCTAAGCACATTCCCCTTGCATCCCACACCCACACTCAAAACATTTAAAGATACACATAGCAAATGCTTGTTTTCTATCAAAAACATCAACACAATGTTAATAATTTCATCACATGAGTGGAAGTTGTTAGGGAGTTTTATTTTTGTCTCAGGTGTAGGGAGGAAATGAGGGTAGATAATGTAGAGGAGGATTGGGGAGTAGAGATGGAGCAAAGGGTACCCTTGGGAGTGGAAGGAATGGGAGTGAGATATTGCAGTTCGGAGAGGAGAGGAATGGACTGTAAAAGGGAGAGGAAGCCAGAGAGCAGAGGATGGTGGAGAGAGAGGTGGCATTGACTAGAGAGGCACACAAGCTGCAGGGAGAAAGAGAAATAGGAGGCTGGAATTAGTGGGGTAGAATGTGGCAGTAATCACCTGGGCAATATCAGAGAGCAGCTGATCGCCAGGCATAGTCAGGGTAAAAGAGACTGAAAAATACACATAGGTACTCGAAATATACCATTGATGATCCGTGTGGCATGTATGCAAGGTAAAAGTTAGTGATGTGAGAGCAGGAGTGCAACAGATGGCAGTTCCCCATTGGTGTTCAATTATAAATAATGGGAGGAGTTTCTGTGTTAAAGGATGTCCATGGCCGCATCAGTTGGAATTGATGAAACTGTGTACATTGATATGCCTGAAACCCTTCTAGATATGCATCATATTTCAGTACTAACATGCAGCAAAACTGTACATCACATTAATATCATGTTGTTAATATGTAAACTACATCTTGCTGACATTGCCTACATCACAATGCATTTGGATGTTTCACTGATATACTGCCAGCTACAAAAGATACATCCAATCATGGGGCCATCAGTGTCTACTAATGTTGCCTTGACAGGCACATCAATATATGTGACTAGCGACTTGCCCGTCAAAAAATGACGGTCAATAAAAATTAAATGTTGTGAAATTTGTTTTCAACACAAAATGAGTCAGCTACATTTGTCCCTTTTTTTTTTTCTAAAAATCAAAACACATTCATTTTTTTAACTTTTTATTTTTTTAACTTTCAACTTATATTTCACAAACATGAAAGTTTGTAACATGCAAATTGTATATGAAACATTCGTTCAACATTTTGTTAACAATACTAACACTTTTCAATACATATTTATCACAGAGTAACTGCAGACTATATTAACTTAGTGTAAGTAAATTGTTTTAACAATAACATGCTTTTTATCATTTGTAACATATTTGTTAAACTCTTCTTAAACTAAATTGGCATTGAATCCAGAGGAAGGCAAACAATAAAAAAACCCTATTGAAACTTGTCCAATTGTATCAAAGAGGGAAAAAAATAATTCCTTCCTGACCCCATTAACTGGCGATCGGATTTCTCCCTGAATCAATACTTTGTCTTTAAATAATACATTTCCAATTATTATGAAGTGCTTCAACTTTATACTAACAATACATGTTTGACTATACCACATATATATTTAACAAACTTTTTTAAAAATTCAAAAAACACATATTTAACATCTGAAATTGTAACATCAAACAATAACATTTAACTCTTGTAAATGCTGAAAAATTCAGTTAATTGTTTTGTGGGGCCAATCATGTTAATATGAAACTTTGAACCCATTCCAATCTGTTTAAGGATATTTTACTGTTGTTTTTGTTTATTTTTTTTGTGTTTTTTTTTTCAGTTTGTCCATTCTGCAAATATCACATAGATTTTCATAAGTGAAATAGTGGTCCCCTATTTAAAGAGTCCCAGAGTACTTTAAGTTTGTCATGGAAGTCAAACCACTGTTCTTTTTTTTTTTTTGTCCATTGTTTATCTGTTTTACTTTAAATATTGTTTTTGTGCAATCATATTGAGTACCATAAAATGTTGGCATTAAAATGAAACCATTGTCCTCAATCTTTCCAACACCTCATAGTAGACAATGTTTTTGGTGTAAACACATCCATCGTCCAATAAATGACCTTGAGTTTCGTTTTCTTCAACATGCACTTTAATTTCTTTTGGATTAGTGCACCTTGAAAAAGCCACATAGAGTTGTCCATGTACAAAAACTGGTTCCTTTAAAAAAATCCCAACTGACTTAAAAGTTTGTCCTTGGGATTTATTGATGGTCATGGCAAATGCCATGATAACTGGAAATTGTCTCAGTTGAAGGACAAAGGGCAAACCACTCTCACTTGGAGCTAAATCAATTCTTGGTATAAAAACTCATTCACCTTTATGGGTACCAGTTATAATTTCTGCATGTATAAAATGATCTTTTATCTCATGCACAATGAATCGGGTCCCATTACAAAGTCCTTTTTTTGGATTCATATTTTGCAATAACATGACAATTGCGCCTTTTTTCAATTGTAAAATATGTGGGGGCATTCCAGATGGTGTTAACGAATTAATAAATTTGATACTAAAATTTGATTCACTGTCTTTATCATCTGACAGAAAAGAATCTGCACTGTAATAATTATTTTGTAGTGCATTGATGTATTTTAAAATTTCGTTATTTACATTCAAGGCATCGATATTTTTTGATGTTAATATCACTTTGTTTGCAATGTCTGAGTAATCCTCATTATTAAGAGTGTTTAGAAATATGGCTGATATGAGTGATTCATTGCAAACCATTTCTGATGGAATTTCAATGGTATCATTTGGTAAATGCTGTATTTCTGGATGTTTTCCATCTCCGATTTTAATGAGCCAGTCATTGAATTCATTTTGGCCTTCAGATCTCATATTTAATTCTAATTTGAGATGTGTAAATATTTGCCACAGTTTACTGGTCTTGATACATGTTTCAATGATCTCCGTTCTATTTCCGTGTGGCACAACAGGTAATGTTTGCCTAAAATCTCCTCCTAACAGCATCACCTTTCCACCAAATGGCAACTTATTATCCATCACTTCTTTTAAAAATCTGTCAATACATTGCAATGCATGACATGATATCATTGTTGCTTCGTCTATGATAATTAGTTTACATAGTTTAAATGTTTTTGCTTGTAAGGAATTCAATCAAATAGCTGACACTGATGTTTCCAAAATGGGAACTGGCAGCTTAAATCCACTATGCACAGTTCTCTCACCATCTAACAAAAGTGCAGCAATTCCAGTTGTTGCAAATGGCATAGCTATCTGACCCTGTGATCGAATAAAACTCATCAAACAATTGTACAGATAAGTTTTTCCTGATCCACCTGGGCCGTCTAGATAGAAATACCGGTCTTTGACCATTTCATCATCTGTAGCATTTGTGATGGCATGAAATGCTTCTAACTGTAAAGTACTTAAAGTTGCCAGTTTTTCTTGGGTTTTTTGTTTTTGAAGCTCAGTGTCATAATCATCAAAATTGATATCATCTATAAGTCCTGCATCTGGTAAATTAAAACTTGCACAATTTAATCCATGAGCCAACAATATTTTTTGGATTTCCATCAATGTTTTTAACAGAGCTATTGGTTCTCTGTAACGTTTCAAGAAATCTTCTGACATGTTTAATTTAAATGTTTCCCACAAAGTGAAAGAATCAGGTACATTGCAAAATATACAAATGAATGCAAATTTTTGTCTCATTTGCTTAGGCATTTGACATAGTGCTGCTTCTTCCAGACACCTCTCCCATTCTGTATCATCAGCTATGAAATTTTGATGTCTTGCAGCTAATAGGAATGTATCATAAACTATGTCATTCACTGTACGTAAATGCTCAAAACTCTGTGCACCGGGAACATGTAGCAGAAGTAATCTTAAGCTGAAACGTTCAATGTCCCTTGGACTGACGGTATAAATGCGTTGTATAATTTTATGTGCATCTTTTCTTCGTTGTCGCCATAGACCATTTAAAAATACATAGTGATATGGTATCTCTATGTATAAAAATTGTCTGGCCTGCGTATCCTGACAGTTTAATTTAAACCATGCAGTAAAGCAAACCAATTGACTTTGAGGCAAATGTACAGCTAAACGATAGATAGCATGTGACCGATCATGCATCTCAAATTTCAAAAGGCACCACATTGCTTCAGGAGCACTCACATACAGAGCATATAAATAATTTGATAGTTCATCATGTAAAATTGGATTTTCGTTTTCATTTGCAGCACCTTGTACAACAACAGTAGCTGCGTCATATCCTTTGTATATATATTTATACACATACTTAATTGATTTAATGGAAGTGCAAGCTTCCACATTGATGTGTGCATTGTACTTGATGAGCAAATGTGGATTGTATGGAACGACAAATCTATTATCAACCTTTTGACCACGGATAATAGCTGTGTGTCCTTGTGTTCTTATATACAAAGGATATCCATCACAATTTGCATAATTTTGCATTTGAAATTGTTTTGGAAATTCTTTAGTACATTTTTTAATTTCCATACATGGTGAAATAGGATTCATCTCTCCACATGGGCCATGAATCATTCTATGTGTAACAATCTCCCAAAGTTTTGTATATTTTTCTTGGTCTGGCAATTGTGCGGAAATTACTGAATCCACTCTCTCTGTAGTGTTCAACTTATCTTTTTCCTGCAGTATTAAAAGTATGTGAGCATGTGGCAATCCTCTTTTTTGAAATTCAATGGTGTAAACAAAAGCCACACATTGTACAAATAAGTGTGCTTTAGTGATATCATGTATTAATGAATTGAGTTTGATTTTGAATACTCTTGCCACTAAATCTGGTCGGTCAGAAGTAGTTTGTCCCAGATTCAAATTTTCCTTGATCTCTGGCCATTGTGGATTACATGTGAATGTAATAAATAAATCTGGTTTTACAAATTTTGTAACAATAGCCATGGCATCATTATACCTTTCTCGCATATTGCGAGGAGATCCTTGGAAAGAGGATGGCAACATAATTGCTCTTCCAGCTGGAATGTCTCTGTTGGAAGCTAAATCTGCCACATAATCCATTAATCCACAATACTGTTCTACTCGTAATTTATTTTGTTGATATTTAATAAAATTTAGATTATTGGCTTCAACTTGTAAATATGAATCAATAATCCATTGTTGAGTGAGTTTGCCTCCATGTAAAATTGGATTAAAACAATCACGGATAGCAGTTTGTGCCACTTTATATTCCAGCATGGAAATATTAGATCGAATACGAAGTTTAGTATTGGGATAACTTTCCAATTGTAATTTTGGTTCCCATCCAGGTTCCCCATTTTGAAAGAAAATGGGATATGTCATTGGATCTAAATTACAGCTTAATATATTGATGTTGATATATTCTAATATCCCGCTGAAAAGGTCGTTCACCATCTTCATTTTTAAACACCATGGCAACCTCATTTACAGTAGGTAAATTATATCTTCTTTGATCAGTGTTGCGATCTCTTTTTAACACCATATTTACTCTTGATGTAGGCAATTGATGTATTTCAGCATGTTCCTGTTGTTCTTTTTCAAGCTGTGCTAATTGTTTGTATGCTTGACTATATGGGGGTTTTTGCATAATTTGATCCAGCTGTTCAAAGACTATGTTCAAACACTGTCTATTTTCTGGAAGTGTCATTCTTTGTTCCACAGCTTCCATCGTATCTAAGACATATAACTGTGCAAATTTCCTTTGCTCTCCTTCTTGTGGGTGTAAATTTGAAGTTCGGTGGTATATTTGACCTTGAACTCTGAAACAGTAAGGACCATGTCCTGGTACATTTTCTGCTAATGTTGCACCCATTGAGGCAAATGAAATTGCACTGTTATAAGACCTTATGTTTTGTTTGAAATTATTATAATTTGGAAATGTTGGATCGCTCATTATGCATTCTAAATAATATGGAAATGGGTGTCTTAGTAGAAGTTTCACATTTCCTTTCTGACAGCAACTAAGGAAATTTCCGTCAGTAGGTCTTTCCTTTATAAAATGATAGGTCCCACAAAACTGACAAACCACATTAAGTAACCCACAATAATGAGTATCTACTTGTACTGCAGTAGTAAACACATTGTCATGCATTTCTTCAACATAGACATCAGACCTACTTTCTATATGTACATTGTTTTCTTGTGTGTCTACATTTAAGTCATTCTGCAAAATAGAATCATTGGACAATGGTTCACAGAGATGTTTTTGTTTACTTTTACGTTTCTTGGTAGCCCCAACACACTCACTTGCGGCTTTCTTACTCATCTTTCTTTTATTTAAAAGTCTCTGTCAATCTTCTTATTGCAAGCGTTGTGAAGTTTCCGGTGTCTGAGCATCTCTCCACCTTTGCTTCCTTTCCCTTGCCAATCTTCCTTTGCGTTCAATTTTGTCTTCTCCATTCTCCGCCATTTTAATCTGTAATTGTAAATAGAAATGTAATTATTGTTTGTTCTTTGTTTTGTATACATTTTTGTTTTCCTTTTTGTACTGTTCCATTAAAGTAGATGAATAAACTAATCATGCATTTTAAAATGTTGCACTTTAGACTGAAAGAAATGAAACCATTTTTCAAAGTATTTTATTGACATATATTAAATAGGAAATAGCTGCACATATCTATATTTATATTATTAATCCTTCAATTCCCTTCCTTCTTGATTGAATTCACAGCATACCATCAATTTCTTTTTTTGCAAGTCTTGTAAGCTTCTTATTTTTTTAAATATTATTTTTAATTAGTATTGTCTTTTCAACTTTTTTCAAGTTATGCCTAAATATCATACGTTAATGACTCAATAAGTACTCTCCATTTTCCCCAAATATAATATAGCCTTTTTCTATGCATCACTACAAAATTAAATTGTATACCTCTGAAGATGATGTTGATGTTGTTCAAAGGCTGCAAACGTCACGCTGTGTGTTTATTCCCTTGCAGATCCAAAGAAACTGTAAAATCAAATTGAGAATATTTTTAATCTTTTGCTTTATCGATATCATTAAATGAACATCAACAGACATATATTTGGCTACATTAAAAACCTAAAATCATATTTTTTAATATCTTGCTGTAGTAATATAATTCAAATTCTGTACCAGTCAAAATTATCCTTATGATGTTCAATGTGTCCGAACGTCACTATCTCTGTTCATTCAGCTACAGTTCACTGCAATTATAAAAAATAGTAAAATTAATGTATAATATGTTGCTTCATCTGTATCAATCAATGAGGCTTAACATACATATTTTTGCATAGATTAAAAACATGAAATAAATATATCAATCAATCAGCATGAACACACATATGTAAGCATAGATTAAAAACATACACTCAATATTACTGTTAGTCTTTAAATAATTCTCAATTAATCTGTATTAATCTTAAATTAATGTCTGACTAAATATAACATCAAGACGTAAGCATGAGTCTATTCCCTTTTATTTTGTTTGAGGGGTATTTTAAAATGAGTATGTTACAACTGAATTATTAAAATAATGTACATTACTAATGAAATAAGAATCAATTAATGTTCAATAATATTAAAGTAATGTGTGACTAAATCTAACATCAAGATGTAAGCATGAGTATATAGCCTTTTTTTTTTTGGTTTATTTTATACTAAATATCTAAGAACTGAATTATTTAAATAATGTACATTAATAATTAATTAATTAACGTGTTCCTTTTTTTATGCACATTCTTAAACGTTAACCTTTTTTGATATTAATGATTAGTAATGATTAATTAATTAATTAAATAAAGTACATTATGAATGTAATTTATAATTCTTTCACACAGGTAATCACGATATATAACAAATTAATTATTAAATTAATGTACATTAATAATTAATGAATCAATGTGTTGCTTTTTTATTCACATTCTTAAACGTTAACTAATTTTGATATTAATGATTAATTAATTAATGTACATTATGAATGTTATTAACAATTGTTTCACTCAGGTAAGCACAATATTATTTTTCTATTAATTACATTTTCTATTTTTGATTTATTAAGTAAGTACCAATTTACTAATTAATAATTATAAATGATATTTACCTTTTTTTAATGTAATATTGCTGAAGCAGTTTCCTGAAGAGCTAACCATCTCTTGAGATTTTCAGGCATCAGAAAACGTCCAGTCAGACTGTCATCACTTGAGGAGAAAGTGTCAGTTATGTGTCAAGTGTGCCCTATATATAGGCTTTGTGCGCGAGACAAATGCATTGTTTTAGGCGGGAAATCTGCTGTTCCGCGAGACAAATGCGTTGTTTTAGGCGGGAAATCCGATGTGGCGCGAGACAAAGGCGGGAAATCTGTGTTAATGCGTAAATCTGTAATTGCGTTTCGTAAAATGTACTCGCTACTGTCTTTTTTTACTCATTGTGCGGTTAATGCACATCCTTTGTCTCGTTGTTTTTCAAGCAAATACGTCTGTGGCTGTGTTTTACGCAGTTCGTAGTAGTATAGCCTCGTTTTCATTTTTTTCGGCGGCCATTTTTTTCTCGCTTACCCGATTTTCAATCTTTGTAACTCGTCTAAATCGATGTAAATTGGAGTTCCAACTCACTCCCAGAGGTCCTGTCTGGATCCCCATGCTGTAAGTGACCTTTTTTTTTTTTTTTGTGTGTGTATTTAGTGTTTTTTTAATTGTTTTGGTTCCGCCGCTTATCTCGTAATTTTTTTCATCTCGTATTTTTTTTCTAAGTCCTGCGTCTTGTGTTAAAAAGTGCTACGGTTTAACGTAACAGTGCTTGGGTTTAACAGCTCGCCTCGCTACTCGAGGCTCGCCTGCAATGAGCGCCTGCGGCGCACATGGCCACAGTGCTACGGTTTAATGGCTAAGTCGTACGATCGGCAAAGTGGTGCGGTTTAACGGCTCGTCTCGCTGCGCGAGGCTTGCCGGGCAATGAGTGCCTGCGGCGCTCATCGCAAAGTCGTACGATCGGCAAAGTGGTACGGTTTAACGCAACACAACATATGAATGTATAAATTCACTTAAAGAGATTACTACTGATTGAAATGCATTAGTAACATCTGGACAAAATGTTTTCATTGGACCTAGGGAATACATTCTATCCCAAGCTTTTTATCTTGAAGTTCATTTTCAGTTCACTATCTTAGGAAGCATATGCATACATAAATTTTTGTTTATGACAATGTTATTACACTTTATCACACTCTGCCTTCAAGCTATACATCCAGACACAAAACAACCTGTAAAGCTACTTAATATATTTATTAAATATATCTATATCTAATTTTACAGTTTTATGTATAAATTGTACAGACTTTCTGGTAGATTTGTATTTATACATAATGATTCAGTTTTGGTTAGTAATAATGGTTCTTTTTTTCTAGCTGCAATCTTTACTTCAGATTTTAAAATGGAAAACTAAAAACCAACAACTTGCTCCAAGTAAATTCCATCCATCAGTGCTTTTGCTTAGTAGAACTCATACTTTCTCTCTAGAGACCAGATACATTAATTGCCCTCAGTAAGGCAAAGAAAAACTTTAAAACAATTAAAATGAATACACCTGTAGATGCCTTTTCAGTGGAAGCATTTAGTAATGTCAATGCGCTTGTCTTTAGGGACTCTAAAACAAATTTTTCCTTTTATGTGTAGCCTCATGACACTTGTATTAAATGGCAGTATCTGCTGATTCTCACTATGAGAACCCATATTTAACAGCTTTTATTATGCATTTGAGAAAATATATTCTTATCACAAATATGTTTTAAAAGATGAAAACATTCAAATAAGCATTGATGAGCTTTATTGTTATAAATATGTGATAGTTTTACAGTGGAATGCATAACTGAAACATGAAAAAAATTAGAATAAGAATCAGAATTTATAAGGTTTATGTAATTGTTTGGCCCAAGGCAAAAGTAATACATTTTGAGATTTAAGTACCATTGGGGTTTATAGAATGAATACATCTGCATCATTGTATTAAAATGTTCCATAGTGTAATAAATACAACTCACAGTAGTGCAAGAACTCCTTCATGAAAAAATATTGATAGTTGTTAAATACTGAAGGGATGATATTTTAAATTGTATATGTCTAGTTTATTATTATTATTATCTTTATTTATATCGCGCCAACATATTCCGTAGCGCTGTACAGGGGTTGAGTACATAGCAGAAAACAAATTAAACACCTTGTAAAGAATGGAGGGCCCTGTTTTTGAGCATAAAATCAAATGTACATAGAGCTTGTTTCCAAGGCCTGACACAAGATTGAAAACTCGCAAACTTTGTAGCTAATCCACATGTGTCCACAATATTGTTCACTGCTTGGCCTAGGAAATCTATTTTTAACTTTAAAATACATGAATCTGTACTATATGTTAGTTGTATCATTTGCAATTTAAGAATGAACATAATCATAAGACTGTTAGTGCTTATCCTCATGGCAATGTTATACCGTGTAATGTCCTAGTAGAAGCTAAATGTTATAATTATTCATTGATCTTTAATAAAATACCAATTAAATAAATTCAGAAAATAAATATTGAATATTAAACTTGTTTTCAAACATCAACTTTTAAACCTCCAGTTGAGCTGCTTGCCTCCTTGCTAATGAAGTCATATAAGCCCCCTATTCAATTGAGCAGTTCTTGTTTACTGGAGCCCGCAATGTAGCCCGTAAACTCATTTGCTATTCAGTTAGCGTCTTTTAGCGAGCCGCAAACAATCTATGGGTTACAGGCTGAAATTCCCTGCGGTTATCAAAATCAGATCTAACAACCCATCTAAGCCTTTGCTCTTTCAAGCCTGCAAAAGTTACAATTGCTAAAATCAGAAATCGCTATTCAATTGCTACAATTCCTTAAGCCCGCAAATGTTGTCACACCCTTAAATGGCAAATGTAAAAGAAAATCCTACGGGTACCAGATAGAACTCGCAATCTGGCTAAACACCTGTTTGTAGCACTGTAAAGGCAAAAAAATAATCAATATTGCACTTTTAAAGAAGGGGAAAGCTATGATAGACATTAGAATGAATTGCACAACAGTCTCAAGCTTGCAAATCTGCAATAGAAAATAATTTTTTTTATGTTGCATTTTGGTTTCATATCAATCTCGGATATCAATGAGTTAATACATAAGACCACCCATATGGACTGAAACAGTATTGTCGTTCATTTTTTATATTTTGTACATTGCCGAATTGCGAGTCTGATCACATTTGATTGCTTAACTGATCATGATCACGCTCTGAAATGCTTCATATGATTGCATGGTTTACGTTTTTGCCTTTCGGCCCGTAAATTGCAGGCTTGTTTAATTAAATCGCTCTGTAATTGTAGCAAATTTCAAGCCTACAGACATACAGCCTGTATGATGTAATCTGCGGGCTTGCAATTGAAAAAGGCTCTAGGTTAGCTTATGTATGGACTGGAGCAGATCTCAAGACTTGGGATTTTATTGCATGGCTCCCATAGAAAATCTTATGAGTGAATAGTTCACGTGAGCACTAATGTAGCTATTATATTCCACCTGCAGCAAAGCCATATAAGTGATTTCTATGAATTAAATGTTTCCTGCTTTTAATGGACATCATGGATACATTAGCCAGCTCTCGATCCATGAGCAGATATTTACTGCAATTCCTGTATCCCTTAGTTTGCTCAAAAGTCTCCCATGAGGCACTGTATCAAAAGCCTCTGCAAAATCCAAAAAGACTACATCCACTGAGTTGCCCTGATCCAAGTTCCTACTAACCTCCTCATAGAAACTAATTAGATTTGTCTGACATGACCTATCCTTCATAAATCCGTGTTGACTGCTACCTGTGATCTTGTTCAAATAGACATATTCTTGTATTCTGTCCCTTATTAACCCTTCTAAAAGCTTTCCAACTACAGATGTGAGGCTCACTGGTCTATAATTCCCCAGATTTGTTCTTGCTCCCTTCTTAAATATAGGTATCACCTATGCTTTTCTCCAGTCATCTGGTAGAGACCCTGTGGTGAGTGAGTCTTGAAATATTAGATATAATGCTTTCGCTATTACAGAACCCAGCTTCCTCTGTATCCTTGGATGTATTCCATCAGGACCAGGGGATTTATTAACATTTATTTTCTCCAATCTCTTTTGGATTTCTTCCTGCGTTAACCAATTATTTAGTGATGGTAGTGTAGCCCCATTTTGTTGCGGTGTCCCAACCACTGGTACCTCCCTTGTGTATACCGACGAAAATAACCTATTTAGCTCATCTGCCTTTTCCTGGTCACTAATTATCAGACAGACTGTGTCAAATTGTAATGTTCCTATAGCTTCCTTCCTCGCCTTCTTCCAATTAAGATATTGAAATTTGTTTTTAGGGTTAGTCTTACTTTCCTTTGCAACTGACTTCTCATTTTCTATTTTAGCCAGTTTAATAGTCCTTTTCTAAGCCTTGTTGATTTCCTCATAGTCACATAAAGCTGCCTCTGTTCCCTCCTTCTTGTATAATTTTAATGCATGTTTCTTTTTCCTTATCATGATCTTAATGTCATTGTTAAGCCACATGGGATGTGATTAACTCCTATTTTTTTATTTCCACATGGCACATGCCAATGAGTATGTTTATTTAGTACGGTTTTGAAGGCTGTCCATTTATTTTCAGTATTTTTCCCTGTAAGTTCTTTGTCCCAGTCTATATATAGTATTGCTGCCCTTAGCCCATTAAAGTTAGCCCTTTTAAAATTTTGAGTTTTTTGTTGACAACTCTGTTTTTTGTATTCAATCTCAAATGAGACTGTGTTGTGATCACTGCTCCCCAAGGGTTCTCCTATTTTAACATGTGATATTATATCAATATTACTTGAGATGACTAAATCCAAGATGGCCCCATTTCTAGTAGGTTCTTGTATTACCTGGGCCAGATAATGATCCCTGAGTGTACTCAAGAACCTGCTTCCATTAGCTGAGCTGCTGGTCTCATTTATCCAGTTTATTTAAAGGTAATTAAAGTCTCCCATTAAAAGAACTTGCATGTGCTTAGCTGCATTTCCAATGTGTAACAATAATTGTATTACCGCACTTTCAATTAAATTTGGGGGTTTATAGCATACTCCCACCAATATGTGTTTAGAATTAGCTCCTCCACTATTTAGCTCAATCCACAAAGAGTCAATGTTGCAGTTAGTTCCAGCATAAATATCTTCTCTGACTATAGGCTTAAATTCAGGCTTAACATACAGACAGATCCCTCCTCCTCTTTTACCATTTCCCCTATCTTTCCTAAATAGGTTATAACCATCCAGATTAACAGTCCAGTCATGAGATTCATCCCACCATGTTTCAGTAATGCCCATTTTCCCAGGCAAACTTCTTGCATTAGCACGCATACACTTTATGTTGCTATGGCTCTGCCATTGTTAAGTGCTTGACACTGCATTTGAGGCCCCTATTAATACCTCCCTACTGTCTATTTTAACCCTTCCCCTTCTCCTCTCCCAGGGGTAACTAATTAATTCCTTTCCCTCTCTACCCTTTCTACTCCATTACTTCTATCTGGTCCCTCCCCCCCACCTACAAGTTTAAAGACTCCCCCAGCCATTCCCCTTGCACAAAAGCTCCCTCATCATTAAGGTGCAATCCATCCCTGCTATAGATATTGTACCCAAGTGAGAAGTCAGCCCAGTGCTCTAAAAACCCCAAACCCTCTGCACTGCATCACTTTTTTAGCCAGTAGAACTGTTCTCCCGGCTGTTAGAGGGAACAGCTCTACCTGGCATTGCCATTCCTGAATGGACATCCCCAACAGTTTCACTCATTCTGGCAAATCTGTTGGTGTTTGCCAACTCAGAACTGGCCCGCCTCTTCCTGATCCCCCTGATTCCCCTTCTAACTGTAACCCAGCTACCTCCTTGGACATCCTCACTAACCCCAGCTTGTTATCAGAATACTAATGGCCAGACATCACTTAAGTGATTGATCCCAAAGGGCAGCAGTTCATTTTTCTTATGCATTTACTCAATCCCATCAGTGTACTACCAATACCAACAATGATATCATTATCACTGAGGAAGCCATCAGCAAAACGGAGGAATGCATTTGATGAAGTGTATTTACACATTAATATCATCTCCCACACCTCAAAGAAAGTGGAGACATAATTTTTGTGCACCAACCTATCAAAGTTTTTATAGGTTTTAAATATAGGTTTTAAATCTTTTAGAGTTTGTTTTTACTTTTTATTTTTCTTTGTTTTATCCGTTGTATATGACATACACCAAAGACGGACTACTGTGTATATTTTATCTGCGGCATTCTATGAATAAAACCTGTTTATCAACCCTGGTTTCCATCTCATTGATTTGAAGGATCCATGGCTGTTTAGACACTATCATTACAGCAAAACCGCAACATCAACAGGTGGCCATATCCACAGTACTATTCTACCTCACTGCCACCAGGATTTTTGCACTGTGAGAACAGATCTGAATAGCAACTAGCCAATTGATAGATACATAGCATCTATCTATCTGTCCGCCATCAGTACAGTGTATATATAAATAACATTTCTACATAAGAGAGACAAACACTGAGAGCATCAGACCAAACATTACCCCATAACATTGGGACTACTGAACTCTTTTTCCACTCCACCTTTGCATTTCTCTTTGTCGGACACTGACGTGAACAGAACCCCAAGAAAAGCTGCAGATGCCAGTTCACACCAATAGAAGCCAAAGCATTGCCTGAACCTGAAGCAGGGAATCACCATACCTGACATCCCAGTCCGGACCACCTCCAGACAGGGGTAAGAAAGAACATCCAGTAGGACTAAACATAAGAACCTACTACAAATACATTGATCATCTTACCAACACACCTATCCTGCTCTACGCCTAAGTTGGGGACACACACCCGACATCCTATTCCACTTTTAACTTAGAAGTAGAACTGGGAAGTATTGTCTCCTTTTTGCTGATAACATTAAGTTGTGCAAGGTAATTAAATCAGAAAATTATCTACTTTTCCTCCAAAATAATTTTCATAAAATTGAGGAATGGGCATCTAAATGAATAAATGTAAAGTTATGCATCTGGGAAAGAAAAATAGCCATGCAATTTATAATCTTAATGGAGCAAATATAGGGGTATCAGATATTGAAAGGTATTTGGGAGTGCTTGTGGACAACCACCTAGGTAACAGTGCTCAAAGCCAAGCAGCAGCTGCAAAGGCAAATAAAATATTAGCATGTATTAGGAAGGGTATAGAAGCAAAGGAGGCAAATATAATTCTGCCACTATACAAATCTCTAGTACGCCCTCTTTTGGAATATGGAGTACAATTTTGGGCACCACTTCATAAAAATAAAATTTTAGAGCTGGAAAAGGTACAGAGAAGGGCAACAAAACTAATAAGGGGAATGGAGGGGCTAAGTTATGTAAAAAGACTAACCAAATTAAGCTTATTTTCTTTAGAGAAAAGCCGTCTAAGAGGAGATATGATTACCTTATATAAATACATCCACGGTCAGTATAAAGATGTGTCAAGGGAGCTTTTTGTGCTGAGAGGTTTTTAACTGACAAGATGACATCCCTTGAGGTTAGAAGTAAAAAGATTCCACCTTAAAGAAAGAAAAGGCTTGTTAATCTGTGGAATTCTCTACCAGAGGAGGTGGTGACAACGGATTTGAAAGATAATTTTAAAAGGGCACTGGATTTATTTCAAATTAAAAAGAGAATTCAGTGTTATCCTGAGAGAATGTATTGATCCAGGGAGGATTCCCATCACCAGTATCTGGGGTCAGGAAGGAATTAATTTGTTTTTCCTTTGAGTTTCACTTGTTTTTTTTCTGTTTGCCTTCCTCTGGATCAATTAATTATTAGTTAAAAATAATGATAATAATTAATTGTTAATTAATAATTAATTAACAATTAATTAACAACTAATTATTTAATAACTAATCTGCATATTGCAGATCAGAGGAGATCTTAACAGGTTGAACTGATGGACTGAAAGTCTTTTTTCAAACTAAATTACTAAGTAAGTATGTAAATGCCATATGATATTTAATACAAATAAATGTAAAGTTACGCATTTGAGAAGGAAAAATAGCCATTCAATGTATAATCTTAATGAAGCAAATCTAAGGTTATCTGATATTGAAAGGGTTTGGGAGTGCTTGTGGACAACCATCTCGGTAACAGTGCTCAATGAAAAGCAGCAGCTGCAAAGGCAAACAACTATTAGCATGTATTAAGAAGGGCATAGAAGCAAGGGAAGCAAATATAATTCTTCCAGTATACAAATCCCTAGTAAAGCCGTATTTGGAATATGGATTACAGTTTTAGGCACCACTTCATAAAAAGGCCATTTTAGAGATGGAAAAAGTTAAAGAACAGCAACAAAATCAATAAGGGGAATGGAGGGGCTACGTTATGAAGAAAGACTAAACAAATTAATATTTTCTCTGGAAAAAAGGCATCTAAGAGGGATTGATTACCTTATATAAATACATCCAGGGTCAATATAAAGCTTTGTCAAGTGAACATTTTGCCCCAAGATGTTTCCAACTGACAAGAGGACATCCTTTGAGGTTAGAAGTAAAAATAATCCACCTTAAAGAAAGAAAAGGGTTCATTACAGCAAGGGTGGTTAAACTGTGGAATTTTCTACCAAAGTAGGTGATGACAGCAGTTTCAATAGTAATCTTTAAAAAGGGATTGGATATCATTTTAAATAAAAATGGCATTCAGGGTTATTCTGGATCATTAGAGAGGAAGTATTGATTCAGGGAGGAATCCGATCACCAGTATCTGGGGTACAGGAAGGAAGAAAAAAAAATCCACTTCTGAGACAATTGGCAAAGTTTCACTGTTTTTTTTCTGTTTGCCTTCATCTGGATCAATTAACAATTAATCTGCATTTTGCAGATCAGAGGAGATCTAAAAAGATTGAACTTTATGGACTAAAATATTTTTTTCAACCTCCATTACTATGTAACTATGCGAGTGGCAAGAGGCTCAACAGCCAATGTGACCTTGGTCAGTTGAGCACTTGAGGAAGAAACGCTACTATACACTTGTGATACGTACAAAATGATGCAATAACACAATGAAAATGATGAAAATAGCAACGTATATATGCGTATATGGAGATAATATCCAAATGGTTAGTACCATATGTGATACAAAGAAATTGTTGGTATTATGGTACTAATGTGTATAATGCGACCCCAAAGTTACATATCCCACGACCAGGGGAACAGAGTTGAAATCAATGGGTGAATACAAAAAATTATGATACAGCCCACCTCAATCAAAGTCTTGCTTACCCCACAGAGAGGGATAAAAGCCAGAATCCAGTTCTTAAAGGGTATTCCTAGGATACCAAAGCCCAATGGGCGAATAGTAGTCCTCGTTCCCTGAACAATTATGAGTTCTATGCAGCTTCTCTGAAGTTGGGCACAATTCACATTTGTGTCAGTATGTAACGACAAAATGGGAGTATGCGGGAGAGAAGCGCAAAAGAAGTCCCATAGTGTAGTACAGATTATTTATTAAAAGTCAAACAACAACATATACGTATTGCACTCACATTCTGCCTATGTGGTACAGCATCATAACAAAGATATGAGTGGTATCATGATCCAAGTTATTGACCATGTCAAACTATACAAAAGTAGCGGCAATCGTCTACTTAAATTGAGGAAAAAAAGAGAACCAATGGATACACAAAATGGGCACATTAAAGCCTGATGCACTGAACAGAGGAATAGATCTGGAGGCTTCTTCAGAGAATTTACATTATTAATACACTAGCGACATGCTCGTCAAAAATGACAACAATAACATTTGAAGCCTGGCCATGCTGTTTGCCACACAATGAGAGCCTCTCCACCCCTCTACTTTCCCGGGCCTCGCGATGAGCCTCTCAATGAGTGGCTTTGCCTCTCATTGCAGGGGTCGGCCAACCCGCAACTTTCGGGCCTCGCAATGAACACTTTCGCCGTTCATCACAAGCTCATTGCCAGCCTCTCCCAACTCTTTCCCTCACTTGTCTCTTTGCCCTCTCTCCCTCCCCTGTTTTTTTCCCCATATCTCCCTCCCGTGTCTCCCCCCTCTCACCCCGGTGACTCTTTCCACCCCACTCTTTACCTTGTGTATCTTTACACCCTCTACCCCCTCTCTCACCCCTGTGTCTCTTTCCCCCCACTCTCCCCGCCTGTGTCTCTTTCCACCCTCTCCCTTTCTCCCCAATTCCCCCCTCTCTCTCCTCTGTGCTCCTGTTTGCATTTACGGGTGTGAAACCATTTGCGGGCTTGGGAAATTTAACCAGTTAAATATCAAATTAGCTTGCAACCTCACTTACAGGCTCCCTGCCTCTCCCCTGTGCTGTGTGGGAGGTTGTAAGTAAATTTTTTGAATTAATTGGTGCCTTTTGGCGGTCTCCTAATGGCTTCCGAGTTACAGGTTTGAAAAAAATGGCTGCCGGTTAATCCCCCCTCAAGCTAGGCACATACGGCCCTCACGTATGGGCCTTGTCTCTCTCTCTGTCTTGTGTGTCTCCCTCTCATTTCTTTCTCTCTGACCTTTCTCTCTCTCTCTCTCTGCATGCTCTTGCTCTCTCTGCACTTTCTCTCTCTGTGCGCTCTCTTTCTCTGTGAGCTCTTTCTGTGCACTCTGTATCTCTGTGCTCTCTCTCTTTCTGTGTGCTCTCTGCATTCTCTCTGTGTGTTTCTGTCTGTGCACTCTCACTTTCTGTCTGCACACTCTTTCTCTTTGTCTGTGCACTCTCTCTTTGTCTGTGTGCTCTCTATCTCTCTGCACTCTACCTGTGTGCTCTCTCTCACTCTCTGTGTGCACTCTCTCACTCTGTATCCCTCTCTCTCTGTGTCGATCTCTGTGTGTTCTCTCTGTCTGGATGCGCTCTGTCTCTCTGTCTGTGCTCTCTCTCTCTGTCTGTGATCTCTCTGTTTGTGTGGGCACTGTCTGTGTGCACTCTCTCTCTCTTTGTATGCCTCCCTCTCTGTTTTGATCTCTGTACACTCTCTGTGTGTTCTCACTCTTTCTCTGTGTGCTCTCTGTCTGTGTGCTCTCTCTTACTGTGCGCTCTCTCTGTCTGTGCACTCTCTCTTGATCTCTGTGTGTGCTGACTGTGTGTGATCTCTCTGTCTGTGCACTCAATTTGCTCTCTGTGTGCTGTCTTTCTGTCTGTGTGTTCTCTCTCGCACTCTGTGTAAGCTGTCTGTGTGTGATCTCTCTCTTTACCCCTCCATCTCTGTGTCCATTTCTGTGCACTCTCTGTAAGTGTGTGCTCTCTCTATCTGTGCACTCTCTGTGTGTCCCTCTCTCTGCTCTCTTTCTGTGCACTCTCTGTGCACTCTCTCGCTCTTTGGGTGTTCTGTATGTGTGTACTCTCTCTTTCTCTTTGTTAATCTCTGTGCACTCTCTCTGTGGCTCTCTCTCTGTGCGCTCTCTTTCTCTGCTGTCTGTCTGTGCACTCTCTCTCTCTGAGCACACTCTCTCTGTCTGTGCTCTCTCTCTGTGTGTGTGATCCCTCTGTCTGTGTGCACTCCCTCTCTATACCCCTTCCTATCTCTGCGTCAATCTCTGTGTCTCTCTCTCTCTTTGTGCACTCTGTCTCTCTGTGTGCTCTCTGTCTCTGCTCTCTGTAGCTCTTTCTCTGTGCACTCTCTGCCTCTGCTCTCTGTCTGGGCACTCTCTCTCACTCTGCATGCTGTCTGTGTACTCTCTCTGTCTGTGCGCTCTCTCTCTCTCTGCGCTCTCTCTTGCTCTCTGTAGGCGCTGTCTGTGTGTGATCTCTATTTCTGCGCTCTATCTCTCTCGCTCTTTGTTTGCTGTCTGTGTGCTCTCACTCTTTCTGTACCCCTTCCACTCTTTGTCAATCTCTGTGCACTTTCAGTCTGTGTGCTCTCTCTGCTTTTTATCTGTGCACTCTCTCTCTGTGTGCTCTGTCTGTGCACTCTCTGTCTGTATGTGCTGTCTTTGTGCGCCTTCTCTGTCTGTGTGCGCTCTTGCTCTGTAATTCTCTCTCTCTCTCTGTACCTGTCTCTCTCTCTGTACCTATCTCTCTCTCTCTATATGTGCCTGTCTTTCTCACTCTGTACCACTCTCCCTCCATATCTCTCTCACTTTGCTGTGTTTCTCTGAAATGCAAATGGCCGCCAGCTTCTGTTAAGATCACGTTATCATAGATATCATAGCCACGCCCCTTGATGATGTCAGCATAAGCAACATTTTTTTGCTGCTCACAACTATATATGTGATATGTGATATCATCATCTAATACCAGCATACATCTATACACTCCATGGACTGATCCTTGCTGCAAAAATATTAGCCAATTTCACATTATGTACTCAAGCTATTCTCAAACACGCCTGTAGTCCCACTTTCCATTCATCATGGTCTAACATAGGTGAATAATTTATTTAAACCAGTATCTTACACATTTATCTCGATTTTTAGTTTTAGTTTTATCTTTATTCCACCTCTTTGCATGTTATCTGTTTGCACCTCACCATTGTTGGAAGTACAAGTACACACACGTATTGATGTATCCTTTGTATTGTTTCTTTTTGATTTGGTATATATTATTTTCGACATTTTAGTTTTGATATTTATCATCTATGTCGTGCACAACAACCTTTGTGTGTTTCCTTCCATTTGTTTAAATGGTGTGTGATATATTTCCATGTACACCTTTATATATTGCCACCATTCACATACTGTATATATTTACTTATCAGCATACATTATGATCAATTGTATCTATAATCTTTCCATGTGTGTCACGTTAATGATGTATATATATTTTTTATATGTGTAAGGTTATACATTTGGTCCCACTGTCGTATGGGAACCATTCTGTTTAAGCTATTATCAGCAGTAACTTTAAAGTATCAGCACACACTGGGATCAACTGTACTTATGATCTTTCCCTATGTATCACCTCAAATATTTATTCTATATATATATATATATATATATATATATATATAGTTCACCACAACAATCATTTATAATATGGTTGGCAAAAGAGCGATAGAAGCCCTCCACCGTACAGTAGTACAGTAAATAAAAAGTACATCTGTGTATACATTTGAATGTCTAAAGCAAGTTAAAAAACCTGCTTCCAGCTCAGAGTTCCGAGAAAAACAGTTATTATTATTGCTGATGATAGCCAGTAAGCTTGAAACAGCTGTACATGGATTGGATACTCAGCCTGTGTTTATTCCAACCTTGGCTTTGCATTAAAGCTGTGTAATACAGCATGCATAAGCTTAAAGGAAGTCATGTTTGTTGATGGCTACGGAATGAAGAGCGAGGCATTTGTGGGCATATTTGTCTGTCCCAGCTCAACTTCCCAGAAGGCAGTGTAATAACTGTTTTTCTCGGAACTCTGAGCAGGAAGCAGGTTTTTTAACTTGCTTTAGACTTTCAAATGTGAACACAGATGTACTTTTTATTTACTATATATATATATATATATATATATATTAACGACTTGCCCTTCAAAAATGACGGTCAATAAAATGTGAAAGCTGGAAATGCTTTTTGCCACACAATGTGAGTTTCTGACCATCTTAACATTTGTGTTATGTAGAAAGAAGTACAACAATTTTATTTTTATTTTTTTAACAGTCAACTTGTATTTTAACAACTGGTAAACAATCATTTTCTAACGATATTAACCTGTTTAATCGTGATGTATGCAGGAATAATGTAACAATGGATGAAGTTTGCATGAATAAATTATTGTAAACCATTACATGATGCTTTGCAACATGCAACTTATATTTTAAACATTTTTTTAACAATAGTAACATTTTTCAAGCTGATGTATGGATGAGTAACTTTACATTAGGTCAACTTTGTATCAATGACTATAATAAATGATTACATAATGCTTTGTAACATGCATCTTTTATTTAAAGTACTGTTAAACCACATAGGTATTGAATCCAGAGGAAGGCAAACAGTAAGAAAAAAACTTAAAAATTAGCCAATTGTATCAAAGGAGGGAAAAATTAATTCCTTCCTGACCCCATTAACTGATGATTGGATTACTCCCTGGATCAATACTCTGTATTAAATTATACGTTTAATTTTTACAACAAATGATCATCCTCCTATTAACATGATTCATAATTACATACAATTAAACAACTTTGTAGACCTTTGAAAAAAACAATTTTAACATTACAAACATAAAGTTAATGTATTACAATGTAAACCGTAAAAGTAATAAAATGCAACGTAACTGTTTTGTGGGACCAATCCTGGCAAAAGGCCACTTCCAAGACATTCCAATACTTTTTGTTTTTGCATGTCCAAGTGGTTCCCTTAAAAAGAGCCCAGCAGACTTTTACTTTTTTCTATGGGATATAACCACTGTTCATTGTTGTTGTGTTTTTCACTTTTTGTTGTTATTGTTGTAGTTTTGTAAAATTGTACATAGAATTTCGTATGTGAAATAGTTATCCTCTCAAAAGAGCCTGAGTGACGTAAAATTTCATCCTCAATATTAAACCACTGTTCCCTATGTTTACAAAACCTCATAGTACACAATGTTTTTTTGTAAAAATGCATCCAGCCTGTAATAGTTCACCCTGACTTGGGTTGTCTTGAATTGAAACTTTAATATCATCTGGATTTGTGCACCTTGAAAAAGCAACATAGAGTTGTCCATGTGCAAATACTGGTTCCTGTAAAAAAATACCCACAGACTTAAAAGTTTGTCCTTGGGATTTATTTATGGTCATGGCACATGCCATGATAACTGGAAATTGTCTCCTTTGAAGCACAAAAGGCAAATCACTCTCACTTGGAGCCAAATCAATTCTTGATATAAAAACTTGTTCACCTTTATGGGTACCAGTCATAATTTCTGCATGTATAAAATGATCTTTTAAATCCTGCACAATTAATCTTATCCCATTACAACGTCCATATTTCTCAATGGCATGACAATTGCCTCTTTTTTCAATTGCAAAACATATGGTGGCATTCCAGATGGTGTTAAAGAATTGATAAATGCTATACTAAAGTTAGATTCATTTTCTTTATCATCAGCCAGAACTGAATCTGCTTTGTAACAATTTTTTGGGGTGCGTTGATGATTTTTTAAATTTTGTTATTTAGATTTAAGGCATCTATATTTTTTCATGTTAATATGACTTTGTTTGCAATGTCTGAGTAATCGTCGTTATTGATAGTGTTTAGAAAGAGTGCTTATATGAGTGATTCCTTGCAAACCATTAGTGATGGAATTTCTACGGTATCATCCGGTAAATTATTTATTCGTGGATGTTTTCCTTCTCCAATTTGAATGAGCCAATCATTGAATTAATTTTGGCCTTCGGATCTCATATTTAATTCTAATTTGAGGTGTGTAAACATTTTCCACAGTTTACTCGTCTTGATATATGTTTCAACAGGTAATGTTTGCCTAAAATCTCCTCATAACAACATCTCCTTTTCACCAAATGTCAAATTATTATCCATCACTTCTTTTAATAAGCTATCAATACATTGCAAGGCATGACATGACATCATTGTTGCCTCATCTATGATAATTCATTTACATCTTTTAAAAATGTTTTTGCTTGTAAAGAATTCAGTTGAATATCTGAGACTGATGTTTCTAAAATGGGAACTGGCAGTTTAAATCCACTATGCACAGTTCTGCCACCTTCTAACAAAAGTGCGTCAATTACAGTTGTTGCAAATGGCATTGCTATTTGAAACTGTGCTCGAATGTAACTCATCCAACAATTGTACAGATTTTTCCTGATCCACAGTTTTCATCTAAATAATTAGAAAGTTCATCATGTAAAATTTTGATTTTCCTTTTAGTTTTGTGCACCTTGCACAACAACAGTTGCTGCATCATATCCTTTGTATATATATTTATACACATATTTGATGGATTTAATAGAAGTGCAAGCTTCCACATTTATGTGTACATTGTACTTCATCAGCAAATGTAGATTGTATGGAAGTACATATCTATTATCGATCTTTTGGCCACGGATCATAGCTATTTGTCCTTCTCTTCTTTTATACAAAGGGTATCCATCACAATTAGCATAAGTTTGCATTTGAAATTGTTTTGGGAACTCTTTTGTACATTTTTTATTTTCCATACGTGGTGAATTTGGATTGATATCTTCACATGGCCCATAAATCATTCTGTGTGTTACAATCTCATAAAGTTTTTAATATGTTGTAGATGTGGCAGTTCAGCAGTAATTACTGAATCCACTCTGTCTGCCGTATTCAATTTATCTTTTTCCTGCAGGACTAAAAGTATGGGTGCATGTGGCAGGCCTCTTTTTTGAAATTCAATGGTATAAACAAAAGCCACACATTTTCCAAATAATTGTGCTTTAGTTATATCATGTATTAATGAATTGAGTTTCATTTTGAATACTCTTGCCACTAAATCTGGTCGGTCAGAAGTATTTTGACCAAGATTCAAATTGCCCTTGATCTCTTGCCATTGTGGATTACATGTGAATGTAATGAATACATCTGGTATTCCAAATTTTGTGACAATAGCCATGGCATCATTATATCTTTCTCGCATATTGCGAGGAGATCCTTGGAAAGTGGATGGCAAAATGATTGCTCTTCCAGCTGGAATGTCTCTGTTGGTAGCCAATTCAGCTACATAATCCATCAATCCACAATATTGTTCTATGCAAAGCTTGTTTTGATGAAATTTCTTACAATTTAGTTATTTGCTTTGACTTGTAGATAGGAATCAATAATCCATTGTTGTGTGAGTTTGCCCCCACATGAAATAGGATTAAAATGATCCCGAATAGCAGTGTGTGCCACTTTATATTCCAATATAGAAATATTGCTTCTAACACAAACTTTACTATTGGGATAACTTTGCAATTGTAATTTTGGTTCCCATCCTGGCTCACAATTTGGAAAGAAAATGGGATATGTCATTGAATCCAAATTACAACTTAATATATTTATGTTTATAAAAGGTTGGTCTTCATTGCAATATATTCTAATATCCCGCTGAAAAGGTGGTTCACCATCCTCATTTTTAAAGACCATGGCAACCTCATTTGGTGTTGGTAAATTATACCGTCTTTGATCAGTATTGCGATTTCTATTCAAAACCATATTTACTCTTGGTATTGGTAATTTATGTACTTGAGAATGTTGCTGTTGTTCTTTTTCAACCTGTGCTAATTGTTTGTATGCTTGACTGTATGGGTTGTTGGCCATAATTTTATCCAGCTAGTCAAAGACTATGCGCAAACACTGTTGATTTTCTGGAAGCATCATGCTTTGTTCAACAGCTTCCATTGTATCTAAGACATAGATACAGTGCACATTTCCTTTACTCTCCTTCTTGTGGGTGTAAATGTGAAGTGCTGTGGTAAATTTGTCCTTGAATTTTGAAACAATATGGACCATGTCCTGGGACATTTTCTGCTAATGTAGCTCCAATTGAAGCAAATGAAATTGCACTGTTATAACCTTGTGTTTTATTTTATTGTTATAATTTGGAAATATTGAATCACTCAGTAATCTGGAAATGTGTGTCTTTGTGGAAGCCTTACCTTTCCTTTCTGACAGCAACTAATAAAGTCTCCATCAATTGGTCTTTCCTTGAGAAAATGATAGGCCCCACAAAACTGACAAACCACATTGAGTAATCCACAATAATGAGTGTCTACTGTTAATGCTGTAATGAAAGCAGTATCCTGTGCTTCCTCAACATAGATATACAGTAACTACAACTTTCTATATCTACATTGGTGTCATGAGTATGAACATTGGTGTCATGAAGCAATATTTGGTCACTAGGCAATGTTTCACAGACTTTTTTTAGTTTACTTTTTCTTTTCTTTGAAGCTCCAGCACACTCACTTTGTGCTTTCTTATTCATTTTTCTTTTACTTAAAAGTCTCTGTCGGTCTTCTTCTCTTAGGCGTTGGGAAGTCTCGGGGGACTGTGCATCTCTCCACCTTTGCTTCCTTTCCCTTGCCGCTCTTCTTTTGCATTCAATACGGTCTTCTCCGTTGTGCACCATTGTAATCTGTAATTGTAAATACAGGTTTAATATATAATGTTTTTTTGTATTGAACATATTGTTTTTACCTGCTCTCAATGCAAAATATAAATAGCATTAATGAAAGAATTAAATGATTTGAAAAATATTTGTAATTTTTACATGATATAAATTAATCGATTATGTTGTTTTTTTATTGGCATACATTAAAAAGGAAAGCGCTGCACATGTATATATTGATAAATAAATAAATATATTTATATATATATATATATATATATACAGTATATATATATATATATTTATATATATATATATATATATATATATTATTTTTTATTTTTTATATTTAATTATTATGTCAATAATAAATGAATATACGTTAATGAATTAATCAATAACTGACATCAATAGTAAACCTAAAGACGTAATTATATTTTCCTAAAGAAGGGCAAACACAAAGAGCTATGAGCAAAGTATAGATCGGGCTAAAAATAATGTGCAATTTTGTTATTTTATTAATTAAGAAATCAAACAATTTAGGTGGTGTAATTTGCGTTCTTTAAAAGTTAATTACGTAAGCATATATGTATAGTAATGTTTTTTTTTATTATTATTAATGAATAATTAAATACTAAGGGCCTTATTCATTTGCAATTTGGGCAATTGAATAGGGCTCCATATAAGCACATATCATAATTTGTTTACAGAAGTTTGTAGTTGGTGAAAACCTTGCTTTTGGATAGACGTTCAGTAAGAAAAAACTGATGTTAAAAAAATATGCTGTGTGCTTATATAGAGCCCTACTCAATTGGGCAAATCGCAATTGAATTAGGCCCTAAATGAATATAGGTTTATTAATTAATCATTAACTGTCATCAATGCAAAACAAAAAGGGCATCATGAAATCATATACCTGTGAAATTGATGTTATTGCAGATGAAATCCTGCAGAGCTCACACTCTGTCTTCAGTCAGGTGCAGAGATGAGGAAACTGTAAAATGAAATGGAAAGCATTTTGATTGTTTGTATTCAATTAATTTGTGACTCATTGAAAGTCTGTTGTTTAATTTGCATATAGGGAAAATATAAAAGCATAATCATCAATATATTCATAAATAAAAGCAGTTTAAAATATTAAATGTAGCATGTGTCATAATCTAAGAAACTGCTTTGAACTTCCTATCCCTGTCAGGCAATTATAAGCACTCCAGATATGTAAAAGCTTTGTAAAATGTACATATTTTTTTATCCATTATAAATGGGCATTTTTTTAATAGTTCCAAAAGCAATGTACATGAATGAGCAGTAAGGCAAATATATAAGTGCAGGTAAAAAATTATTATTATATTTATTGCAGTGTAAAAAAATGTTTTGGCAATGATTACTAATTATGAATTAATTTATTTATTTATGAATATACATTAATTAATCAATAACTGTCATCAATCAAAAATAAAGAGACTTAATCCTTTTTTCTTCCATAAGAACATAATTAAATGATATAACTGTAAATGTGATCTTTATGCTGTTCAAAGGCTGCAAACATCACTCACTGTTTTCAGTCAGATGCAGAGATGATGAAACTGTCAAATTAAATAAAAAGCATTTTTAATATTTGGATTCATCCCTATCAGGCAATTAGCAGTAACACGGATATGTCAGTGCATTGTAAAATGTACATATTGTTTGTGGTCATTTTTTTTAATTAATACTAATTAATAGTTAATAAAGTAATCTAGGTTAATGATCAGTAATACAGATATATAAGTGTAATCTGAAATCTATATTTTTTTTTATTGCATTGTAAAATACACATTTCTTTTTTTGGTAATGATTACTAATTAATAAATTAATGTACATTAATATTAAATGAATCAATGAATAAATGTATTATAAAGAGCTAAGTATTAATATATTCATAAATTAAAAGCATTGTAAAATATGGAATATTTTTTGTTCATAATGCTTACTAATAAGTAATTAATAAAATAATGTACATTAATAATTAATTATTCAATGAATAAATATATTATAAAGAGGTAAGCATTAATATATTAATAAACTAAAGGCAGTTTAAATTATAAGTTTGTTACTCAATTTTTTTAACAAAGAATATATATTTTTTTTAATAATAATTAATTGATTAACTATTTATTTAATAATAAGCAATATAAATGAATAGGGTTTACCTATTTGTAATTAATATTCAGCAATTAGTATCCTGAAGAGCTAACAATCTCTTTGGATTCTCCGGCAGCAGAAAGTGTCAGTTCTGTGGCATGTGTGCCCTATATATAGCCTGCATGCGCAAAACAAAACCGTTGGTTTAGGCGGGAAAGCCGCAATTTCAGATTCTTAATGCGTAAATTTGTAAGCTAGTGTTGTAAAATGGTAGCGTTAGTCTATGTTTTACACGTTTCGCGAGCATTTTGCGTCCTTCCTATAAGTATTTTTTCTGCCTCGTACGTCGCTGGCTGTGTTTTGCGTGGTTCAGGGTCGTGTAGCCTTGTTTTCATTTTTTTCGGGCACCATTTTTTTTCTTGCTTAGCCGATCTTCAAGTGGCAAAAATGCTTAAATTCAATTTAAATTTGCCTTCCACCTCACTCCCAGATGTCCTGGCTGTTCCCCCGTGCTGTGTGTGTGATGTTTTATTTTGTATTTTTTGTATTTTTTTGTGTTTTTCTTGTTTTTTGGTTTGCACGGTTCTTTTTCAAAGTCCTGTGTTAGTCGACCCCACGTTTTGTAAGTGTTTGTAGGCGTGTCCCGCGTGTTTCAATGTGTGATCAGCTCGCCTTGCATTGCGAGGTTTGCAGGAGCACCTTTGGCTAAGTCCCGCGTGTTTCATTGTCTCCACTGCTCGTCTTGCTTCCAGTGCTGCCAGTTTTAGTGTTGTAATGGCTCACTTCACTATGCGAGGCTCGCAGGCAATGAGGGTCTTCGGTGCTCTTCACCTAAGTGCTGCGAGTTAACACCTTTGGCGCTCATCTCTAAGTCATTAGCACCACGCAAAGAGTAATGACATCTCGTAGTTCACAATTATAATATAATATATATATATATATATATATATATATATATATATATATATATTGTTATTTATTGAGTTCCACTTCCGTGTGGGAACCACTCTGTCTAAGCTGTGTAACAGCAGCCACTTTTACTTTCACTTTCAGCCCCAAAGCGATGGGAGCTCTAATCCCCTACTCGGGATTGGACCCTCACGATTGGTGGCTGTGTTACCTAGCAATGCTGTTAGCTGTTATTTGTGTAATTAAAAAAAATTATAATTAAAAATGTTATTTGTACTTTTTCATACCATGAAGAGCACCTACAGCAAGGTAAATGGGCCTTTAAGTGTTCCCACAAGTATGAGATTAGAGTTCACAGGCTTACAACTTATCTTTGGCTATAATATATTATCACATTCTAAATAACCACAATGTCCCCTTCAAACTGTAAATATAATCAGTCTGATAAAAACACCCCTGCTACCTGATTGTTTGAAGAAATGAAACAGTACCAAGCCTCCTTTTCTCAGTGGTGGAACAGGCTGTGAGCAAAAAGGCATGCATTTCAAAAGTAGAAAAAAGTATTTCAACGTGTTTAAAGGAGATATTCTGAATTTAGTGGCCCTTTAACTATCAATAGGAAAACGTGGGTTAGGTTCTAAGAAAAGAATACAGTGTACTATATTTATGTAAATTACATAATATAATATTGTACTGCATTTATCAAATATTGTACAAATAAAAAAATACAAAAACACAGACATTTACAGCAAGTGGCTCAACTGCTGCATAAGTGGTCCACTTTAGAAACTAAAAATCGTAAACATTTTAAAATGTTTATCAAAACAATCAGACTTCAAGGGACTCTAAAATAGGCCATCGTTTTTGCAGAAGTAATATTTACAGATGAATACTGTGTGTTGTACTGTACTGTATTTTCAATTGTTTGTTATTATTTTTTGTGTAATTGAGCCCAAAAAATAGCAATTTATGCATAAATTCGCTTTATCCCCCAACTAAGCTAATAGCTTTATCTGGAGTAAATACATAATTAGTGGCAGGGAAGATAAGCATAAAGAGCATATTCAGTTGTAAAAATAAACCAAATAATTGTAAGCCTTACAGTTACTGTACTGTAATGCTAATTGCAGAACAGGTACAATACTGTAGTGTCTCCAAATTAAGTTTGTGATTAGCTTAGAAGAAACTATAAATAATTTGGGCATAAAATGAACTACACTTTCAACTGACATTTAATAATAAAAAATGTAAAGGTGTGTTCTTTTTACTTCTTCAATAATGGGGTGCTTTCGGTGTCCACTTAATCAGCTGAGTAAGATTTAAAACTATCCAAGTTCAAATGGTATGCTGTGCATATAGGGCCTTATTAAATTAGCCCTCATAGTTCCCTCGGTCCGCGCAAAAGGCACTTTTTGCTGTTTGCGAGGACCAAATCCCCAATACTTCCCTTACAGCCTGCTTTGCGAGATAACTCAGAAAAATGGCAGAGAATAAGCTCAGCGAGAGCTACGGAGTAACAGGTAGCCTTAAATCTATGAGGTGAATCTCGCACCGCAGAAGAATCCCTACGGCACAAAAAAGTGCTAGCAAGGGATCCTAAACCACATACGTGCTGCCTCGGAGCAGCCCGAGACAGCCGTGTGATGCTCCTCCATGCTCCCTAAACACATACCCAGGCTGGTGGTCCCTATTGGAACCCCTGCAGCCCCCCCACATTAACCCCTTGCAGCGGCGGTCCCTGATCGGCATAGATCATGCCCCCGCTGCATTTAACATTTTTAAATTCCTAGTTGCAGCTCCTTAAAGGGCCCTGGGCACACTATCAGCAATCCCAGGCTCGGCACCTAAAATTAACCCCCTCTATGCTGGGAATCCTCATCGGGACCCCCGAAGTGTCCTCACATTAACCCCTTGCAGCAGGGATCCATAGGGACCCCTGCAGCCCCCCCCCCCCACATTAACCCCTTGCAGCGGGGGTCCCAGATCGGCACTGATCGTGACCGCACTGCATTTTAAATTTTAAATTTCTCACCTCGCGGGTTCTTAAAGGACCGTAAATGTCCTACAGAATACATACAAATCCTATCTATCTAAAATACATCCCCCAATCTATCTAATATACAATAAATCCTAACTATCTAAAATACATACCCCTATCTAACATACAATAAATACTATCTAATATACAATAAATCCTCACTATCTAAAATACATACCCCTATCTAACATACAATAAATACTATCTATCTAAAATACATCCCCCTATCTAACATACAATAAATGCTATCTACATTCACAAACCCTAATTCTAACCTAAAATAAAATAATAATGACCACTTACCTTTGCAGATGTCCTTTCAGATCACCAACCTAGGGGGGGAAAATGAGTACAACACATTTACATACAAAAAATAAAAATTATAGACATTCTAAATATTCTACTCACCTTTCCAGTATGTCCCTGTCCTTCTTTTCTTCTCAGTTTTTTTTATTAATTTGTTTTTAGAGCGCAGATTGTTCTAGGGCCCAGTCGAGGCAGAAGAGGAGGACATTGGAGGTAAGTACAATGTATATTATGTTTATTTTGATTTGTTTTATGTTTATATGTATGTTGTACTAATGTAATCTTTTTTAGAGGCCGCACCGGAAAAGAAAAGAAGAAGGACGGGGACATGCTGGAAAGGTGAGTAGAATATTTATAATGTTTATAATGTTTATTTATTGTATGTAAATGTGTTGTTCTAATTTGTTTTGTTTTTTCCCCTAGGTTGGTGATCTGAAGGGACATCTGCAAAGGTAAGTGGTCTTAATTATTTTATTTTAGGTTTGAATTAGGGTTTGTGTATGAAGATAGCATTTATTGTATGTTAGATAGGGTTATGTATTTTAGATAGATAGGATTTATTATATGTTACATAGTATGTATTGTATGTTAGATAGGGGTATGTATTTTAGATAGATAGGATTTATTGTATATAAGATAGATTGGGGGTGTATTTTAGATAGATAGGATGTATTGTATATTAGATAGGATTGATTGTGTGTTAGATAGATAGGGGGTATTGTATTGTATTTTATTTGTATTGTATTTTATTGTATGAATTCTGTATGTATTTCCTTTTCATGTGTGTATTTTTTTATTTTTCTTGTAGTGGGGGGTTGTAATGTGTTTTTTTATTTTCTGTAATGTTCCTTTTTTATTTTTTGTGACAGTTTTTTTTATTTTCTGTAATGTAGATTTTTAATTTTTGTGACTTAGTTTTTTTATTTTCTGTAATTAGAGTGGTGGGGGGTTTATTAGGGGGTAGGTAGGTAGTGTAGGTAGGTAGTGTAGGTGTTAATAGGTTAGTGTAGAGGGGGGATAGTTTAGATTTATTGGTTTATTGGGAAGTATATTGCAGTGTAGTGTTTGTACTTAGTGTCATGAGGGTCCTTGAGGACTATCATGCCACTTATATGGTTAATGTTAGGGTTGTAACTGCCCCATAAGATTCATAATATACCCTTATGGGACTGATGGGGATAAATAGAGGCTTATGAGGGTCTGTATTGACCCCTATTAGTGAGAGGGTGAATTAAGGGCTTATGGTGGTCTGTATTGACCCCATGAGTGACAGGGTTAATTAAGGGCTTATGGGGGTCTGTATTGACCCCCATTAGTGACAGGGTTAATTAAGTGCTTATGGGGGTCTGTATTGACCCCCATGAGTTATAGTGTTAATTAAGGCTTATGGGGTTCTATATTGACCCATATGAGTGACAGGGTTAATTATGGCTTATGGGGGTCTGTATTGACCCCCATGAGTGACAGGGTTCATTAAGGGCTTATGGGGGTCTGTATTGACCCCCATGAGTGACAGGATTAATTAAGTGCTTATGGGGTCTGTATTGACCCTCATGAGTTATAGTGTTAATTAAGGCTTATGGGGGTCTGTATTGACCCATATGAGTGACAGGGTTAATTAAGTGCTTAATGGGGTCTGTATTGACCCTCATGAGTTATAGTGTTAATTAAGGCTTATGGGGGTCTGTATTGACCCATATGAGTGACAGGGTTAATTAAGTGCTTATTGGGGTCTGTATTAACCCCCATAAGTTATGGTGTTAATTTTAGTTGGAGGTTAATATTTTTAGCGCAAGTCCTTTCAGGACCTTTACAGTCCTTTAAGGACCTGCGAGGCTGGAAATATAAAATGTTAAATGCAGTGGGGTCACGATCAGTGCCGATTGAGGACCCGTGCTGCAAGGGGTTAATGTGGGGGGGCTGTGGGGGTCCCTATGGACCACTGCAGCAAGGGGTTAATGTGGGGACACTTGCTGGTGGTCTCACAGGGCCAGATGGGCCTAGTTGAGATCTTCTTGGGCTGTGCCAGCCTGTCTTGGGTCTCCCAGTTTTCCATGGGCCTAGAGCTAATCCTAGGTATTCTTGATGGACCCGGTCGGCCTAGTTGGGGTTCCTCAGGGATCTTGATGAGCTTTGAGTGTGCCTAGGGGTTCCAGTGGCAACTGGTGTTTAAAGGGGAATCTCAGTGTGCCTAATGCCACTGATAGACAGGTATCGATTAGTAATAGGATGCAGGCAGGGTAGGATAGTGTTGTATGTTTGTGTACTTGATAAATCTATAATAATCTGGATGTGCTGTCTCATCATCGTGTGTGGGGAAAAAAAGGTAGCTAGTAGCTACAAGAGAAAAAAAATGTGGGCTTCAGTTAGTTTGTGCTCAGCCCCAGACAGGCCTGCAAGTTAGAGGGGGGAAAGCCTAGAATTGTGTCGCAAACAGCATTTGCAGGCTTCAAATTTTATTGCCGTCATTTTTGATGGGCAAGCCGCTAGTATGATCATATTATAGTACAGTAGTGTCATTTATAATAGTGTGAACGTTAAATCTGTGCTGTAAGCTTGACATCACTCTACTTTAAATCGAAACACTGAATTATTTTCTTGTTGATTATCTGGTAAGTCCATTTGTCAGCGCTGTCTAGGCCTGCACTGATATTATGCAGCGAGGAGGTCACCCAGTATTAAATAGACACCAACAGGAGAAGGAGAGAATCTATACTTATGCTTATTTAAGTCATGTTTAACTGTGTTTGATCTCACCAGTTCCATTGGAAGGCTGTTCACTTCACTACTCTTTCTGTAAAGTTTTATTTTCTCATATTATCCCTAAATTGTGTAACTTCCAACTTCTTTCAATCCTCTTTTTCTTAAAGACACTTCCCTCTTTACCATCATTAAATCCTTTGATCTTTTTAAGGTTTCTATCACATAAATAATGTATAGTTATTAATAGGAACTGAACCCTGATTATCTATCCTCTGTGCTGTGTGAAGGTAGCAAGGGAATTACTTTGTTTGTCAATGCACTGCAGAATCCATATATGTCTTAGCCTCATTACACATACTCTTTTTTCCCAACTTACCTCTCTTCTACATGCAGTTATATTAAAATAATTAGATTCTACTAATTTACATATGAACACTTCATTTTGATTTTACTTTACCAATTATAAACAATACTTAATTGTAAAGGAGACTCTGAATTAGTAGGGTTCCTTGGGATACAGGGGATCTGAGGTTATTTAAGGGAGGTAGTATGAGAAGTTAAGAAGGGAATTCTGAAAGACAATGTTGTAGAGAAAGAGACATCAAGGAAAAATCATCGGGAAAAAGCCTAGAGGAGAAAGTAAACATCAAGAAAAAGCAGGGATACATGATTTTGATTTTAACTGGGAATAATGAGGTGAAAAGAAATGTCAAACCAATATTTCATAGAGAGTTAAGGAAATTAAAGGGCCACTGTAATTCAAAATGTTCTATCATGAATTTAAAAGTTCATGTTGTAAACATTACAGAAGTTTTATTTTTATGAAAGTTCTAATAGAAAAATTGCATGTCTGTGAATGTCTGGAACGCGACATCTTGATTGAAGAACCAATCAACTTCTACAATTATAGTAAGCTCTTCAGAAAAACTAGACTTGATAATGAAAATAATGTTTTTAGAAAGTAATAAAAAGATACAACCTTTCATGTATTAACTGTTTAAAGCAGTTATTCTTTATTAGAAAGAGACATTACTGTATTTACTTTCCATAATTACCAGTTGGAAGGCAATACTGTTGGCTGTGCATCCTTTGAATTCAAGAGTTATACCAAGATGTCTCATCTGATTACAAAAAACAAATGTCAACCTATATTAAAGCAGCATTTCATACAATATTTAGAAAATGAAAGCTGTATTTATTATGTTTTACTTTCTAAAAAATAATTTGCTCATTATAAATGTCTTCATAAGTGTATACTGTAAATATTATTTATTTACAAGATAATTTTTTCCGGTGCCTTACACCACATTGGTATTTTAAAAATGGCAAAACTTTATTGACACATGCTCTCAAAAATACACCGCTATTAAAATTAAAAGAACTTGTGTAGTGTATAATTTCCTGTCTCCAATTATTTATATATTTGGGCTTGTATTATATTTCTTCAAAGGACAATCCTCTAACATATAACTAAATGTATTTCTCATTCAGTCCCCAAACTTATATTTGCTTTTGTGTACAATCCACTTTATACCACCCCATTAAAAGGAAATCAAGGGGGATAAATGTAAAGATGTATAATCACTTATGAGATACTTGGATATATATTCTTATCCCAGAACTTAGCAATGCAGAGGGTTAAATTGTTTTTCAGATCCCATATCATTTAACTTGATGAAATGAGTGCCTGTGCAGACAATGTTCATTAAATGGAAGGTCAATATAGTGATACATATAAGTTATTAGACTCAATTATTTGATGGGCTTCTGTATTGACCAAATCCAGTGAGAAGTCATCCAACATTTCCTTCATTAGGACCCAATTTATTATAACTGGGACTTTAATACTTAACATATATTCTTGCTGATCTACTTCAATTGACAATTCATTTTCAGAATATCTATTGAAAGTTATTTCACACATAAGCAGTCTAGTATCCTTAGCCAGAATATCAGTTTTCAAATTAAGGTGGAAAAAAACGCTATTAAGGTCTCTATACTAAATCTTGCGTTGGCTTAGAAAGGACGTCATTCCCGGAAGTAAACAAGAGTTTAAGTGAAAAACTTGTTACACCGAGAAATCCCGTGATAGGTCGTCACGTCCTGACTGAAGACTCTATACGACACAGGTGTGATGTCACGACGCAAGCAGGGGAAGGGCGCCAATACTAGGAAGTACCCCAAGTCACTGGTAAACATATACCAGCCAATACGCACTGAAGGGGTGTGAACCAACGCACAGGTAACGCCTAAAAAGGCGTAGCTAGCCTACTTTATAAAGCCCTGTGAAATCCAAATATTGCTATCCACTCTATGTGCCTTGAAAAAGATAGTGCAGTAACTATCGAAACCGGTCGGCTAATTTTGTTTATTTTTTCTATATATTTAAGGCATTAGGTATATCTTGTTACCCTCCTACTCTACCTTTACATTTTTGGAACATATGGAGCAATGTGGTATGTACTAGGAGTTGTAAGGTAAGATTTGGGAGAGCTGGGTTGATTGCTTCTATGAGCTAGCAAGCGTATTTCACGCTATGCTTTGGTGTACTGTTCACCATTCCTTTTTTCGCTTACCTTATATACCTGAGTACCTTTCAAGATATCTATTGCCTATATGTTTTTATTGTGATCATTATTTATATTTATAGAGTGTTTTTTCCATTTTTTCTATTTTTCTATATACTTTTTTCACCCACTTACGTATTTTTTTCACTACCTTTGATAGAGTTACAGTCCTATGATTGTCCTAACAGATGTATGAGGACTTTACCAGAAGGATATTGGGATGTATGAGTAATACTGAGTGTTACTTACCTGATATCCTTAACCTTACAAGTCTACCATTATTATATGGAGACACATTTTGTTATTATACCTATATATTTTCCTTGGTATTCCTGCTTTTAGAAAGATATATTTCTGTATATTTTTTTTCTTTTGCTATTTATTACTATAGGTGTTAAGCGCCATTTTTTGCTTGTTTCTTTCTTTACAAGATTATATACTGTATATACTTGCACACACATATAAACATACACATACAAATACCCACACACATTCAGTAGACTGCCCTCATATCATATTTAAACATAAGATGATAATTTGCAAATGTGCTGGTAGTTATACATACACATAATATGCATCTAAATAATATACTATAAAGTATGCTCTATTCACAGTGTTTCTGTACATAGAAACATGCATAAATTATCCATTCATAAGATTACCCAAGAGATGATGTATAGATTATGCCTATGAGCTAGTAGATATACATACACATAGTATGCATCCATTTGATATAGAGTGTGCACTATTCATGATGTGTGGATGTATCCATTCATATTATTACTCATGATGTGGAACACATAACACTATTATGATTTATAGTGTGGATATCTCACTGAAAGCTTGTCTCTGGGAAGTAATCTAGTATCATATTTAATTACTACTGGTATGAATACACATTTACCTTCATTGGAGTTTGTCTCTAATGGTGGTTAAAAATAACAATAATAATAGTAATAATAATAATAATAATAATAATAAAAAAGGAGAAAAAATACACATACAAATATTCCTTCTTTGAAATGCCCTGGTAATAGGGAGATATAGCTGTAAGCCCCTCTGTTTGGTATTCTCCATTTAATATACATTTAGGGATATATAAACCCCAGATACTATAAATTATATTGCCAGGAAGGAATAAAGACGCTTACCTCAATGATATGAAATTTAAATGCAGAGTGTAAAGCTTAGTGCTTCTCTCTGAAGTAAAAATGGACTCTCGGGCACTGTTCTGGCCTTAAATAGCACCAAAACAGCACTGTGATTTCATTGTTACTAGAAGACAATTGTAAATAAAGAAAAAAATAAAGGCTTTAATGATGTCACTGTTGCTCGAAGACATTTGTAAATAAACAGAAAA
This sequence comes from Discoglossus pictus, assembly GCA_027410445.1. Classification (NCBI taxonomy): domain Eukaryota; kingdom Metazoa; phylum Chordata; class Amphibia; order Anura; family Alytidae; genus Discoglossus; species Discoglossus pictus. Next base: position 146,460,529 of record CM050166.1, read on the forward strand.
AAAATGCCAATGAATTCTGCACCAAAGCAGTTATACCTGGAATGCTTGATTCCACAACTCCAATGGCAATGGAGTTTTCTACTGATCTACAGCCGGTGCTGCTTCCCGGAATTTCTCCCACTGAAAACGAGAAAGAGCATTGGCTATAACATTACATTCTCCAGGTATATGAACTGCCCTGCAAAATACATTCAGCAACAAACAACTTAAAACTAGCTTCCTGAGCAACCTTACCACTGGTAGTGATGACGCTGAAATTGAATTGATAGCCTGGACCACCCCCAGGTTGTCGCAATGAAATACCAGATGGTGATCTCTCAGGCTATCGCCCCATAAATATAACGATACCACTATAGGGAAGAGTTATAAAAAGAAAAAAAAATTAAGAGGCTATCATCCAAATCCTGTGGCCACTCCTCCACACACCAATTACCATGAAAAAAGAGCCCCAAAGCCATGAGAGCCAGCCACGTCAGTGAACAAGTCTACCTCGGAGTTCGTGATCGGATCCCGCATGATATCCAAACGCCCATTAAAGTGAGAAAGGAACATCAACCAGACTCTAAGATCTTCTTTATGCGCTGTTGAAAATCTACAGTGACGGTGCCCGCTTACTACGCAGGTAGTAGCCAGCGACAACCATCTCGAAAATATCCTCCCCATCTGCATGATACAATACACAAAATTTAGTTTCCCAAACAACGTCTGCATTTGCCGGAGTGTCACTTTCTTCAGTACCAACATCTGCTTGACCGTCTCAATCAAATCATTCACTTTATCCATTTGAAGGCTGTATACCATGCTGGATGTGTCGATCTGAATGCACAGAAAGCTCAGGACAGTCGTTGGTCCCACCGTTTTTCCAGCTGCAAGAGGGATCCAGAACTCTTCTGCGATCAACGAGAATTCCTTCAGCAGGAAGTTGCATTCCTTTGTTCAGGGAGGACCAATGAATAAAAAATCGGCGGGATAATGAACCAGTAACGAACTAAACTTTTCAAAATAGGAGCACCAGATCGAGCATCCCTTCGGCAAAAACAGGTCAACAAAATACTAGCCATCAACGTGACAGCCTAACAAAAACTGAGAGGACAGGTGTACTGGCAGCAAATGAAAAGCTGTCTCAATATCGACTTTTGCCAACAATGCTCCCTTACCAGCTTTCCTTACCAGCTGTACAGCGAGAATGGAGTATAGGAAACCACCCCCAAATCGCTGTCCATTCCATTATTGAGCGATGACCCTGGACAGGTGGTGTATCAAGCAAAACCTACCTGGCTCTTTCTTTGGGACCAGGCCTAACGGTGACACCCTCAAATTTTCCATCGGTACCTCCGTGAAAGGTCCTGCAATCTGGCCCTTCTCGACTTCGCTTTGTAGCTTCTCCAACACCAAACCCGTATTCTCCCTTGCAGACTTCAGGTTGGAAGGGCGACGCAAATATTTGCCAGCTGTGGAAGGTTTTACGAATCCATCAGAAACCCCCCTAACAACAATGCCGCCACCGCTGGACAGAGCTTTCCATGCCCCTTTAGCCAAGGGTGCATCTTTTCTGCCAGCACTGGTGTCCTCCCCCTTCTGATTATCCCCTTCCTGTTTTTGGGACTTCGTCTTCTTGAAGCAACGAAAAAGAGGATGCCGAAGGACACATTGAGAGCAATAATGCCGATTTATTTGCATGACGCCCCGCACTTGCATGTGCTCTCATTAAATGCGAAGCAGCAACCCTTCTTACCCGGCGTGGCGGGTGCTTGCTTCACTCCACTCGATGAAGCTGGACGCAATGGTGTTACAATTCTTATCCAACTCCGCATACCCCTATCATCGCACTGCATATTTGGCATAACTGAATGCCTTTGGCAAAACTTTACATCATAGAATTCTATAAAGCTATCCCAAGAGAGTAATGAATATAACTTGATAAATTCCCTGCGCCAAATTTTTTCTTTAATGTCCTGGGACACTTGATCCCTAATAGGACCTATGGAGCAAAGGGAGGTCTTCTCATGGGCCATGTTGGCTACCTTAAAACTGCCTGATGAATTACCTGCTGGTTGTACTGCAGCTATGGAGACCTTAGGGTCAACTATGGCGCTCACCCCACCCTCACTTGCAGATGTGGCATGGCCGGCAGCCATCGAACTCTGGCGGACTGGCAATGGCCCTACCCATGCATCACCAACCCACTAACCTTTTCCTGACTACCCAAACTAGCAATAACACCCTTCAAACCTTCCACCAATTACATGAGAATTACCAACATAGGGGCAGTGTTTATCTCACCTCCTTGGGCCCCTGCTGGGTCCCTGGCCTGAGCTGAAATTCCTTGCTGGCCGTCATCAGCAGTCCTGTCATCCCTGATCCGCTCGTTGGATGGTGAGTTCACGCACCCTCTGCAAGTAGACAAACAGACCTCCTTCTCCATGGTAAAGCGTGTACCATTCTGCTGGCAATTGATGCTGATCTTGACCTATCAGCACTGCTGGCCAGGGGCCAGTGTAGTCTGACCATTCTCTCAACCTCCTGTTTAGGTGACCTTGACCTAGATGCCTGATGCCTCCTAGGACTATGATGGTTCCCACTTCTAAAGTAGGTAGGCAGTATATTCCTGTCATGTGTACCTTTTTCCTGCCTGTCTCAAGCAAGCGTATGATTCTTCCTCTCAATCTGCAAAGGACTACGCATCCTAAGGCTATGCCAGTTCCCACCACTAATGCATGTGGGCAGCGAGCTAATCCTGTCGTATGTGTCGCACTCCCTCCTATGTCTGTTCAGCGTATATGTTCTTCACTCCCCACATCATAAACAGGACTCCGGTCCACGTGGTGATCCCTCACTCTATGACGCTGTTGACTCAATTGCCTTCTTGCTTCCTCACGTCCATCTCCATGAGGAGGGGACTGTACCTCCTGAACTCTGCCATGCCGCTCACTTCTTCTATCTTCATAACTGTCATGGTGCCTGGATGATGCCTGTTGACTGACAGTAAGACCGGATCCGACGGTTCACGCAGGGCCTTCAGCGATAGTCCAGGACTACTTCTGTGGCTCCGTGCATGGCAGGTGCACCGCCAGAATTTGCATTGCACCTGGGTTCCTGCAAACTCCTGGCGTCGGGAACTCCATTCTTGATGTGTGGTCTCTACCTCCCCAGCTCTGCCGATGTCTCTTGGTGTCTTCTCACTTCTCCTGGCGACACGTGGTGCCCAGTCCAGCCGCATCACTGCGTCATCCTCCACGGCGCTAGGTGATGCAGCAGCAACCTCCCTCCGATCCTTTGATGCCTCTAGACATCCTCCGGGGGTCGGCAGCAGAGACTTTTCATGCTCCGGTCCTCCAGATCCTGTTGAGGCTCCTCCTTCTCTTCCTGCTCCACCGCTGACAAGGTGAGTTGTGCATCTTTCCATGGTGGGCGCCTGCAGGGGAACCGGAGTGCTAGGCCCCACATCTTCCTTGTTGGGAGGGTCAGCCGCCCTCTACCTCCTCTCTCTTCTTGCCGGTGCTGACTTGCCGGGGATGCTCCTCTTTGGTGAGCTGGCCCTGCCTCTCCTTCTACGTGGCAGTGTAGGACTCAGTCTAACAGGAGGCCTGGATTGCCTCACCGGGCTCCCGCCAATGCTTCCTTCACTCACAGGGAGGGAACCAGCCAAAGATTGCAGCAGTTGTTGAAGCCAGGCTGATCCATGTTGGGCAGTCTGCTCCCTAATTTGGCTCAATAAGCCAGCCATGTCTGTGGATGACATGCTGGTGCACACTTCAACTGAGTTCCTGACACACAGGAACTAACAGGCGGAAAAACCCAGTTTCTTTCCCCATACACTCTTCCCACTTTAACCCTAAGGAATCCACTAGCACTTGCCAGGTCAAAATGCCCCGTTCTACATGCTGTCTCTAGGGGCTGCATTTCTTAACTCAGTATTTGTCACTATATTACAATTGAACTTAAACTTTCCTATTTATTTCACCTTGTAAGAGATAGTCTAGGAAATAGGTGATAGTAGGCTGTAACTATCGGGCACTTAACAATAAAGTACAACTATCAATAGCCCTCAATCAGGAAGCCTCACTAAAACTCCCATTGCCAAACAGCTCTTATTCCCTGGTGGTCTAGCTTAGGTTCTCTCTACCTGACAATAGATTAACACACTAACATGTGGCTTTATGAAAGGTAAGTTTTATTTTCCTTTTAATGGTGTGGTATGAAGTGCAATGTACAGTACACAAGGGCAAATACAAGTTAAGATACTAAATAAGAAATACATTTAGTTATATGCTAGAGTTTTGTTCCCTGAAGAAATATAATACAAGCCAAATATATAAATAATTGGAGACTGGAAATTATACATTATACAAGTTATTTTATTTTAATAGCAGCGTTTTTTTGCTAGCACGTGGCAATAACCTTTTGCTATTTTTAAAATAATTTTGTTACTGTAAATATCGGCCATTAGTGGGCATTTGTATTTTTGTATATTAATTTTTGAATAACTAAACCTGATAAAGTACAACAGGTTTCTAAACAATAAAAAATGTATTTACATTTTTTTCAGTTTTATATTTAACTAGGAACTTGCTTGTCAAAAATGATGGAATTAAAATTGTAAGATGAGACACACCCTCAGCTCTGAAGAAGTGATGCAACGGGGAGTCCACGCCCAGGAAGCTATCAGTATGTGCAGCTATCGGGGCTGTGGCGGCAATCTGCAGCGGCGTCTCAAGGTCAGAGCATGGAGGCGCAGTAAAAGAACCTTCCAAAATGCTAACCCTAATTGCCCGGGGAACCAGACTCTTGCCTCCAGCAGAAGCAAAGCATGCGTCAGAAGGAAGGCACAGCCAGGCATGAGGAGATTTAGTGAGAGAGAGAGCCTGGAAGAAGCTGAGACCAGAGAGAGATAAACCCACAGCATTTGTGATCAAGAACAGAGGGGAGGATAAAAGGGCTCTGCAGTGAGTAATTTAACAACCAGCAAGAGCTGAAGCAGGAGAGGAGGCCTGAAGGATAAGAGAGGGGGAGGGGAGCGCTGCCGCTGTGCACGTTGTAAATCTAACAGGGAGCCATTGGGAGTGTGGTCTGCCTGAGGAGCTGAGTGCACCGGGAGAGAAAAAGGCCACAAGGAAAGCCCTTCAGAAATTTATAGACTCCCCTTACTTTCTAAAGTCCTGGACTCTTTTCATAATGTTGTTTTTTTATTAGTTTATAACAAGAATAATCTCAGAATATAATCTTGAGGGATTAAGGAGTTGGCTGGAAGATACCTCTTTTATATGGATTATATGGAGAGACACTAGCTCTTGTTTGGTCCCTCTTGCAGGAGGATCTCTCTAATTGCTAAAAAGAACATTATAGGAATACTTTCTCCAAAGTGAAGATCAGAACCTGATTTGTAAATATGGATATGGGCTCACTATAGTCATTCTAAATAAGCTATTGCTGAAAGCTGATTTTTTTGTATTTTTTATATACAGCTTTAGATATAGACACGTAAGTATCACACAAAACAAATCTTGTAGTAAGAACTTCATATTTGGTGAAACATTTCAAAAACTACAGGCAGAAGTGGAAAAAGGGAGAATAATAGCCTGCAAAATACTTTATTTGGGAGCATCAAAATTGGCAAAGGAACGCCCTTGATGGACACTTTCTCTTTCTTTCTCTGTTTTTCTCTTATTGCCTCAGAGAACCTGACATTTATTAGGTTATGATACTTTTTTATGTAAGAGCAGAAATATAAATAATAGAAGCTTGAAATTTAGGTATCCTTACCTCTGATAAAGAAGTAGGAAAATTCTGCTCTCAAGCAGGTCTAGAGATACTGAGATTTAATAAAAGGGGCGATAAGAAAAAAGGGGAAGGAGAAGGTGGAGGAGAGAGGGAAGAGAGGGTTATAGAGAGACAAGAGGATCAAATAAAGCTCTAGGATAACAGGGAATAAAAATGGAAGATAAAAATAGATCAGAAAATGGAAAAGAAAAAATAATAATACTAAATCAGGGAAAGATTTCTTCTCCCCTGGAATTAAAATAAAATATCATAATAAATCCCAACTGGGAAGTGATGTCTCAGAGAAACTTGACCTCTCTGTAGATCAATTTAATTTAGGGGAATCTAGAGAAGAAATAGAAAGTTCACTTTCTGATACCCTAGTAAAGGAAGCATTGACAGCCTCATCAATGAAGCTCTTTATGAAAGATCTATTAGCAGAATTCAAATCGGATTTAATTTTGGAGCTTACAACAGAAATCTCCAAAAACACTAAGGCAATTAAAGATCTTTCACAAAAAACTGATAACTTAGAGATACAACATCTGTCTATGACTACCGATCAGAAGGAACTAAAAGCTGAACTGATTACTATAAAAGAAGAATTAGCAGACCTTAAAAAGAAATATAATAAACTAGAGGATCATTCAAGGAGAGCTAATATTAGAATAAGGGGTATAGAGGAAAAAATTGTACACCAAGATTTAAGTAGTTAAGTATTCGCCTTTTTTACCTCTTTAATTAAAATCGATTTCCCTGTGGAACAAGTCATGGAAAGAATCCATAGAATTCCCCTCTCAAAAAAAGCAGAACCAAATTCTCCGAGAGATATAATAATTAGACTACATTTTGCATCACATAGAGAGCAGATTCTCAGAAAATCATTTGAGAACCAACAATTTGGACCCCCCTATGAATCACTTAAAATATTTCCTGACTTATCAGTAGAAACGTTAATGAGAAGAAAAGAATTCAAGGAGGTCACAAAGGTTTTGAGACTTTAAAATATAAAATACAAATGGGGTTTTCCCACAAAAATCATTATCTCGGTAGACTCTAGGAAAGTGGTTTTGAACTCTCCTAAGGATGTAGAGAAATTCATTCTAGCAAGAGAAAAGCGAGTTTGAGTGTTTAAAGAAATGGATTTGATAGTTAAAGTTTCCAAGACGTTACAGAGTAAGATTAGAAACACTTTAGAATGACTAAGAGAGTGTTTAGATGCTTTTAAAAGGTTAAAATAGATTGTAATATGCACTAAAACTAATGCACTGACACAAATGTTAAAAAGAACACTAAAATATATATTTTTTCACGTAGAATTTATAAGAAAGTGTGTTTTTTTAGGATTTTGGCACATCGACATGAGTGTTGAAAAGAATACAAAAGGATAAACTGAGTGACGTATGACAGATTAGAAGCTGTAATTTGATGTGATCTGGGTATATTGACACAAGGGTTGAAAAGAATATAAAAATGTAAATGGATGCACGTAGTAGTTATTAGAGGCTGTGTTTTTATAAATATTATGTTTTCTAAGTGGTGCAATTATAAGCACATAAAACGGGTATTAGATAGAATTTAAAGGATTCATCATTGAGTGTTATATGTAGATATGGGTTTGACACAGGTTGTCAAAATGTTGAATTTGAGTTATGAATTTGAGCAAGGTGGATTAAGTATACACATGACCATGGTTTTTGATTTATTAAATATGGGTAAAAAGAAGAAAATTAAGACAGTGAATCTGATGACAATGTCTTGGGGACATTTTCAATCGATTTGTTTATACTTTATTATGTCCGTATAATATCTGAGAGATAGTGGGTATTTCTATGAGATTCATTCAGGATGTTTATAAACAATTATACTAAGTAAATTCGCCATTTATGTCACTCTGGGTAATGAATTTTTGTCTATCCCTGAAGTAGGGTCCTTTCTGTGCCTCTTTATATCTCATGAAGAGTACATAAGGGTACTTAAAGATAGGTGGTTAAGTTTTATTTAACACAAAAGCTCTGTCTTAATGACAAGAAAATGAGAATAGAAGGTAAAATGCTTGCTGCAGAAGTCTGGATAAGATTAACAAAAGTGCCCCCACTAAGAGTATTCAAGAGCAGATAAAGATTCTACAACTTCATATAAAAAAACAGAAAAACAACGGGTGGATAACTCCGTCTGGAAATTGCAAAAATATCTGTACCATTTTGGAGAGAAAGCATCTACATTTCTAGCTACTAAATTTAAGGGTAAAAAAATAAAAATAGGATAGATGAGTTAATGGTTGATAAAAAAACAATAACTAATCCTTCCAAAATAGTAGAGGCATTCGGAAAATTCTATGAGAAACTTTATAATCTAGAGGAATATAATGAAGTAACTAAACCAAAATTGGAAGAAATACAACAGTTCCTTGATAAAATACACATCCCTAAATTACCTCCGGAGGAATTAGAAAAATTAAATAGGGAAATATCGGAAATCGAGATTCAAGAAGCAATATCTAATTTGAAAATATCATCTGCACCTAGGCCTGATGGCTTCACCAATCAATACTTTAAAATATTCCAAAAAGAAATATGTAGAGATTTAAAAGCAACCTTTAATGAAATCTTTAAGAAAGGCCTTGCGCCTAAAGAAATGCTAGAGGCTAACATCATAAATATTCCTAAACAGGAGAAATCTCATATAGAATGCAGGTACTTTCGTCCAATTTCTCTTTTAAATGTTGATTTGAAGATCTATCCTAAAATGTTGGCCAATAGAATGAATACAATTATGAAACTATTGATTGGTGAAGACCAAAGAGGTTTCATAGTAGGACGTCAGGGAACTGACAACATAAGAAAGTTGCTTAATTTGATTTCCATCTCTAAGGCGAGCAACCTGCCTACAATTTTTCTCTCCCTGGATGCAGAAAAGGCCTTTGACAGAGTCGGATGGAGCTACATGGACCAGGTTCTTGCCAAATTTGGGTTTGGAGAATTTATTTTTTAAGGCCATTAAGGCTTTATATATTGGCTCCATCCGCCTCTGTCGTTGGTCTAGGGTTTAGATCACCTAGATTTAAGGTAACCAATGGTACAAGGCAGGGGTGCCCGCTATCTCCCCTGATATTTGCACTTATGATGGAACCTTTAGCTATAGGTATTCGAGAATTAAGGAATATCAGGGGAATACAAATTGGAAATATAGATCACAAAATATCACTCTTCGCGGATGATGTGTTACTTTCATTAACCAACCCAGCTGAGCCTCTAGGGAACCTACAAGAGCTTATAGATGAATTTTCCAAAATATCAAATTACAAACTCAATATAGCTAAATCGGAAATTCCCCAATTCAATCTACAGGATAACGATATTGCATTATTGAAAAGTAAATATGCATTTAATTGGCAATCCCATATCAAGCATGTAGGCATACATCTCTATGCAGACCTGAAGCAATCAATTTTACAAAACTTTAGAATAGTTCATCAGAATATAATAGAAGCAATCTCACGTTGGAAAAAAATTCAGACATCCTGGTCAGGTCGCATAATAGCAGCTAAAATGTTTCTTTTACCTAAAATTACATATGTAATGAGGTGTATTCCGAGCCAATTTTCAAGCTTTATGATTAATAAACTTCAAAGTACTCTTGATAAATACATACACAATGGACGCAGAATAAGAATAAAAGCTCATTATATGGTGAATAAATTTGAAAAAGGTGGAATGGCGTACCCTTTGATAGTTAAATATCAAGAAGCTATTCTACTCACTCACCTTGTGAGAAACACTGAAGCTATTATAGATCACCATTGGAGTCAGATAGAAAATGAACAAATAAGGAATGGAGATCTGGGTCTCTTAATATTTCTCCAACCAAAAAACTGGGGAAATTTACCACCCGGAGATAATATACTTAAAAAATACACAAGTGCTTGGGTAAAAATCAATCAAAGATATTCATTAATACCTTCTTCCAGTGGGGTTACACCCATATTATTATTAAGATAAAATATATCCATCTCCAATATTAAAATGTATGATAAAAAAGGGAGTGATTTTGCTTATAGAGCTTTTCCAAAATAATAGGCTATATCCCTTTGAATATTTAGTTCTAAAATTTGGATTGTCATCCAGGTACTGGTTTGAATATCTCAAATTATTATTTTTTTTTTTAAATCACTGGGTTTCAATAATCTCAAAAATGAAAATAACTCTGACTTGGAAAAATTGATCCTAGCGGAAGATAAATCACATCTAGTGTCCAAGTGTTATAATATAATAAAGAAAAGTAAGAACATCAAAAAAACGATGAAAATGAGAGTATGGGAGTCGGAGCTCAAAGGAGAATGGCCAGTTGAAACTTGGATTAAAGGATTTACAATTACTGATAAAATCATTAAAAATGCTCCCTACAGAGAAAATTTCTTTAAACTAACTAACTAGATAGTAATTAGCTCCGTATAATGTGTACCAAATTACTAGAAATGAATTTCAAAAATTGTGCTGGAGGGAATGCGACCAAGTGGGGACACATCTACATGTATGGTGGTCCTGTCCGGTCATCAGACAATTGTGGGAGGATTGCTTTCAGCACATTAGACAGGCTTATGAAATTTCAATGAGTTTTTCTCCTAAAATAATTTTGTTTCATATATTTCCTGAAACCTGTTCTAATGAAATCAAGGCATTCTTAATACAGATTTTTTTGGCCGTTAAGTGCAGTATTGCATTGAAATGGATACAAAAAGTAACCTTCTCTGTTCCAGAAATATTTACTAAAATTCCTAAAATTCGTGCGTTGGAAATAGATCTTGAGGATATAGTTATTACTATGATTCCTAAATATAAATGGAAAATATGGGATAATAAGTCTAGTGGGTGAGTGTGACCAAAATTAGCATTGTTCCGCCTCTTCCTTCCACCCCGGCTCCCCCCGCTCCCTCGCCTCGCGAACAGAGATTAGGAATATCTTATTACATTTTTTTAATTTTTGTTTTTGTTTTTGTTTTTGGTGGTTTGTTTGTTTGTGTGTTTTTGAATCTTCATTTATGAATATAAGTTAGATTGTGGTAACATCTAGAGAATTAAGTATAAATCCTCTGCAAGGCCCACTTATGGTTGCGGGTATCACCGCTATTGAATGGTCTTTCTAGCAATGAAGATATTTGTAATTGTACCTGTCACATGCTAGGCTGTAAATTTATAATATACAACAAAGGTTGCGGAAGGAAGGGGGAAAAAGAAAGGAGAAAAAAGGAAAGGAAAAGGGAAAAGCGTAATAAAAGGAGTAAACTCTATTGGCAGGTAGGTCCAATGGACCACCTAGAATTTGAGATAAAATGTATTATAATATACTCTACATATGAATTGTTATATTTAGGTGTCTTGTTGTACTGATTAAAACATCATGAATGCCAAAAAGTACTATATCTATATTGGATGGAAAAGGTATTACTCTAATGGCCATATATGCCAACCCAATCCCAAATTGTTTTGGAAATTTGTTAAAAATTCTCCTTTCCTTACATGTAACGAATTGGAGGATATGAATGTGTTAAATTTCAATGTTTTTTTTTTTACTTGCTTTTTCTTTGTGTTTGTATTTATGTGACATTTAAATAAATAAAAAAAAGTAAGGAAGGAGAAAGGGGAAGAAAGAAAAAAAAAGGAATCAAAATTGTAAGGCTGGCAATGCTGTTTGCCACACAATGTGAGGCTTTTGCTCCTCTGAGCACCTTCTAGCAGTTCTAGTATAAGTGTAGGAGTTTAAATAAAAGGAGGGAGTGCACAGCGGGAGAACATTGTAGTGCTTTATACATTTTTGTTCCCCACTGTAATTATGAGTCAGTCCAGTGGAAACCTCACTCAGTGTACATCCTGTCATATGTATGCACTACTGGAACAGACAATCCAGGGTCCATACCTCTGTGACAGGTGTGAGCATGTGGCTTATGTTGGAACTCAAATTGGAGAACTGGAGAGGAGAATTTCAGGACTTAGTGATATTGCTTCACTGGAAAGGGGGTTGGTGCTCACGGAGCACAGTTTAGCTGTTGGTAGAGTTAAATAGTGGAGCAGCAAATTCTCAAAGTATATTAGTAGGAGTATGCTATAAACCCCCAAATATAGCTGAAAGTGAGGAATTATAATTATTGTTACAGATTGGAAATGCAGCAAGCATGGGCAAGTTCTAATAATGGGAGATTTTAATTACCCTGATATAAACTGGATAAATAAGACCAGCAGTTCAAGCTTTCTTGGATTTAGTTATCACAAATAATATTGATATAGTATCAAATGTTGAAATAGGGCAACCTTTGGGAAACAGTGGTCACAACACAGTCTCATTTGAGATTGAATTAAAAAAACATTACTGTATGGGGCTAACAAAAACTCTTAATTTTAAAAGGGCAGATTTTAACTGTCTAAGGGCAGCAGTACAAAGTATAGACTGGGACAGAGAACTAATGGGTACAGATACTGAACATAAATTGACAACATTTAAATCCTTAGTAAATAAACATACTTATCACTATATGCCATGTGGAAATAAAACTTGAAGGAGTAAATCACAACCCAGGTGGCTTACCAATAAATTAAATATGAAGATGAGGAGTAAAAAAACAAGCATTTAAATTATACAAACAAAAGGGGACATAGACTGCTTTACGTAAGTACAAGGAACTCAACAAGGCTTGCAAAAGGGCTATTAGACTTGGTAAAATCAAAAATGAAAAGTTTGTTGCAAAGGAGAGTAAGACTAACCCTAAAATATTTTTTAAATGTATTAATGGGAAGAAGGCCAGGAAGTAAGCTATATGAACATTACAATGTGAAACAGGCCGTCTGATAATAAGTGACCAGGAAAAGGTCGATGAGCTAAATAGGCTCTTTTCTTCGGTATACACAAGTGAGGTACCAGTGGTTTGGTCACTGCAACATAACGGGGCTACGCTACCTCCACCAAATAACTGGTTAATGCAGGAAAAAATCCAAAAAGAGGTTGAAAAAAATAAATGTTAATAAAGCCCGGGGTCCTGATGGACTACATCCAAGTGTACTGAGGGAACCAGGCTCTGTAAAAACAAAACCGTTATATCTAATTTTTTAAGATTCACACAACACCAGGTCTCTACAAGATGACTGGAGAAAGGTAGAGGTGATACCTATATTTAAAAATGGAGCAAGAGCAAATCCGGGGAATTATAGACCAGTGAGTCTCACATCGGTAGTGGGAAAGCTTTTAGAAGGGTTAATATGGAATAATATACAAGAATATGTATATTCAAACAGGATTATAAGTAGAAGCCAACGTGGATTTAGGAAGGATAGTCAAAAAAACCTTATTAGCTTCTATGAGGAGGTTAGTAGGAACTTGGATCAAGGCAACTCAGTGGATGTAGTCTCTTTGGATTTTGCAAAGGCTTTTGATACAGTGCCACATGGGATACTATTGAGCAAACTAAGGGAAACAGGAATTGCCATAAATGTTTGCTTATGGATTGAGAGCTGTCTAAAAGACAGGAAGCAAAGGGTTGTGGTAAATGGAACATACTCGGATTTGACTAATGTGGTAAGTGGGGTTCTTCAGGGTTCAGTATTGGGTCCCCTCCTTTTTAACATATTTATTAATGACTTGGAAGTGGGATTGGAGTGTGATGTCTCCATATTTGTTGATGATACAAAGTTGTGCAAGGTAATTAAATCAGAAAATGATTTACTTTACCTCCAAAGGAATTTGCATAAATTAGAGGAATTGGCATCTAAGTGGCAGATGAGATTTAATACAAATAAATGTAAAGTTATGAATCTGGGAAGGAAAAATAGCCCTGCAATTTATAAACTTAATGGAGCAAATTTAGGGTTATCAGATATTGAAAGGGATTTGGGAGTACTTGTGGACAACTGCCTAGATAACAGTGCTCAATGCCAAGCAGCATCTGCAAAGGCAAGTAAAATATTAGCATGTATTTAGAAGCAAGGGAAGCAAATATAATTCTCCCACTATACAAATCCCTAGTACGCCCTCTTTTGGAATATGGAGTACAATTTTGAGCACCACTATATAAAAAGGACATTTTAGAGCTGGAAATGGTACAGAGGAGGGCAACAAAACTAATAAGGAGAATAGAGGGGCTAAGTTATGAAGAAAAACTAACCAAATAAGCTTATTTTCTCTAGAAAAAAGACATCTAAGAGGAGATATGATTACCTTATATAAATACATCTAGGGTCAGTATAAAGATTTGTCAAGGGAGTATTTGTGCAAAGAGGTTTTCAATTGACAAGCGTGCATCACTTGAGGTTGAAGTATAAAGATTCCACTCTAAAGAAAGAAAAGGGTGCTTCACAGTAAGGTGGTTAATCTGTGGAAATCTCTACCAAAGGAGGTGGTGACAGCGGATTCGATAGATAACTTTAGAAAGGGATTGGATATATTTTTAAATAAAAAGGGCATTAAGTGCTATCATGGATAAATAGAGAGGGAGTATTGATCCAGGGATGAATCCGATCACCAGTATCTGGGGTCAGGAAGGAATTTTATATTTTTTCCCCTGTTGAGACAATTGGCAAAGTTTCACTGGGAGTTTTTTTCTGTTTGCCTTCCTCTGGATCAATTTACAATAAATCCATGTATTGCAGATCGGAAGAAATCTAAAAAAGGTTAATCTTGATGGACTAAAGTATTTTTTTAACCTAAATTACGATCTGACGATGTAACTATTTAACAATGTGCCTGGCATTGCTAAGCCTCAATTTCACCCAGTTTCAGAATTTTTTACATGTTTCGTCTGCCATTTTTTTCCTCGCTTAGCTGATTTTTAATGACGAAAAACCACAAATATGGCTCAAATTTGCATGCAACCTCACTCCCAGGTTTCCTGGCTCTACCTCTGTGCAGCGTGTGAGTGAGGTTTTTTTTGTGTTCAATTATTTGGTTTTTTTTTCAGGTTTTTAGAGTTACGTGCTTGGCTCGCAGTTGTGACCCTCGCAGTCACGTGCCTCAACTGCAGCCTAAGTGCCGCATCGACCGAGCAGCACTAAGGCTGCAATGAGCACCAAAGACTCTCATTGCACTGCTCGCCTCGCAGAGTAATTCCTTCCGGACCCCCTTAAATGCCGATCTGATTACTTCCTGGATCAATACTCTCTATTTAATTATACATTTCAACTTTCCAACAAATGATCATCCTCCAACTGACATGAACCGTTAATTACATATAATAAAACAACTTTCCACACCTTGTAAAATACAATTTTAACAGTACAAACAGTAGCTTAATGTAATAACATTTAAACTGGAATTGTATGAAAATGCAACCTATCTGTTTTGTGGGGCTTCCTCCAAGAAGATGTGAAGAGACTCACTGCAATCTGCCTAATTTTTTTTTTTTTTGCATTCATAACATGCCACATAGAGTTGTCTATGTGCAAGTGGTTCCTCTAAACAGAGACCAGCAGACTTTTAAGTTTGTCTATGGGATTTAAACACTTTTCCTTGTTATTTTTTTAAATTTGTTTTGTATGTCCATGTGGTTCCTCTAAAAAGAGCCCAGACTCGAAAGTTTGTCTAATGGATTTAACCACGTTTCATTGTTGTTGTTGTTATTTTTGTTTTGCATGTCCAAGTGGTTCCTCTAAACAGAACCCAGCAGACTTGAAAGTTTGTCTATGGAATTTAACAACTTTTTTTTTTGTTCTGTGTAGTTTAAATACTTTTTTTGGTTAGGCGTGTAGTTATTGAAAATGCCACATATAGTTGTCTTTGTGAAATAGTGGTCCTCTAAAAAGAGTGACATTAAAATTTTATTAAATTTTTTCAGTCTATGTTAATGGCATATTTTTTTGTGTGCATCTGTTGTATTGTTATCCTTTTTTTGTAATTTAAATTATAGCACCTCATAGTAGACAATATTTTTTGTAAAAAAGTTTGTCCTTGTGATTTATCAGTGGTCATGGCAAATGCCATGATGATAGGAAACTGTCTTCTTTGAAGTACAAAAGGGAGGCTTCTCTCACTTGGTGCCAAATCTATTCTTAGTATGAAAACTCATTCTCCTTTATGGATACCATTTAGAATTTCAGCATTTATGAAATGTTCTTTTAAATCCTGACAATTAATCTGGTCCCATTACAAAGTCCTTTTTTGGGGTTCATATTTCGCAGTAACATGACAATTGCCCCTTTATTTAGATGCAAAATATGTGATGGCATTCCTGATAGAGTTAATGAATTAATAAATTCAGTGGAGAAGTTTGTCTCACTTTGTCATCACCAAGTACACAATCAGCACTGTAATATTTTTTTTGTGGTGCATCTATTAATTTTAATATTTCATTATTAAGATGTAATGCATCCTTATTTTTGGATGTTAATATAACTTTCTTTGCAAGCTCTGCGTAATCATTGTTACTTATTGTATTTTGGAATATAGCCGATATGAGATCCTGTTTGCAAATCATTTGCAATGGAATTTCGACAGTATCATATAATTAATTATTTTTTGCTTTGTAATGATTTCATTTGAATATCCGACACTGATGTTTCCAGAATGGGAATTGGCAGTTTAAATCCACTATGCACAGTTCTCCCACCTTGTAACAAAAGTGCAGCAATTCCAGTTGTTGCAAATGGCAGTGCTATTGCATTTTTTATGGCAAATGCTTGCAATTGTAATGTATTTAAAGTCGCAATGTTTTCTTGTTTTTTTTGTTATTACCAGAGTGTAATAGTCTTCAAAGTCTATTTTCTCTAAGTCCTGGATCTGGCAGATTAAAACTGGCACAACTTAATCCGTGAGAAAGAAAGACCTCATGTAGATTCATTGTAACGTTGCAAAAAGTCTTGAGACATATTTATCTTAAATTTGTCCCACAAAGCTAATACATTTGGAGCATTTGAGAAGATGCAAATTAATGCAAATTGTTCCCTCATCTGCAGTGGCATTTGACACAGTGCTGCTTTTTCTATACATCTTTCCCATTCTGTATCATCAGCCAGGAAGTTTCTATGTTGCAGAGGTAAATTAAATGTGTCATAAAGTCTGTCATTAACAGTTCACAAGTGTTCAAAACTTTGTGCACCAGGAACATTTGAAAGAAGTAAACATAAGCAGAAACGTTCAAGGTCTCTTGGACTTACAGTGTACATTCTTGGTATTATTTTATTCCCACACCTTTTTTGTTTTTTTCATAATCCATTAACGAAAACATAATGATATGGAATTTTTAATGTATAAGAATTCCCTCGCTTCCAAGTCGTTACAATTTTATTGAAACCACACAGTAAGTGTAGTTTGTCGATGTTCACTTTGTGCCAAAGCATCTCTTTCATTTCCAGCACTAAAGTAAACTAAGTGTCTTTGGGGAAAATGTACAGCTAATCGATATACTGTATGTGAACGATCATTCATTTCACATTTTAGAATATGCCACATTGCTTCTGGAGCACTTATATATCAGGCATCTACATGAGATGCAAGTGCATCATGTAATAACTCAGTTTGTTCTGGGTTTTCTGCACTTTTGACCACTGCAGTAGCTGCATCATAGCCTTTGTAAATATATTTGTAGACATATTTAATGGATTTTATAGAAGTGCAAGCTTCCACATTAATGTGTGCATTATACATCATGAGCAAATTTGGATTATATTGCACCACATATATGTTATCTACCTTTTTCCACGAATAATGGCATTTTTGCCTTCTCTTCTTCTATATAATGGATAGTCATCACAATTAGCATATGTTTTGTTTCTATAATCTTTTGGAAATTCTTTAGTGCATTTATTATTTTCCATATATGGTGTATTAATATCTCCATGAATCATAGGATGAGTTACAATCTCATATAGTCTACCATGTATTTCTGGATCTGGTAGTTCAGCAATAATTACTGAATCCACTTTGTCACCAGTATCCAATTTATCTTTCTCTTGAAGGATTATAAGAATATGTGCATGTAGAAGGCCTCTTTTTTAAATTTCTATAGTATAAACATAAGCCAGACATTTGCCAAATAACCGAGTTATGGTTATGTCCTTTATTAATTCAGTTAATTTTATTTTGAAGACTCTTGCCATTAAATCTGGTCTATCAGAAGCAGTTTGTCCAATTAGCAGATTCTGTACAATCTCTGGCCATTTTGAATTACATGTAAATGTAATAAATATCTCTGGTCTTCCAAATTTAGTAACAATAGCCATATCATCATTGTATCTTTCTCACATATTGCGAGGAGATCCTTGCAAAGAAGAAGGTATGATGATGGCCCTGGCAGCTCTCTGTAGCAACCTCAGCTACATAATCCATCAGTACACAATACTGTTCTACACGTAGTTTATCTTGTTGATATTTTATGAAATTTTTATTATTTGCCTCAACTTGCAAATATGAATCAATGATCCATTGTTGTGTCAGTTTTCCACCACATAAAATGGTATTGAATCCATCTCGAATTGCAGTTTGTGCCACTTTAAATTCAAGCATGGAAATATTATTTCTGACACGTAATTTAGTATTTGGATAACCATCCGGCTTCCCCATTGGGAAAAAAAATCAGATATGTCATTGGATCCAAATTAGTACTTAAGATACTTATGTTAATGAAAGGTTGCTCCTCAATTCTGGGATATATTCTAATATCCCTCTGAAATGGTGGCTCTCCTTTGTCATTTTGAAAGACCATTGCAACCTCATTTGATGTTGGTAAATTATAACAGTGTTTATCAGTATGGCGATATCTTTTCAGAACCATATTAACTTTTGGAATTGGCAATTGATTTAGTTCTGCATGAATTTGTTGTTCTTGTTCTAGTTCAGACCATTTTTTATGAGCTTGAGTGTATGGGTTTTTGGACATAATTTTATCAAGCTCTATAAAAACAATGGGCAAGCATTTTTTTTTTTCTTGAAGCTGCATACGTTGTTCTACAGCTTCCATTGTATCTAGGACATATAGTTGAACAAATTTTCTTTGCTCCCCTATTTCTGGATGTAAATGTGAAGAACGAGGGTAAATAGTTCCAAGTACTTTGAAGCAATAAGGGCCATGTCCTGGAACATTATCAGCTAATGTTGCACCCATAGATGCAAAAGAAATGGCACTATTATAAGATCTTATTTTGACATTTTTGTAATTAGGGAAAGTAGGGTCAGTCCTAATACTTTTTTAAATATGGTGGGGATTGTTGTCTTTCTGGAAGTCTTACCTTGCCTTTTTGACAGCAACTAATGAACTCTCTGGGTCTTTCCTGTTGGGAATGATAAGCCCCACAAAACTGACAGACAAACTAGCGAAAGGACATTCCTGAAAACATATATCAATACGACTCTGTAAATCAACATTACAATCGTTATCAGATTGTTCTGATACATGTTCTACATGTTTTTGTTTTTTGTTTGTCTTCTTTGGCTTGGATGTTACTTTCTCAGCCGCTTGTCTTTTACTTGCAATTCTCTTGCATTATTTTTCTCGTCTAATTTTCTGTTCCTCCAGCGTCTGTTGATCTTTCCACCTTTGTACATGTTGTCTTGTTTGACCTATCTTCAGTTCCTATTTGTTCTCGGTATCCGCCATAGTAATCTGTAAATATAAATAGTGCATTTGTACTTTTCATCCCTTCTTTAAAAAAAAAATTCAAATCGAAATGTTTGTCATTTTTTTGCTTATTACTTGTCCTATCCTGTTTTGTGTGTGCCACGGTTAGCATTAGGGGGTTAGGGTTATGTGGTTTGGTTAAAAGGGTTAGTTAGGTTGCATTGCGTTTCCAGAAAGGTGCACACAAAACTGAATAGGTCCTTCCATTTTGTATGTGTTAACATCATTTCTTGTCCTATCCTGTTTTGTGTGCACCACTGTTGGCATTAGGGGTTTAGGTTATGGGGTCAGGCTTACAGGGTGGCTCACACAAAAAATATAGATCCTTCCATTTTGTATGAGTTAACAGCATTTCTTGTCCTATGCTGTTTTGTGTGCACCACTATTGGCATTAGGGGTTAGGATTATAGGGTTAGGCTTAGAGGGTACCTTTTTTTTGTCATATCCTGTTTTGTGTATGCCAATGTTGGCATTAGAGGTTTAGGGTTATGGGGTTAGGCTTAGAGGGTTAGTTAGGTTGCAGTACGTTTCCACAAAGGCGCACACAAAACAGAATAGGTGCTTCCATTTTATATGTCTAAACTGCAGTACATTGAATTTGTTTTTTAACTTGTAATACTGTACCATTTGTCTTGAATTTGTTGTCTATAAATGACAGAGGTGTGTGTTTGTAACTGTCCTCTGCTGCCAATCTTCCTGTGACACACTTCAGGCAGTGTCTGTTGAAAATTACAGAGAGAGATGCAAATGTTCAAATAACTTTTCAATACATTTTTTGACTAAGACCATACTAGTTTTGTTAAGCCAATTTGTTTAAATGGTTAACATTATGTACAGTACTTTACCGGTTCTGTGTAAATTGCTGTCTGTAAATTTCTGCAGAGTTTACAGTCTGTGTTAAACCGTGCAGTGCTGCAAATTAGTCAGTGACACTCTTCATGCAAAGTCTGTTAAAAATCACAGAAATATGCAAATGTTGAAATCCACTGTAAATAATTTATTTTGCTAAGAGCATAGATTATTGTTTAAAATATCTGTTACTCAAAGCTGTTTTTTGCTTTAACTGTCTCTTTTTATTTTTTATTTACACCATTTTACCCAACATAAACATTTATCTATTTTTTTAAATATTGCTGTACATCACCTGAGGAGAAATTGAGAAAATTCTAGAAAGTGTCCAGTATTTGTAGAGTGCCAGCTCTAGTAGAAACCGTTAAAACGAAGTGTGATTTTCATTGTAGCCGGCATTTTGTGCAACTTAGTTGCTTGGTCCATAGAAAATGGCGTTGATTTTCTATGTGTTACTGGCTTTGGGTAAGTGTTACGGGTTCTCTGGTCGTTTTTACGTGCTTCGGTCTTGTTTTCGTCGCGTTTAGGATTTTACGTCCGCCATTTTTTTTCTCACTTAGGCGATTTCAAAATATGACTGGGATAACTGGGATAAACTCTTAATTTAACCCACAAATTTATAAAGAAAGCTTCTCACAGGGTGACTTATTTTAAGATCATCAACAGGTGGTAGTACACGCCTAAGCAGGTTTATCAAATATCCCATGTTGCCGCTGATATTTTTAATTTGTGAAATTGTGGAGGGATCGGGTCCCAAATTCACATGTGGTGGGACTGCCCTAATATTAATGGGTTTTGGTTAGATTGTTTCAATAGCAACATATCCTTAATAGCTGGTACAAAGATAGAGGCCTCAATTAATTGCGCCATCTTCCATATCTTTCCAAACAAATTTAAAAATAAATAAAGGCTCTTATGGTCCATATTATAAGCGTGGCTAAATGGTATATCGATACCAAGTGGAAAGTGCGCTACAATTTGGTTTGGAAGGAGGTTATGGAAATATTAATTTATAACAGGGGCCTAGCTGATTTGGGTGTGGTGAAATTGTGCCGATACAAATGGAAAATTTGGGATGAATTCTATAAGGACCAATAACTAAAGCATTTTTCATCTATATTCCTGTCTTATTGAAGTGTTGTTAGAAGATAGATTGATCCCTCTCCCATGTTGCTGCTAACCCATGGAACAGTGTTTAAATTGTATGAAATGTAATGTGTTTTGAAAGCTATGTATTGTTTTTGATATGATAATTTTGAGATTTGTGAAAAATATATTTTGACAGATTCACTTATACACTAATGGAGCAACTGCTATATTACATAGTTTCTGTTTAGGCAATGTAATCTGCCAAGTTGGCATATGTTTTCTAAATCATTATATATGTTTTGTAAACTGACAATGTTTAATAAAAATGTTCTAAAAAGAAAAACACAAAATATGCCTCAAATTAACTGGCAACCTCACTCACAGGCTCCCTGGCTCTCCTCCGAGGTGTGTTTGAGGCGCTCATCTCCACCAGCGCAATGAGTGCCTTCGGCGCTCATTGCTAGCCCGCTATTTTAATATTGCGTTACCAACAACTTTTGGCAACCCCGCAATTACGACAACTATATATGTGATTCTTCTACTGAATTCTTATACAGTAGACTCTCAGTTAACTGGCACCCATGAGGATTGGTAGATGTCAGATAAATGTAGTTTCTCGTTGTTGGAGAGTTACTTTTAAAGGAGGCCTAGATTAGCTACACATAGGATGCTCTGCTAAGTATATTTGTCAGTGAGGGCTGTTCTAGCAGCAGCAGCTTTCACTCCTCACTTTCACACAAGTACGCTCTGCTGGAGGGGGCGTTGTTGAACCCGGGGAATGTAACGCCAACACAGCACTGGCTCAGTCACTCATGCCTGTCTGCTTCCAGGTAAAATTGAATTGCAGAGAAGTACAGTGGATGAAATCTAGGTGCCTGTTAGCATTTTGTGGCATGACAAGCTGGCTCTTGGCATTTGTTGAGCTCTGTAAATTTATTTTTTTTATTTAAAGTACAGTATTCAGATTTTTTATGGTTTCCTTACAGTTCTGATTTCTTGAGTTCTGGTTAACTGAGAGTCTACTGTATTTCATTTACTGGTCTGCTTCTTACCTTTGCTATATCCTTATAAACCAGTGAGCTTTCCATTAATCCTAATTAAAGAATTAGCTATTTTAGTGTCCATTAATTACAGGAAAAAAGCAGCCTATATGTTACATAGTTACATAGTAATTGAGGTTGAAAAAAGTATTTTAGTCCATCAAGTTCAACCTTTTTAGATCTCCTCTGATCTGCAATATGCAGATTAACTGTTAATTGATCAATACTCCCTCTTTAATTATCCAGAATAGCCCTGAATGCCCTTTTTATTTAAAAATATATGTAACTAGCGACTTGCCCATCAAAAAATGACGGCAATGAGATGTGTATGTTTGGAAAGTTGTTTAGTTATTAATATACATATTTGACACTTGATCTTAAACATGTTTAGTTTTGTAAAATGTTCTCTTGGTGAACAATAAGTTTTAAAGCATTTTGTATTAAAATTATTAACATTTGAATGTAAGAACAGTTGAACCTAATAATTAATAATTAATCAGTATTGTAAACTTGAAGTAATGTTTTTTTAACATGCAATTTGTATCTGAAGAATTGTTAAGTTCAATATACATTGAATCCAGAGGAAGGCAAACAGTAAAAACCCTTGTTGAAACGTACCCAATTTTAACATGAACTTTGTAATATATGTAAGTAAGAAACTTGAAAGTATATTTTTTTAAACTTGAACTTTATTATCTGTGTAACTTTGGAACTTGAAAAAATATTTTTTGAACTTGGAACATTATAAACAGTAACATAGTGAATTACATTTTTAACATAATTTTGTATTAAAAGTATTAACAGTTGAATGTAAAAACAGTTCAACTTTAAACTAATCAGTATTGTAAACTTGAGGTAATGTTATTTTAAAATGCAATTTCTGTCTGAAGAATTGTTAACTTCAATATACATTTAATCCAGAGGAAGACAAACAGTGAAAAAACCCTCCTTGAAACGTACCCAATTTTAACATGAACTTTGTAATATATTTAAATAAGAAACTTTATTTAAGACACTTTTTGTGTCTTGATTTTTTATCTTTATTTTAATTTTAATTTTAATTTTATTTTCTGTTTGTTTGCATTTATTGCTTCAGAAGTGTACTATTTATTTATTTAATTTCTATTTGTTTTTTGAGTATTTATTGTTACATGGACACTCATTTGGATTGATGATTACAATTGGGTCTCTCAACTATGTCAATCAGTTGATTTTACCTGGATTTCTATGGCCTCTTTGCTCTTCTGATTTTCCATATACCAACAGAGTTTTTGGCCACCTACTCTGATACTTCACACCCTTTGGGCCTAGTACCCCTTGGTGAATTAAATCAGAGTTGATATTTCATGGATATCAAAAGGTGGGCCTTTATTCTCTGATAGAGCCTGCTGGCCAATATTTTATACCTGATATATACCAGGTTAATGCTGATTTTTGATTTATGTGACCACTGTGTTC
The DNA here is from genome assembly GCA_027410445.1 of Discoglossus pictus. Lineage (NCBI taxonomy): Eukaryota > Metazoa > Chordata > Amphibia > Anura > Alytidae > Discoglossus > Discoglossus pictus. The sequence goes on from CM050166.1 coordinate 146,484,319, forward strand.
ATTAAGACTCTGGTGGAAACCACATTGATAACACTCATGGAAGACCAAGCACTATCCTATGTGTCATTTTCGATACCTCTAATTAGAGGGTCCTACATGTGAGTGTCCAATTGTTACGCCTGATTTTTTGGAAATACATCTATTGATCTGCACTAGGATTTGGTGTGCGCTTTCCTTTTCCTTTTTTCTAATTAAGAAACTTGACATAATATTTTTTGAATCATGAACTTTCTTATCTGTGTAACTAAATAACTTGAAAAAACATTTTTCCAACTTGGAACATTATAAACAGTAACATAGTGAATTAATATTTTAACATAATTTTGTATTAAAAGTATTAACATTTTAATGTAAAAACAGTTGAACTATAAACTAATCAGTATTGTAAACTTGAGGCAATGTTTTTTTAACATGCAATTTCTATCTGAATAATTGTTAACTTCAATATACATTTAATCCAGAGGAAGACAAACAGTAAAAACCCTTCTTGAAACATACCCAATTAAATTAATTGCTTCCTGACCCCATGAACTGGTGATAAACGTTAATCCAGGGAGTAATCTTAACATAACAGACAATATTTACATTGTGACTTAAAACGTGGTTGAACTCTTAACATGAACTTTGTAATATGTTGAAGTAAAGAACTTGAAAGTATATTTTTTGAAACTTGAACTTTCTTATCAGTCTAAGTAATGAGCTTGAAAATATTGTTTTCAAACTTGTAACATTAGAAACAGTAACAAAGTTAATTAACATTTTAACATCATTTGTAAAAATAATGCAAGGCAAGTGTTTTGTGAGGCGAATCATCCATAAACAGTACTTCCATTAATTATGACTGAATTGTTTATTGTTTTGTATTTTTCAATGCTTTTAAATTAGTTTGCATGGGTTTTATTTCTTTAATGAAAAGTTATAGTACTTCATAGTAGACAATGTTTTTAGTAAAAATACGCCCATCTTCTAATAAATCACCTTGACTTTCATTCTTTTCAATGTAAACTTTGATAGCCTGTGGATTTCTGCACCGTGATAACGCAACATACAATTGACCATGTGCAAATACTGGTTCTTCCAAGAAAATACCCACAGATTTGAACGTTTGACCTTGTGATTTATTAATGGTCATGGCAAATGCCATAAAAATGGGAAATTGTCTTCTTTGAAGTATAAAAGGGAGACTACTTTCACTTGGTGCTAAATCTATTCTTGGTATGAAAACTCTCTCTCCTTTATGGGTACCAGTTAAAATTTCAGCATCTATAAAATGGTCCTTTAATTGCTGAATAATTAATCTTGTCCCTTTGCATAGGCCTTTTTTGACCATATTTCGCAGTAATATGATAATTGCACCTTTCTTTAGCTGCAAAATATGTTGTGGCTGATAGGATCAGATTAGTGAGTAATCATGTATTCTGATGTGTGTATATATTATATCTGGGTACCAAGATATAATGAGAGAGAGAGGGCGGCAGATCCTTATATAGCATAACACACGTCACAGCTAATAGCATAGTTGGAAATAGGGTTAAATACACATTTGCAAGCAAGTGTCTTTTTCTGTCTAACTCAGCAAAACAATCCTTATCACAAATAACGGCTTCCTGCAACTAGGTTTCTCAGTCAGCAGTTGCAAGACAAAGAAAGGAAACAGGAAACAGACGCACAAGGGAATATAACCTTAAACATTTCTACACATAACCCTCTTAAACATTCTAGTAAGATACAGAGAAAAAAACAAGCTGATATATACTTTTATAATCATGATATTCTTAGCCAATAAATTCATAATGAAGAAATTAAATACCCACCAGTGGCATTCCAGAAGGAGTTAGTGAGTTTATGAATTCAGTAGAAAAGTTAGCATGACTTTCATTGTCATCAGCAAGTACAGAATCAGCACTGTGATAATTTCTTTGTGGTGCATTAATATTTTTTTTAAGATTTCATTATTGAGGATTAATGCATCCTTATTTTTACACGTTAGTATGACTTGGTTGGCAAGCTCGGAATATTCCTGGTTATTTATGCTACCTTCAAATATAGCCGATATAATATCTTGGTGACAAATCATATGAGGTGGAATCTCTACAGTGTCGTCAGGTAAATGTGGTATTTTTTCTGTTTCTGCCTTCTCCAATTTTAATAAGCCAATCATTGAAATCAATTTGGCCTTCTGATCCCATTTTTTGTTGCAGTTGAAGATGGGTAAAATGTTTCCATACTGTACTTGACTTTATACAGGTTTTGATAATGTCAGTTCGATTTCCATGTACAACGACAGGTAATGTTTGTATAAAATCGCCACCTAACAACATTACCTTTCCACCAAATGGAAAAGTATTATCCATGACTTCACGAAGCAAACGGTCAATACATTGGAGGGCATAGCATGACATCATTGTGACCTCATCTATTATGATTAATTTACATTTTTTCAATTTATTTGTTAGTAATGATGTCATGCGAATATCTGACACAGAAGTTTCTAAAATAGGCACTGGCAGTTTAAAGCCACTATGTACAGTTCTTCCACCTTCTTACAAAAGTGCAGCAATTCCAGTAGTGGCAAACGCCATTGCTATTTGACTTGTGCTCGTACAGAACTCATTAATAAATTATATAGATACGTTTTTCATGATCCGCCAGGTCCATCAAGATAGAAATATTGCTCTGTCACCATGTCATCATCTATTGCATTTGTAATGGCATTAAATGCTTGAAATTGTAATGTATTTAAAGTTGCAAGTCTTTCTTCTGTTCTTTCTACTTGTAATTGAATGTCATAGTCTTCAAAGTTTATGTCATCTATAAGACCTGGATTAGGCAAATTAAAACTTGCACAACTTAATCCATGAGTTAAAAATACTTCTGGGATTTCCATTAACGCTTTTAGGTGTGCAATGGGTTCATTGTATCGTCGCATAAAGTCTTCAGCCATATTACTTTTAAATGTCTCCCACAAAGCTAATGCATTTGGAGCATTTGAGAAGATACAAATAAATGCAAATTGTTCTCTCATCTGCCGTGGCATTTGACATTGTGCTGCTTTTTCTAAACATCTTTCCCATTCTGTATCATCAGCTAGTAAGTTTCTATGTCTTGTAGCTAAATGGAAGGATTCATATACAATGTCATTAACAGTTCTTAAGTGTTCAAAACTTTGTGCTCCAGGAACATTTAAAAGTAATATCCGTAAACAAAAACGTTCAACATCTCTTGGACTGACTGTGTAAATTCTTGGGATTATTTTATTGCCTCTGCTTTTTCTCGGTCTCCATAATCCATTTACAAAAACATAGTGATATGGAATTTATAAGAATTGTGTTGCTTGTGAATCTGTGGAATTTAATTCAAACCATGCAGTTAGTGTAGTGTGACGATGTTCACTTTGGGCCAATGCATTACTTTAATTTCCAGCATGGAAAAACCCTAAATGTACTGCTAATCTATATACTGCATGTGATCTATCATGCATTACAAATTTTAAAAGCCGCCACATAGCTTCTGGCGCACTGACATAGCGAGCATCTACATGAGATGCAAGTTCATCATGTACTAACTCACTACTTTCAGGGTTGTCTGCACTTTTGACGACTTCAGTAGCTGCATCATAGCCTTTGTAAATATATTTGTAGACATATTTAATGGATTTGATGGAAGTGCAGGCTTCTACATTGATGTGGGCGTTATACTTCATGAGTAAATGTGGATTGTAGGGTACTACATATCTATTGTCAACTTTTTTTCCACGAATAATGGCACTATCTCCTTCTCTTCTTTTATAAAGTGGATAGCCATCACAATTGGCATAGGTTTTGTCTCTATAATCTTTTGGAAAATCTTTTGAACATTTATTATTTTCCATACATGGTGATTGTGGATTAAGGTCTCCACAGGGTCCATGAATCATGCGATGAGTAACAATCTCATATAGTCTACCATATAGTTCAGGATCTGGTAGTTCAGCAACAATGACTGCATCCACTTTGCCTGAAGTATCTAATTTATCTTTTTCTTGAAGTATTATCAAAAGATGTGCATGTGGAAGGCCTCTTTTTTTAAATTCAATGGTATATACATAAGCAACACATTTGCCAAATAACTGACTTATAGTGATGTCACGTATTAATTCATTTAATTTAATCTTAAAAACTCTGGCTACTAAATCTGGTCTATTGGAAGCACTTTGTCCAAGAAATATATATTTTTTTGTATAATTTCTGTCCATTGTGGATTACATGTAAATGTAAAAAATAAATAGGGATTGCCAAATTTGGTGACAATAGCCATAGCATCATTGTATCTTTCTCTCATATTTCGAGGAGATCCTTGAAAGGAAGATGGTAAAATGATGGCTTTGCCAGCTGTCATGTCTCTGCTTGTAGCCACGTCAGCAACATAGTCCATTAGTTCCGAATATTGTTCTACACGTAGTTTATCTTGTTGCTATTTTATAAAGTTTAAATTATTGGCCTCAACTTGCAAATAGGAATCAATAATCCATTGTTGTGTTAGTTTTCCTTCACATCAAATTGGATTAAATGCATTTCCAATGGCAATTTGAGCTACTTTAAATTCAAGCATAGAAACATTATTTCGGATTCTGGCTTTAGCATTTGGGTAACTGGGAAGTGTTAATTTTGGTTGCCAACCTGCTTCTCTGTGTGGGAAAAAAATGGGATATGTCATTGGATCTAAATTTGGATTTAAGATACTCATATTAATGAATGGTTGCTCCTCATTTCTGGGATATATTCTAATGTCTCTTTGAAATGGTGGTTCTCCTTCATCATTTTGAAACACCATTGCAACCTCATTTGATGTTGGCAAGTTATAACAACGTTTATCAGTATGTCTGTCTCTTTTAAGCACCATATTAACCTTTGGCATTGGTAATTGATGTCTTTCTGCATGAAGTTGTTGTTTATTTTCTACTTCTGCCAATTTTTTATAAGCTTTACTGTAGGGGTTATTGTCCATAATGTTATTTAGCTCTATAAAAACACTGGGTAAGCATTTTTTATTTTCTTCCATCTGCATACGTTGGTCAACAGCTTCCATTGTATCTAGGACATATAGTTGAGCGAATTTTCTTTGCTCTCCTTCACTTTCATGTAAATGGGAAGTCCGATGAAAATTTGGCCTTGGACTTTAAAACAGTAAGGACCATGTCCTGGTACATTATCAGCTAATACTGCCCCCAGAGATGCAAAGGATATGGCACTATTGTAGGATCTTATGTTTGTCTTAAAATTTTTGTAGTTTGGAAAAGTAGGTTCAGTCATAATGTTTTGTAAATAGATTGGAAATTCTTTTCTTTCTGGAAGTTTGAACTTGCCTTTTTGACAACAACTAATACATTGGCCATCTCTGGGTCTCTCCTGTTTAAAATAATAAGCCTCACAAAACTGACATTGAGTAGTCATGTCCCCACAACTATGAACCTCTACTGCTAAAGACTTGAATAAAGGACAATTTGTAAAGCATATAGGAGTTTGACTTTCATATCAGATAAAATATCATGTAATGTTTCAACAACAGGTTCTAAATGCTTTGTTTTTTTCGTGGCTTTTCTTGGTATATGTTGTATTGGTTTAGGTAAAATGTCATGTAATGTTTCAGGAACAGGTTCTAAATGCTTTGTTTTTTTCGTGGCTTTTTTTGGTATCTCTTTTAATTTTTCAGGTAAAATGTCATCTGATGTTTGAGGAACAGGTTCTTAATGCTTTATTTGCTTGGTAGCTTTTTTTGGCGAATCTTTAATTTGTACAGGTGATAGTCTTTTGCTTGCAAGTCTTTTGCGTTATTTTTCTCGTAGAATTTCCTTCTGCTCCGGTGTCTGCTGGCTGTCTGCTCTCTGTCGTCGTTCTCTAGCTGGGTGTCTTTTCTTTTCTTGTTTACTCTCGTTATCAGCCATGTTAATCTGTAAAAAAAATATAATGTATCATTAGTTTATTTTGAGATGTTAAGTTTGTTTTTACAAAAAATTCTTATCAACAGTTTGTTTCTATGTGATTGTAGTTGATTGTAGCGGTACTTTCTTAGTACTGTTAAATAAGTGTTTTTATTTTTTTTGCTTTTACTTTCTGTTGTAGGTTGTATTTTTAGCCTTACATGCATAGCATACTCAAGGTAATTACACTATAGTTTCTTGTAGATATAAAAGGTGTATTTTTTTTGTTTGTTAATTTTTTGTTGTTGTTGTACTTTTGGCTTATAGGTGTAGTAGAGGGCAGAAATTAGTCTTTGTAATTTATCGTACAGGGGATTGTTCTAATAGTATTTTTATATTTTCCTTAAAGTCTTATATGTTGGGGCTGTGAAAATGTTTCTATTGTTTTTTGTTGTTAGTAGTATTTGTAGTCCTATTCTATTTTATGTGTATGGTTACGTTGTATGGTTAATTTAGAATTAGACTGGTAATTTAGAATGACAAATTTCATTGACTCTGTGTTTTGAGACTTTTCTGGACTATGCTTTTTTTTTTTTTTGGCTTATAGCGATAGTAGAGGGCATAAATTAGTCTTTGTAATTTATTGTACATGGGATTGTTATAATAGTATTTTTATATTTTATTTCAAGGCTTATATGTTGGGACTCTCAAAATGTTTCTATTGTTATTTTTTGTTGTTAGTACTATTTGTAGTCCTATTCTATTTTATGTGTATGGTTACGTTGTATGTTTAATATTGTACATTAGGACTGGTAATTTAGAATGACAAATTTCATTGACTCTGTGTTTTGAGACTTTTCTGGACTATGCTTTTTTTTATTTTTTGGCTTATAGCGATAGTAGAGGGCATAAATTAGTCTTTGTAATTTATTGTACATGGGATTGTTATAATAGTATTTTTATATTTTATTTCAAGGCTTATATGTTGGGGCTCTGAAAATGTTTCTATTGTTGTTTTTTGGGTGTTAGTACTATTTTATACTTAATATTGTACATTAGGAATGGAAATTTATAATGACAAATTTTTTTGAGTCTATGGTTTGAGCCTTTTGTGGACTATGCATTTTTTTTTTGTTCTGGCTACATTGAAGTTTGGATTTACTGTTAAACATTATTGGCCATAAAAGAGAAATAAGAGGTAGATGAGAAATGTGTTCGTTATATTTTGTTAAAAGTTATAGTTAGTGGTGGTTGTTCTTTTTTTTTTTCTGTTGACATGGATGCAGAGCAAACATGTTTATTTAGTTTTCTCTTTTTTTACTTGTTATACTGTACCTTGGTTGAAGTGTGATTTCAAGCAGAATCTTTGTTAGTCCTGTGTTGAAAGTCTTCGTCCTATGGTCTGGTCCTCTATTGAAAGTCCTCATCCGATGGTCTGGTCCTCTGTTGAAAGTCCTCATGCAATGGTCTGGTCCTCTGTTGAAAGTCCTCGTCCGATGGTCTGGTCCTCTCTTGAAAGTCCTCGTCCGATGGTCTTCACGCAGTATCTGTTGTAAAAGAAAAATGAAAATGTTATTTGATTTGAATGTATTTGTAATAAATAAAAAAATTCATTATTTTTGTGTATTGTATCTGTTATGGTGATTTTTTTTGCTATGCTGTCTTTTGTGCAACCTTTGAAAAATAATTTAAATGTATTTGTATATTCCAGTTATTCTTTTTTTATACTGTAATTATTAATGTTTTTCTTGTTTTGGATATAATTGCAATGTTTTTAGCATTATCCTGTTTTGTGTCCACCACTTTTGGTATACAAATTTAGAGTTCTTTGTAAGGCTTATAGGTTGGTAAACAGTAAATAAAAATATTAATTTACTTTGCTATGTGTTTGTGTGATTTTTGGTACAATCCTATTTGTGGCTACCACTTTTGCTATGCTTATTTAAGCTTCTTTGTAAGGCTTATAGGTTCTTAAACATTTAAGAAGAATATTCATTTACTTTGCTATTTGTTAGTGTGATTTTTTATACAATCCTTTTTTGTGTCCACCACTTTTGGTATGCTTATTTAGGCTTCTTTTTAAGGCTTATAGGTTCTTAAACATTAAAGAATAATAGTAATTTACTTTGCCATTTGTTAGTGTGATTTTTGATACAATCCTATTTGTGTCCACCACTTTTGGTATGCTTCTTTACGCTTCTTTGTAAGGCTTATAGGTTCTTAAACATTAAAGAAGAATTTTAATGTAGTTTGCTATGTGTTTGTGTGATTTTTGGTACATTCCTATTTTTTGTCTACCATATGTTTCATACTTTATTTGCTTAATTAGTCATTTTTATGAAGGTTAAATGTTTTTCTACAGTGAAAATGAATGTTTTTACTATTTTGTATCTGATGGCAATGTTTTTAGCATTATCCTATTTTGTGTCCACCACTTTTGGTATGCTTATTTAGGCTTCTTTGTAAGGCTTATAGGTTGTTAAACATTAAAGAAGAATATTCATTCACTTTGCTATTTATTTCTGTGATTTTTGTACAATCCTATTTTTTGTCTACCACTAATGGTATGCTTATTTAGGCTTCTTTGTAAGGCTTATAGGTTCTTAAACATTAAAGAAGAATATTAATTTACTTTGCTATTTGTTTGTGTGCATTTTGGTACAATCCTATTTGTGTCCACCACTTTTGGTATGCTTATTTAGGCTTTCTTGTAAGACTTATAGATTCTTAAATATTAAAGAAGAATATTAATGTAGTTTGCTATGTGTTTGTGTGATTTTTGGTACAATCCTGTTTTGTGTCTACCACTTTTGCTATGCTTATTTAGGCTTCGTTGTAAGGCTTATAGGTTCTTAAACATTAAAGAAGAAAATTAATTTACTTTGCTATTTGTTTGTGTGATTTTTGGTACAATCCTGTTTTGTGTCTACCACTTTTGGTATGCTTATTTAGGCTTCTTTATAAGGCTTATAGGTTCTTAAACATTAAAGAAGAATATTAATGTACTTTGCTATTGTTAGTGTGATTTTTTGTACAATCCTATTTTGTGTCTACCACATGTTGCATACTTGATTTGCTTAATTAGTCTTTTTTATGAAGCTTTAATGTTTTTCTACAGTGCAAATGAATGTTTTTTCTATTTTTGATATTCTGGCTATATTTTTAGCATTATCCTATTTTGTGTTCACCACTTTTTGGTTGCTGCATTTGTTATATTGTCAGCCATTAAACATATATAGTTCCTTTATTTTTTGTACTTGTTATACTTTACCTTGATTGAAGTGTCAAATGACAGAGGGTCCCCTCCTGCCATTCTTAATCCGCCGGTCTTTTTGTAGTGTCTGTTTGAAAAAGAAAGTGAAATGGTTAATTGTATATTTCTTCTTTTTGATTTAGCAAAGCATGGTCTTTTTCAGCATGTAATGTATTTTTCTATCTTACCTCTTCTTCTTTCTTGGTGTTCTTTAAAAGGGATTGTGGTTCACAATGCACAGTGCAAATTCTTGAGTGACGCTGTTGATGCAGAGTCTGTTTGAATAGTACAAAAAAGGAGACAGATTGAGCTTTATGTGATATATTGAATTACAATAAATTAATGTCATTTAAATATACTTCTTTAATTAGTTTCAAATAACATTAGTTTGTTTTCGGGCCTACACACATAAATGTGCGTGTCACATATCACTATACATGAATCACATTTTAATAGTTAAAGTTTTTTTTTTTTTTATGTCATTTAAATATAGTTGTTTAATTAGTTTGGGTTAAGATTAGTTTGTTGTAGAGGCTATACACATAAATGTGCGTGCCACATGTCACTATACATGAATGACATTTTCATAGTTAAAGTTTTTTTTTTTGTTCTGTCTTGTTAATAAATTGTAATATATTATAGCTTACCTCTCAGTTTTAATTTGCACAATGTAAAGTAGGAAGTTAGGAAACAATTCTCTTCTCAAGTAACAGCAGCAGTTAACGATCCAGTCACTCCGTTCATCACCTGAGTAGAAATGTAGAATTTTCTGGAAAGTAGGCAGTATTTATAAACTTTCAAGTACCTTTCAGACCGTTAGAACGCAATACGCATGCGCTATTTGCATTCCAGCTTACAATTGGCGTTCCATCCGCCATTTTGTGCGTAGTAGTTTTCAAAATGGTGGTTAATATCAGTGTGGTACGTTCCGCATAGTATGTGTTTCAGTCTTACGAGTCACTGTAGTATAGTTACGTCTGAAGCATCGTTTTCATTTTGTTCGGCGGCCATTTTTTCTCTTGCTTAGGTGATTTTGGGCAGTTTAAACTCATTTTATTGGACTTAAATGGGCGTGTAAATTAACTTTTCGAGGTTCCGGATGCCCCCCCTTGCTGTGTTTTATGTGTTTGTTGTGTTTATTTCTTGTGTTTCTGATGTTCTCATGCACTCCGTTTGGAATGGGTCCTTTTGCGGCCATATTTTTTTTGTGAGGGACGCAGTTGTTTTTTACGTGTACGACGCAGTTGATTTTTTTCTAAGTCGTGCGTATGTGTGTTAATCGCGTGTGAGGCGCCTTTGAGTTGTTTTTTTTAAAAAGTCGTGCTTGTGTGCTAACACAGCCGACGTTGGACCTTCCACCACTGCAAATGCGGCCCCTCGCTTTGCGAGGGTCCGCATTTGCGGACAAAGACAGCTGACGTTGGAGCCTCCACATCCGAATCCACATCCGCTTCGCGAGGGTCCGCATTTGCGAGGACCTTGGGATGCTCCACCACCCGCAAGTGTAAGCAATGGCTCGTATGCTCACAACTATATATGTGATCCCTTTTTTAAACCTCCATTGGTAGAGAATTCCAAAGATTAACCAATCTTACTGTGAAGAACTTTTTCTTTGTTTAAGGTGAAATCTTTTTACTTCTAAACTCAAAGGATGTCCTCTTGTCAGTTTAAAATGTCCTGGCTCAAAAAGTTCTCTTGACAAATAGCCACATTAAATTCTCACACCCGCAACAGCTGCGAGCTTGAAAAGTTGGCAGCCGAAAAAAACGAAACAACGCTAAATTACCCCTAAGCACGCAAAACACCACCAAGCACATACGCCTTTTACACAGACCCGTACAACCTAATAAATACGCTATTAGGAATGCTCAACACCCGCCTAACGCATACACAATCGCAGCCATTTTACAACAATCACTGAAACTTAATAACATTACCATTACAAAATGCGGATGTACACAGCTAGACAAACGGTTTAACCTCGCGCACAAAGTCTATTTACACTACACACTGCACACATTGCTGGCACTTACACCTCAGCTCGCCACCAGTGCATATCTACATTGTATGCTGCAGGAACATCAAAACAGATTGTTAGCTCTTCAGCATATTGCTTACTGCATATATTAATTACAAATAGGTAAAGTATATTACTTTATAACTTTAAAAATTAATTAATTAACATTACAAAATACATACACATTAAAAAAATAACAGTAAACGCTAAAGTCGCTCAGCGCCTGCCTCACAAGGAGCGCCAACGCTGTTTACCGGACCAGAACTACACCAGAGGAGAGGCTCGCAATGCGAGCCAAAAGCCCATCACGCAAAACTTGCAATGAGCGCCAAAGGAGGTCTCATAACCAAACATACACCAACCAAGAGGCTCGCAATGAGCGTAGAAGGCGCTCATTGCAAGCCACGCAAACAAAAATACTTACTTTGTGTACCAAAAAGCATTACCTGCCTTACATTTCTATTGCAGTCATTTTTTGACGGGCAAGTCACTAGTTAATTCTAATACCTAACATCACTTTCCCTGTTTATAAAAGTACAGTAGTGTGTATATATGTACATTTAAAGTGATACAGGTTGTACTTTACCTAACTTGTTGGTCCTCTCTAGTACTCGTTGGCTTCTTGGCTCCCTGTGCGAGTTATGGGGTTGAACGCCAGTGATTTGGATGAAATGTAATAGCACAATTGGAACGTAGTGGTTACAGGCTTGACAGATCAAAGGATTTGTGAGCTTGCAAGTTGAATTCTCACTTCCCGTATGGTTTACTCACTCCTACCCAGCAAGTCATCAGCGGGCTGGTTTAAGAGGCCAATTAAATAGCCGTAAGTCTTGCGAGCTACATTACGAGCTATGAGTTTACACATTAGGGGAATTTAAAGTGGCTTAGATTCTTGTATTGACCCTGAATATAATTATATAGGATAATTCATAGAAACGAATTAGGTTTGTTTGACATGACATACATATATATTCTTATATACTATCCCTTATTAACCCTTCTAAAAGCTTTCCCACTACAGAAGTGAGAATTACAGATCTATAATTTCCTGGATTTGTTCTTGCTTCCTTCTTAAATATAGGTATCGCCTCTGCTTTTCTCCAGTCATCTGGTAGAAACCTGGTGTTGAGTGAATCTTGAAAAATTAGATATAATGGTTTTGCTATTACAGAGCCCAGTTCCCTCAGTACCCTTGGATGTATTCCATCAGGACCTGGGGCTTTATTAACATTTATTTTTTCCAACCTCTTTTTTAATTTCTTCCTGCGTTATTCAATTATTTAGTGATGGTAGTGTAGCCCCATTTTGTTGCAGTGTCCCAACCACTGGTGCCTCCCTTGTGTATACCGAAGAAAATAATCTATTTAGCTCATCTGCCTTTTCCTGGTCACTAAATGTCAGACAGCCTGTTTCACATTATAATGTTCCCATAGCTTCCTTCCTGGCCTTCTTCCCATTAATATATTTTACAAATGTTTTACGCTTAGTCTTGCTCTCCTTTGCAACTAACTTTTCTTTTTTTTTTTACCAGTATATTAGCCCTTTTGCAAGCCTTGTTGACTTCCTTGTACTCACATAAAGCAATTTCTGTCCCCTCTTTTTTGTATAATTTTAATGCCTATTTTTTACTCCTCGTCTTCATTTTTAAGTCATTGTTAAGCCACATGGGTTAAGATTTACTTCTTCTATTTTTATTTCTACATGGTATATGGTGATAAGTATGTATATAAAGTAAGGATTTGAACCTTGTCCATTTATGTTCAGTATTTTTACCTGTCAGTTCTGCCCCAGTCTATATGTTCTAATGCCGTAAAAATCTGCCCTTTTAAAATTGAGGGTTTTTGTTAGCCCCTTACAGTTTTGTATTTTTTAATTCAATTTCAAATGAGACTGTGTTGTGGTCACTGTTTCCCAAACGTTGCCCCATTTAAACATTTGATACCATATCAATATTATTTGTGATGACTAAATCCAAGATAGCCTAATTTCTAGTTGGCTCTTGTATAACCTAGGTCAGATAATGATATCTGAGTGTACTCAAGAACCTGCTCCCCTTAGATGAACTGCTAGTCACATTCATCCAGTTTATTTCAGGGTAGTTAAAATCTCCCATTATTCAAACTTGCCCATGATTAGCTGCATTTCCAATCTGTAACAATATTTGCATTTCCTCACTTTCAATTATATTTGGGGGTTTATAGCAGACTCCTACCAATATTCTATTAGAATTTGCTCCTCCGCTATTTAACTCTACCCACAAACATTCAACATTATCTCTTTGTGAAACTTTCCTGTTTACCCAAGTGGGCTTTGAATGGACAATGGGTAGTAAACATAAGTGTTTAAGGACAATGGTGGGACAAGTCTTTTATTTCCTAAACCCAAAGAAGCGAGTGTCCGCATTTGCGGAGGTGGAGGCTCTACGATGCCTCACTCTCTGTAAAAAAGAACCCAGAAAAGAGGGACTTAACAAAACAAAATACGAGCTGCAGGACTTAGAAGAAAAAAAAACACAGCGGATGAGGAAATCGGGATTTAGAAAATATAAAAAATATAAACTGCGGGACTTAGAAAAAAAATGAATAAACGAGGTTGCAAAAATACAAAGTTAATGGCCGAAATGCGTACATCGATAAACAACAAGAACACAGAAAAATAACAAAAAGACATAAAAAAAAAACATACACAGCACGGGGGGACAGCCAGGATGTCTGGGAGTAAGGATGCATGCAAATTGAAGTCAAATTGAAGTAGTTTTGGCACTTGAAATTCACCTAAGCAAGAAAAAAAATGGAGTCCCCAAAAAAATGGAAACAAGCACACAAAACACTGCCAGGGACATACAACTTTTATCCAGGCACGTACAAGGTACAAAACACACTATTACGAAGGACAGAAAGAGCTGCAGGACTTTGGGGAAAAAAATAGACAGCGGGAGGAGGAAATCGGGACTTACACAAAAATTAATATGACAAAGGACAAAAAGAGCCGCTGGACACTGCCGGATGAGCAAAATATGACCCGTGGCATTTATAAAAATATAATAATTATGAAGTCGCAAAAATACAAAGTTAATCTCCAGAAACATGTACATCGAAAAACACCAAAAACACCACAAAAAAAAAACGAAAAAAATGAAAAAAAAAACATAACACACCGCACTATCAGCACGTCTGGCAGTGAGGCTGCATGCAAATTTAGGTAAAATGTAACCAGTTTCGGCACTTCAAAATCGGCTAACCGAGAAAAAAAATGGTGGCCAAAAAGAATGTAAACAAGGCTACACGACCCCGAAGTGCACAAAACACAGACACTTTTACCCAGGCACGTACGAGGTACAAAATACTCTATTACGAAGGACAGAAAATGCTTGGATACTTGTAAGCCATAGAAAATCGTCACCATTTTATGCCACTAACTTGCAAATCAACACATTACTATTCTGAAATGGTGGCTGTCCTGCCTAAATCAACGGTTTGGTCTTGCGCCCGTAGCTTCTATATACTGTACACTTGACACATTGCTGACCCTTTCTTCTCAGGTGATGCCAGTCTGACTAGACATTTTCTGCTGCCGGAAAATCCAAAGAGATTGTTAGCTCTTCAGGATATTGATTGCTGGTTATTAATTATTAATAGGTAAAGTATATTAATTTATGTATTAAATAATTAGTAATATAAATAAAAACAAAATATTAAAAAAAACTTTTTTGGACAGTAACTTATTTTATGAAGAAATAATTGATTTGTTTTTTCAAATACATTAATTAATTAATTAATTATTCATGTATATTAATTTAATGATTATTAATTAATAATAAAAAAATATATATATTTTCCTTCACTAAATTTCTTTTCATATTTTACAGTGTATTTAGATATATTTATTATGCTTAGCTCTTTATAATACATTTATTCATTTAGTACGTTATTATTAATGTGCATTAATAATAATTACTTAATCAAAAATGATATTTCATACTGCAGGATGAAAAATTTATATTTTACACCGCACTTATATATATATGTATTATGCTCAGCTCTTTACCATACAATTATTCATGAAATAATGTAATAATCAAATTATTTTATTAATTGCTAAAAAAAAGGTGTCTTTTACACTGCAGTTATATGTCCAGTAGCGGCTTGTCCATAGGGGCGTCGGGGCAAGCGCCCCCCCAAAATATTTTCGTGACCAGCAATAAAAAAAACACAATATTTTATTAGTAAAACATAAATAACAATTAAATATAATTTGTACATCAGCATTCAAGTGTTTTAAAGTAAGGAATGAAGCAAACTATTCCCTGGGACACTGTCACTTTAAGATAACCCTTTGTGTGTATGCATTAACTGCTGTGTGCTACACTATATATTGTAGCTTTCCCCTGCACGCTGTGGGATCAGATTACACTGCACTTACACTAACCTTTAGACTCTATGGGCCTCATTCTATTACCGGCCGTAGGAGATGCGTGGCCGAAAGGACCGGCCGCAAGCTATTCTGCTATTCTATTCCCCTCTGGCCGGGGATTCCGGCAGGCTTGCGGCCAGCGCCTTGCTATCCCTTGCAGCCTTTCATCTAAAACAGCCGCAAGAGTTTCTGCCGCAAGAAAGCCCCGGTTGCTATTCTATTGCTCCGGGAACCATCTCTGCAAGGCTAAAAGCAAGCCGCAGCTTACTTGCAGGAAAAAGGTCCCGCTAGCACCAATTAAGCACATTAGAAAGCCAAAATAAAGCCATCCTGCACTCTGAGGAGACTATAAAGTGATTGTAGGTGTTAGCAAAAATAGCACAACATTCCCCTACACTCAAATCCGTAAAAAACATATTTTTTAATTTATGTCAAAAATCCATGTAAAAAGTCCAGAGTGCTTGGAGCACCTCAGACCCGGCCACGCTGCGGCCGGAAAATAAACAGTTAATGTAAACTCGGATTTGGGCTGATGTGTAAGCTTGAGAGTGGGTTACTATTAATCCTCATGTCCCCCAATATGATCCCTAGCATTTACAGAGCTTTACAGTGCTGTCTTGAATTTATTTTTGACTTTAAAGATTTCTGAGCTTACGGCCGGTTGCAAGATATACGGCCGGCCGTAAGAGGAGATCCTTGCGGGGCCGTTTAATAGAATTGCGAGGTAACGGAACCCCCGCAAGGAATCGCAGCCTTGCGGCCATTTTATGGCCGATAATAGAATGAGGCCCTAGGAATGAGTCATGACCGTTAATGGATTCCGCCCACCAACCAGGGAGAAGCTATGCATGGGCAGTGAAAATGTATCTATTTCAATGACTGACAGTCTTCCATCATTGACCAATCAATGATGGAAGGCTGTACAGTTGTCAGGAGAACCACCTAAGCCCACCCAGAACGTTAGCCCAGGGCGCCCACCAGCTAATAGAGCCTCGAGTTTAATTTTGATTGACAGCTCCCCTGTTAATATAAACCACCATAAGCCAGCCGCCCTCTTTTCGTTTCCTGCTACCGCTGAGACTGAGACCTCCCTGGCTGAAACGACTCAGACTGACGTCACTGACCCAACCTACTACAGTAAGTCCTAACTGCCCTGGCCAAACCCCTAAACCCCCTAATAAACTTAGGGCTACCCTAGTAGTACCCCACTATGCCTGACTGCCACTCAATTACCCATGTGGCCTCGTGCCAAGCCTGGTGATGACCCCGTCACCCCGGTCACCCCCCCCCCCGAGGGCCATCTGGCCACCTCAGTCGCCGACGGATCATGTGGTCACCCACCCAGCATAAGCCTGACAGACCCGGTCACTCCTACCTCCCCAGACCCGGTCATCACTCCCCCTAAGGACAGGAGGCCCATGGAGCCCTGTGCCAACCCTGATGTGACCCCTCTAACCACCCTGACCTAAGTCTCACCCAGCTACTACCAGCTGAGGTCACTTGGTCTTGGGGTAGGTAGGTGGCTTGGTAGTACCAAGCCAAGCCACCTAACTACAACCCTGACCCAGTGACCCCACCCCACCATGGCCCAACTAGCAACCCACCTACCAGCCGGACCTAATGACCCCCCCCCCCTGACCTAACTACCAGCTTGGTAGTTGGGCCAGGGTGTGGTGTGTCGTCAGTGTGTCAGGGTGATAGGTAGGTGGCTTGGTAGTACCAAGCCAAGCCACTGACCTACAACCCTGACCCAGTGACCACACACCACACCCTAGCCCAACTAGCAATCCACCTAACAGCCTGCCTGACCTAATGACCCCCACTCTGAACTAACTACCAACTTGGTAGTTGGGCCAGGGAGGGGTGTGGTCACTGGGTCAGGGTGATAGGTAGGTGGCTTTTTTAGTACCAAGCCAAGCCACCTACCTACAACCCTGACCCAGTGACCCACACCCCACCCTCGCCCAACTAGCAACCCACCTACCTTACAGTAAAAAAAAAAAACACAACAAAAAACACAACAACAATACAGGCACCCCCAAATATTTTTATTCCATTTTTAAAAGTAACAGGCAATGTATCTTTAACATTGCAGTTAAAATAAAAAGAATACATTGCCTGTCACTTTTAAAAATAAAAAAAAAATAATGGAAGGGAAAAAAAAAAATGTACCTGTCAAATTGACCCCTCCAGCGGTGGACTTCTGCCCTGGATAGTCGGGCATTCCAATCAATTTTGATTGAAGCCCATGTCCTTCAATCTTGATAGAAGCCCTTGTCCTCATCTTGATTGAAGCCATTGTCCATCCATTCTGGCCCATTGCAAGAGGCCTCCACCTAAAAAAAAAACAACAACAATCTAATGAAGCTCCTCCTACAAGGGGCTCCCCCGGCGTTCTATTTTTTGAAGGACTCTGATTGGCTGAAATTTTGATTGACATTGATTTCAACCAATCAGAGTCTTTAAAAAATTAGCAAAGCAGGTATGTAAGGGCAAAAAAGGTTAGTGTGAACTTGTGTGACCCTGTATGTATTATACATATTACAGGGCTATTTATGTGATATACATGTTACAGGATAATATCCTGTAACATGTATAGCAAATAAAAAGCACTGTAATATGTATAATAAATAATGTCTAATAAAAATACATGAGCAATAATCAAATAATTAATAAAGTACATCAATTAATAAATTAATAAATATCAATTAATATATTTTGTTGTTTTATGTATATTGCTTTATGTGTGTGTATATATGAACTTGAACATTCTAATTTTTTTTTTGTTGTTTTCTATCACCCCCAGGTGCAAACCCTCTGTGGCAGCAGATTTGTTTGTACTCGGTCAACTTACTGAACGTGAATACCCTGAGAAGAAGAGCCGACTAATGGTAAGTGTCACTGCTTTAATTTTTCTGTTAATGCGTATAGGTGCAATTATGATATTGCTGTAGTCTTGTCACATGAGTTTTTTCAATCTATATTGTATACCAATGAATTTAACACATTGTTACTTTACTTCTTGACATTGCTGCATTGCTGATCATGTATTTCAATGGGCGTTGCAAGTATAAGGTCATTGGGTGGGGCTTATAAAGGTCATTATGACGTCAGGGGAGGAGTTATAAAAATGGTTGTGGTTTGAAAAGGGGGAGGGGCTACATTTCACCCTGGCGCCCCTCCAACTTGAAAGTTCACCAGCCGCCACTGTATATGTCTGTATTATGCTTAAGTCTTCTTAATACACATTGATTAAAGGCAATTAATTCATTAATTAAGAATTACAATATTTTACACTACACTTATAGATATGTATTAATGCTCATTGCCTGACAGTAATAGTATCCTGAAATATGTTTTATACTGCAGGAACAAAAATGTATATTTTACACTGCAGTTATATATCAGTATTATGCTTAGCTCTTTATAATACATTTATTCATTCATTTATTCATAATTAATAAATAATTTAGTAATTGATAATTACAAAAAAAAATCCCACTGCACTAAAAAAAGAGCTCTTTTACACTGCAGTTACATACAGTATCTGTATTATGCAAAAGTCTTCCTTATTCATTAACATCAATTAATTGAGTGATTAATAATTACAATATTTGACACTGCACTTAGATATGTGTATTAATGTTCATTGCATGACAGCAATAGGACCCTAAAATAAAATAAATTGATATTTTACACTGCAGTTACAAATAAAGAAATTTTGTAGTGCACTTACTTCAATCACTTTATTATGCTCTGAGACCTCAAAAATATATATATTTTACACTGCAGTACAAAAAATATATACTTTACAGTGCAATTACTTACATGAGTTTATTATGCTCTGGACCTCCAAAAAATGCATATTTTACACTGCAGTAAAAAAATAAATATATATATTACACTGCATGTATATATCTATATTAATGCTCATTGCCTGACAGAGATAGGGCCGTCAAAGCAGTTACATATCTAAATTAGTTTATTATGCTCTGATAACTGCTACATTTCATATTGATGCTTAGGCCTTTACGTTTTGCATGTATGCAAATTAAACATGATACTTTCATTGATTTAATGAATTAATTGAATACAAACATTAACAATGCTTTTCATGTCATTTTACAGTTTGCTCATCCCTATGAACACTGGACCTGAATTAACACAGATGCTGAGCTATGCAGCATTTCATCTGCAATTACACTACCATTACAGGTATATGATTTAATGATGCCCTTCTTTATCAAAACATGATTAAGTCTTTTGGTTTTGCATTGATGAAAGTTAGTGATTAATTAATTAAAGTATGTACATTAAAAATATATTATATATCTTACAGATTTCAAGACACAAAAGAATACAACTTCAAGACCATCCGAAAGTGGAAATTAACTCAATCCTTTAATACTTCAGGTAACTACGAAAAAAAATTAAGAATATGCTCAATTATGTTGTTTGCTATACAAGACAAATTTACAATTGAAACTAAAACGCCGGTATTTACAATTCCAGATTTTAAATGGCGGACAAAGCAGAAACAAAGAAAGAACAGAAAATAAGAGCGGCAAGGGAAAGGAAGCAAAGATAGAGAGATGCACAGTCGCCAGAGACTTCCCAAAGACTAAGAGAAGAAAACCGACAGAGACTTGCCAATAAAAGAAAAATGACTGCAAAAGGACAAACTGAGTGTGCTGGACCTTCAAAGAAAATAACAATTAAACAAAAACATGTCTGTGAACCATTGCCTAATGACCCAATATTTACTCATGACAACAATGTTGATACACATAACACCAATGTTGATATACACACTGGTACTGATAGCTATGTTCCGGGAGCTAGTAGACAGTCATTATTGGGAATTAATGAATGTGGTTTGTCAGTTTTGTGGGGCCTATCATTTTCTCAAGGAAAGACCAACAAATAGAGAGTTTATTAGTTGCTGTCAGAAAGGAAAGGTAAGACACACAAAGACACACATTTCCTCAATATTTACAAAGTATAAGGAGTGATCCAACATTTCAAAATTATACTAATTTTAAAAAAAATCAGGTCTTATAACAATGCAATTTAATTTGCTTCAATTGGTGCTACATTATCAGAAAATGTCCCAGGACATGGTCCTTACTGTTTTAGAGTTCAAGGACAAATTTACCACGGCACTTCACATTTACACCCACAAGAAGGAGCACAAAGGAAATTTGCACAGTTATATGTCGTAGATACAATGGAAGCTGTTGAACAACGGATGACACTTCCTGAAAATAAACAGTGTTTGTGCATAGTCTTTGAACAGCTGGATAAAATTATAGCCAACAACCCATATAGTCAAGCATAAAAAAATAGCAGTGGTTGAAAAAGAACAACAGGAACATGCTAAAATACATCAAATGCCAATATCAAGAGTAAATATGGTTTTGAAAAGAGATCACAATACTGATTAAAGACTGTATAATTTACCAACAGTAAATGAGGTTTAAAAATGAGGATGGTGAACCCCCTTTTCAGCAGGATATTAGAATATATCCACGCAATGAAGACCAACCTTTTATAAACATCAATATATTAAGTTGTAATTTGGATCCAATGACATATCCAATTTTCAGGATGGGAACCACAATTACAATTGCAAAGTTATCCCAATACTAAAGTCCATCTTAGAAACAATATTTCTATGATGGAATATAAAGTGGCACAAACTGCTATTTGCAATCATTTTAATCCTATTTTTTGTCAGGGAAAACTCCCACAACAATGGATTATTGATTCATATCTACAAGTCGAAGCAAATAATCTAAATTTCATAAAATTTCAACAAATCAAGCTTTGCATAGAACAATATTGTGGATTGATGGATTATGTCACTGAATTGGCTGCAGACATTCCAGCTGGAAGAGCAATCAGTTTGCCATCCACTTTCCAAGGATCTCCTCGCAATATGCGAGAAAGATACAATAATGCCATGGCTATTGTGACAAAATTTGGAAAACCTGATTTATTCATAACATTCACATGTAATCCACAATGGCCAGAGATCAAGATAAATTTAAAACTTGGCCAAAATACTTCTGACCGACCAGATTTAGTGGCAAGAGTATTCAAAATGAAACTCAATTACTTAATACATGATATAACTAAAGCAGTTATTTGGGAAATGTGTGGCTTTTGTTTATACCATTGAATTTCAAAAAAGAGGCCTGCCACATGCACACATACTTTTAATCCTTAAAGAACAAGATAAATTGAATACTGCAGAGAGTGGATTCAGCAATTACTGCTGAACTGCCACATCCAGAAAAACATTCCAAACTTTATGACATTGTAAAACACAGAATGATTCATGGTCCAAAAAGTCAATCCAAATTCACCATGTATGGAAAATAAAAAATGCACAAAACAATTCCCAAAACAATTTCAAATGCAGACTTATGCAAATTGTGATCGATACCCTTTGTATAAAAGAAGAGAAGGACAAACTGCTATTATTCATGGCCAGAAGGTTGATAATAGATATGTAGTTCCATATAATCCACATTTGCTGATGAAGTACAATGCACCCATAAATGTGGAAGCTTGCACTTCTATCAAATCCATAAAAAAATATATATACAAAGGATATAATGCAGCAACTGTTCTGGGGCAAAGTGCACAAAATGAACAAGACAATCCAATTTTACATGACAAACTTTCTAATTATTTAGATGCTCGCTATGTCATTGCTCCAGAAGCAATGTGGCATTTTCTCAAATTTGAGATGCATGATCTGTCACATGCTGTGTATCGGTTAGCTGTACATTTGCCACAAGGTCAATTTTTTTGCTTTACTGTAGGGAATGAAAGAAATGCTCTTGCACAAAATGAGCATAGAGCAACAACACTTACTGATTGATTTCAATTAAATTGTCAGGACACTGCGGCCAGACAATTTGTATACATTGAGATTCCATATCACTATATATTCATAAATGGCCAATGGTGACAACAAAAAAAACATACTCCGTCCAAGAGACATTGAACGTTTCAGTTTAGGATTACTTCTTTTACATGTTCCTGGTGCACAAAGCTATGAACATGTATGCACAGTAAATGACATAGTGTTTGATACTTTCCAATTAGCTGCAACACATCAAAACTTCCTAGCAGATGATACCGAATGGGAGAGGTGTTTGGAAAAAGCAGCACTATGTCAAATGCCAAAGCAAATGAGAGAACAATTTGCATTAATGTGCATTTTTTGCAATGTACCTTATGCATTAGCTTTGTAGGAAACATTTAAATTAAATATGTGTGAAGACTATTTGAAACGTTACAATGAGCCCATTGCACTATTAAAAGGATTAATGGAAATTTAAGAAATATTTCTGGCTCATGGATTAAATTGTGCAAGTTTCAATTTGCCTGATCCAGGATTTATAGATGACATTAACTTTGATGACTATGACACCGAGCTTCAACAACAAAAAAACACAAGAAAAACTTACAACTTTAAATACATTACAATTTCAAGCATTTAACGCTGTCACAAATGCAAAAGATGATGAAATGGTCAAAGACAGTTATTTCTATCTAGATGGCCCTGGTGGATCAGTAAAAACGTATCTGTATAATTGTTTGATGAGTTACATTCGAGCACAGGGTCAAATACCAATGCAATTTGCAACAACTGGAATTGTCGCACTTTTGTTAGAAGGTGGCAGAACTGTGCATAGTGGATTTAAACTGCCGTTTCCTATTTTAGAAACATCAGTGTCGGATATTCAAATGAATTCATTACAAGAAAAAAAAATCAAATTGATTATAATAGATGAGGCTACAATTATATCATGTTATGCCCTGCAATGTATTGATCGATTATTAAAAGCAGTTCTGGATAATGATTTGCTATTTGGTGGAAAGGTCATGTTGTTAGGAGGAGATTTTAGGTAAATATTACCTGTTGTGCCACATGGAAATAGGACTGACATTGTTGAAACATGTATAAAGACAAGTAAAGTGTGGAAAATATTTACTCACCTAAAATTAGAAACAAATAGATAGAGATCTGAAGGCCAAACTTAATTCAATAATTGGCTAATTCAAATTGGAGAAGGAAAACATTCACAAATATATAATCTATCTGATGACACCGTAGAAATTCCACCACAAATGATTTGCAAAGAATCACTAATATACGGCAATCTTTCTGAATACAATCAATAATGACGATTACTCAGACATTGCAAACATAGTGATATTAACATCAAAAAATATAGATGCCTTGAATCTGAATAATGAAATTTTAAAAATCATCAATGTACCAACACAATTGTACTATAGTGCAGATTCAGTTCTGGCTGATGACCAAGACAGTGAATCCAACTTTTCTATGGAATTTATCAATTCTTTAACTCCCTCTGGAATGCCACCACATGTTTTGTAACTTAAAAAAGGGGCAATTGTCATGCTACTGAGAAATATGAATCCCAAAAAAGGACTTTGTAATGGAACCAGATTAATTGTGCAGGATTTAAAAGATCATTTTACACATGCAGAAATTATGACTGGTATCCATGAAGGTAAACAAGTTTAATACCACAAATTGATTTGGCTCCAAGTGAGAGTGGTTTACCTTTTGTCCTTCAAAGGAGACAATTTCCCATTATCATGGTATTTGCCATGACCATTAATAAATCACAAGGACAAACTTTTAAGCTTGTGGTATTTCTTTACAGGAACCTGTATTTGCCCATGGACAACTCTATTGCTTTTTCCAGATGCAACAATCCAGAAGAAATTAAAGTTCATGTTGAAGAAAACCAAAGTCAGGGTGATTTTTTAGAGGATGGACACATTTTTACAAAAAAACATTGTGTACTATGAGGTTCTGTAAACATAGAGAACAGTGGTTTCATTTCGAGGACGAAAGTTGATGTCACTAGGGCTCTTTTTAGAGGACCACTATTTCACTAAGAAACCCTATAAAGTGGCAAAAAAACATAGAGAACAGTGGTTTTACTTCCAGGACAAAGTAGAATATCACTGGGACTCTTTTTAGAGGACCACTGTTTCACTTAGGAAACTCTATCTGCCATTTTCCAGAACTACAAGAATAACAAAAAATAATACTAATACAAGAATAAAAAGTGGTTATATCCCATAGAAAAACTTACAAGTCTCATGGGCTCTTTTCAAGGGAACCACTTGTACATACAAACAAATAAACAAATTTCAATGTTTTGGAAATGGCCTTTTTGCATGATTGGCCCCACAAAACAGTTATGTTGCATTACCTTAAAATTCATGGTCACATGTTACTACATTAAGTTACTGTTTGTAATGTTAAAAATATATTTTAAAAGGTAGGGAGAGTTGTTTCATTGTATATAATTAAGAGTTTATGTTAGTACATTGATAACCATTACTTCTTAAATTTACATGTTTAATTACATCGAGAATATTGATCCAGGGAGTAATCTGATTGCCAGTTAATGGTTCAGGAAGGAATTTATTTTTTTAACACCTTTGAAACTATTGACCAAGTTTCCCTTAGTTTTTTTTGGTTTGCCTTCCTCTGGATTCAAAATTCAAGATCACTGTATTTTTTGACAATTGTACTTTAAATGTTATTAGATTACGTTAATGTTTGTTAACATTGTATTTTACAAGGTTTCAAAAGCTGTTTTCTTGGATCTTATTAGGGTTCATGTCAGTAGCAGCATAATAATTTGTTAACAATTTAAATGTATAATCAAATAGACAGGATTCATCCAGGGAGTAATCCGATCGCCAGTTACTGGGGTCAGGAAGAAATACATTTTTTCCCCCTTTCATACAATTGGCTAAGTTTTAATGGTGGTTTTTACTGTTTGCCCTCCTCTGGATTCAGTAGATCAACTATAAGTTGCATGTTAAGAAGCATTCTGTTATGGTTTAAAATACTCATTCATACAAAGTTGACCTATTGTTATGTTACTCATGCATAGCTCAGAATTAAATGTTAGTATTATTAAAAATAATTGGTTGACCAATGTTTCTAATATAAGTTGCATGTTACAAAGCTTTATGTTATGGTTCACAATATGCATTAATTCCAATTTCATCCATTGTTACATTATTACTGCATACATGACAATTAAAAAGGTTAACATGGTTTAACTGTTGTTGAAATACAAGTTGAATGTTAAAAAAATAAAACAATTTATTGTAATTGTTGTACTTCTTTGTTGATAACAAAAAGGTTAAGAGTGTCAGAGACTCACGTTGTGTGGCAAACAGCATTCCCAGCCTTACAATTTTTGACGGGCAAGTCGCTAGTCATATATACATTTGTCGTATCTTGAGTTGTCGTCACAGTTTGCGGACCTCGCAAAGTGAGGGATGCAGTTGCAAGTGGAGATGAGCGCCGCAGTCGCTCATCGCGAGGCCCGCAGGTCCTAGCTGCAATGAGCACCAAAGGTGCTCATTGCGGGGGTAGAGATGAGTGCCACAGGTGCTCATTACAAGGCCCGCAGGACTTGGCTGCAATAAGCGCCGCAGGCGCTTATTACGGTGCTCACAATCAGTGCGCAGGAGCTGATCGCAAGGCACGCACGACTTAGCTGCAATGAGCACCAAAAGCGCTCATTGCAGGGCCCGAGAGTTAGCGGGACTCAGAGCGTAACAGTTTGGCGCTGATCGCAAACCATGCAATACTTTATGACATGCAATACTTTACGACTTTAACGGCCGAACCACCGAATTTGAAAGACCACCAATAGTCGACATATAATTTACAGATTCCTTTTACAAATCTCTCCTTTATCAGCTGTTATAGCAATGAGAAAAACATTTTCTTTTGATATCAGATAATATTATAATTAGACTGCAGAATTTGCATAACTTTGAAATGGCATGGTATCTTGGTGAACACATATTTGTGAACATACCAGAAATGACCAAACCAACTTTAATATCATAATTGCCATATCTTATGTTTAGGCATATTGAGCATGTCTTAAATATGATTGTGTAACAATGTGTTAATAATTAATTCTTTCTAATTTAAAAAAAGACCTTGATATAATATCTGTCAGAATTATTATACCATATTAATTGTTATATTGATAGATACTTTTTGTTATCATTTTATTCATTATAATAAACATATTTTCATATAATACTAGTTCTGTTTATTTCACGAGGCTAAAGCTTATATATTTTGTGTAATAGGAATTCAGATGCTTCAAAAGTGGCAAATATATAAAATATGAACATTTTAATTAATATTAATAAATATTACTACATTATTTGCCCAAAACAACGACAAGATAAATCCTTCCTCCTCTTTTGCCATTGCCCCAATCTTTCCTAAAAAATGTTATAAGAATCCAGATTAACAGTCTAGTCATGCAATTCTTCCCACCAAGCTTCTGGCATTAGCAAGGATGCCCTTTATGTTATGAAGAGTTGCTTGAAAGTTCTGGTTGCTTGAGTTCTGGTTAACTGAGAGTTTACTGTATTTAATTCTTTCAGCTTTGCCTTGTGAGGCTATATCCTTATAAACCAGTGAGCTTTCCACTAATCCTAATGAAAAAACTAGCAGTTTTAGGGTCCATTGATTAGACGTTTCTAATGTACAGATAGAAGTTTCCTCTGCATTTACAGCCTTCACTCACCAAAAAAGTATTTAAAGGCATATCCAAATTTCATGGATTAATACACTTCTGCCCATATCCCATCCTCATAAACACAAAAATACCATGTGATTAATACAATTGGAGGGATGCAAGGAGGGAAAAAGCCTGTGTCATGCAGTGATATGGCAGTTATATTATGCATTAGCAAAACATGAACAGTAGATTTAATGCTTTGCATAACTACAGAACAACTACATATCTGTGTTTTCCTCTGAATCTGATTTTTGGTCTGCTTTACATAAATGTTGTTTGTAGTTATTTGTATATACTTAAGAACATTTGGATATGTCCAGCAATATATATCCTTATCTATGTATCTCTTACTCCCTTCTCTCACTCCCTTTAGCCTCTCCCCTTCTCTCTCTCTCTCGCTCTTCCCCCTTCTCCTGCTCTCTAGACGTTTCTCTCTCCCTTTCTTTCCCTTCACCTTTTCTCTCCCTACATCCACTCTCCCCACTTCCTTATCCATGCGTTTCTTCCCTACCATCTCCTCATCCTTCCATTTATTTTTGCTCATATTACTTTTCTGCTTTCACTATTCTCCCTCTTTTTTCTGCCCTCTCTTTCTGTTTCTTCCATTTTCTTTCACTCTTTCTCTTCCGTCTGTTTTTTTCTTTGTCCTTTGCCTTGCCACTTTCCTTAAATATGAAAACATCAGTTTAATGACAGATAATAACTAAAAAGGCCAATTTAGCTTGCCCATTCTATCAACCCAAAACTCTTGCTTGATAAGCCCTACAGTGGCCTTATGCTTGTCCCAAACATGCTTCACTTCCTTAACTGTGATTGACTCTATCACTTCAACTGGAAGGGTATTAAAGTTATAAATTACTCTTTCTCTAAAGTACCACCATCCTTTCCCTTTCTCTCTCAATTTCTACCTTTCTCTCTCTACTCCAAATTCCTCTCTCTCTCTCTTCCTTATGTCATCTCTGCTCTCTGCAGATTCTCAACACATTATCTTTGACTTTCTGTTATACTAGTTTGCTGATAAAAATTATTTGGAGAAAAGTGCAAAAAAGATGAAAAACAGCAAAAACATATGGTAATGTAAGTTTAAGTTATTTTACAGAAGGAATCTCCAGTACACACAAAATAAGACTTGTTAATATAAATAGATCTTATAGCCACATGGTATGAGATTAATCAAATGTTATCTACTGAATACTAAAAAAGTAAATTGTCTGACATAATACATATGTAGAACTACTAAAAAAGAAAATAATCTGCCCTAACACATACATTACATAAACGGGCTCTACATATGTTTTAAGCCAAATAATGTACTTTTTTTAGTAGTAAGTAGATAACCAGTTTTATATGTTTTGTAAGTACAATATTTATACATGTATTGAAATAACGCAAACTTCACCAAATATAATTATTCTGTTTTTGTTTTTCAATTTTTGCCTTATATTCCAAATTCTTTTTTATCACGCTGATTTATAGCTCTATTAAATTAAAGGTAAGAGCTAACCCGTAGCATGTAGGGGCATAAGTAGCCCTACATTGCTATTAAATTAGCCTCTAAAACTGACAGGCAGCCGACTTGCGTTTGAAAGAGCAGGCTGGCCGAGATCCCTTCCGAGACAATCATGATGCAAATATTTGCTGAAGCCCCACGGGTTCTCCAGAGCACCCGCAAAGGCTAAGAAATCCCTTAAGTGCGCTGCCTGAGCAGCACAAAAGAACCCTGATCCGGCCCCCAATTCTCCCTCCAGCAACTACACCTCTCCTCTGTTCCCCAAATACATCCCCATTCTGCAGGGGTCCCAATCGGGACCCCCGCAGCTGCCCAAAATGAACCCTTGCCGCAAGGGTCCCGATTGGGACACCCCCGGGAGTTAAATAGTTAACCGCGGCTGCATGGGTACTTCAATTACCCCACCGGCAGCTAAAATTAACCCCCTATGCTGGGGGTCCCAATAGAGTACCGGGGGGTGTATCCCAAAGATCTGCATCTTCTAATTGATTGATGTAACTACATTCATATTGCAGGCAATCAGAAGATGCAGATGCCTGGAGCCAATCAGAATCAAGGGTTTATCCCATTCTGATTGGCTGAAGGAAATAGTCCCTTCTGATTAGTTTACAAATGACTGACAGGTTCATCAGCCAGACAGACTGGGATATAGGGGTGTATCCCATTCTCATTGGCTCCCACATTGGCACCTTCTGATTGGCTGACATTTCATTGACAGCGTTTTTAGCCAATCAGAAGGCGCAACTTCCAAATGTTCACTGGAAAAAGCGCTCCAAGCCTAATTTCCCGCGGGGAGGTTTTTAAAAAAAATTGCGAACCTGTTTTTTTTTCAAGGGCCCTGCCGGAGAAGACATCAAGAAGGATGGGGACATCTTGGAAAGGTAAGTGTAATCTTTAGAATGTATTGTTTATAGTTGTGTTTAATTTTCTTACTAGTTGAAATCTTTATTTTTCTCATAGGCACTGAAGGATGGGCCCTTATTCTAGGGACGAATGCCAGAAAACCGTGTTCGCATTTGGGCAAGGTAAGTGGGCCTATTTATCCTTTTTTAGGTTTAGTGAGGGTGTAGTTTTAGGTCAGATAGAGGGATTTTGTATTGTATGTATTTAGGGGTTAAATGTATGTAGATAGGGGTATTGTGTATGTATTTAGAGTATTAATGTATGTAGTTAGGGTATAGGTAGTTAGGGTTTTAATGTATAATGTATGTTTTATTGCATGTGACGTATGCCTTTTTTATTTTCTCTAACTTAGGTTTTGTTTTCAGTAAAGTATTTTTTTTTATTTTCAGTAAAGTAGTTTTTTTATTTCTATGTAATTTAGTTTTTTTATTTTGAATAATTTTATTTTTTTATTTTTGATAATGTTCATTTTTTATTTTCTGTAGCTGTGCTTTTTTATTTTTTGTAATATAGTTTTTTTTATTTTGTGCATTCTAGGGTTTTATTATTTTTTGTAATTAGTGGGGTGTGGGTGGTTTAATAGGGGGTTAGGTAGGTTGTGTAGGTGTTTATAGGTTAGGGTAGAGGGGGTAATTAGGATAGTGAGGAGGTGGTTCATTAGTTAGAGGGGGTTGGTTTAGGTTTATTGGGGGGAATAGTGAAGTGTAGTGTAGTGTTTGCACTTAGTGTCATGGGGTCCTGGAGGATCCTCATGGCATTTATGTGGTTACTGTTAAAGTTCTGATGGGGTTAATTAGTGTCCTATATGGGTCTATATATATACCCCTATTGGTATGATGGGGTTCATTTGTGTCCAATAAGTGTCTGTATTGACCCTTATGGGACTGATGGGGTTAAGAAGTGTCCTATAAGGGTCTGTATAGACACTTTTGGGACTGAGGGAATTCATTTTAATCTCATGAGGGTCTGTATAGAACCCCATGATTGATGGAGTTAATTTGAAATGCCTGGGGGGTACTTATAGTACCCCATGGCAGGGGTTCATATTTTAGTGATTGCAGATCCTTTAAGGACCCTTATTGTCCTTTCATTGCAATCAGATGTTTTTAGGCATGAACAATTTTCGACATTTTTGTATTAACAACACAGAGGCCATAAACCTGTGCTTTCTTATTTAGTAATAAAGTTTTGCTAGGTATGCCTCAAAATGTTGGATGTTGTTAAAAATGTGTACTTTACTCTGCCCAGTGACACAGAATCCACCCACAAAAGTGATCACTTAGAGAGACACAAGCATAGAGATAGAGAGGGGACGGGGGATAGTGAGTGAGGGGGATTGAGAGAGAATGATAGAGAGTTAAAGAGAAGGATAGAGAGAGAGAGAGAGGGATAGAGAAAGGAAGGGATAGACAGAGACAGAAATAGAAGGTTAGAGAGATAGATTCTATGCCTCTTCTTCTTCTATCCCTTTCTCTCCCTCTCTATCCATCTCTCCTTCTACCCCTTTCCCCTTCCCTCACCCCCCCCCCCCCCCATCTCCATACCTCTCTATCCTTCCCTCTCTCTATCTTTTCCTCTGAGCCTTGGTCAGGTATTTTACGACTGAGTCAATAATGATAAAAGCAGATACTATGATAGCAGCAAATATACTGAAAAAAAGTATATAAAAAAAATTGCATAAATAAATAATTTACTAAATGAGCAAATAGGTTAATTAAACAAACAGAGACTAAACAGCATGTGAGAGGAACATCTTGCACCTACAGAAGGACAAGAAAGTTGCACCCCAAGCTGGATCTCCATGATTCAGTATTGTTTTGTTTCTCCCTCCATTTTAAACATTATTATCTTTAAAAAATACATTTGAATAAATCTATGTATTCAGTTTAAAGGCTGCCTTTACATAATTAAAATTAAAATGCAAAAAAACATACTTCAGTGGTTAATTAAGCATATATTTCTAATCCTGCTCCTTCACACAAACACACACACACATATATATATATATATATATATATATATATATATATATATATATACATTATATATATCTTACACAGACAATAAGAGATCTCCCCTAAAAGTATGTATACCCTCTCTTTATAAATATATATGGACATAGAGAGAGGCTAGACACAGGACTCCTCCTGGATCGCTACCTTGTAGTTGTAAAGGGGCTTGTTACC
This sequence comes from Discoglossus pictus, assembly GCA_027410445.1. Classification (NCBI taxonomy): domain Eukaryota; kingdom Metazoa; phylum Chordata; class Amphibia; order Anura; family Alytidae; genus Discoglossus; species Discoglossus pictus. The sequence continues at coordinate 146,516,127 of CM050166.1, forward strand.
TCAATGAAGGTGTGAGCTATATCATGAAGATTCACCACAGATGGGCAGGTCATTTTAGAGAGGTCAAACAAAATACAGTCCACTGGAGTAGGAACTGGCAACCCACTCCAATATCTTTGCCATGAAAACCACATGGATAAGCACAAACAGCAACAAAGACAGATACCTGGTGTGCTGCATCCATGTGGTCACTGAGAGCCAGACACGACAGAAGGATAGAACCGCAACAACAAGACACAGAGAGGATTATGGACTCACTTGATCTCTGCAACTTCTTCTGTCTGGTATAGGCCGGGACACTGACAGACAGGTCACAAGCTTGGTATGTGGAGCAGGGTAGTCAGAATCAATAAGACCATCAGAATATTGAGAAAACGGAAGCTCTACACTCAGCTCCCTCTATCTGCATGTGAGCTGAGAGTTGTTGTTTTTCTCAATAAACTTTATAGAGATTGCACCATTGTATTCACTTCCGGGTGGACTGTGAGAGGTGCTGTCTCTGCAGGATCCGGGACTTTTCCCTCCCCGTTATTCTGATTGGGTGATGCTGCATTTGACAGACAGGCTCAGTCCAATAGGTTAGAGCACAAGTCGGACAAAGACAGCATTTTGACAATTTTTTTTAAATTCACATGTACCCTGATCTGTAGTACTAGGCAAGTCACCAGCAGGGGGATAGATGTGATAAGTCAGTGTCTTTAACTGCAGCACAGTAGCTGCTAGTAAAAACCTAAAAATATTGAACATGATAACATTATTTTTTATTTTTTTATTATATAAATTATACAATTGAGTAAGTGATGGGGGATTTAAGTCAGTACATTATTTTGCCCATTTGCCCCTATGCACCAGGTCAAGTGGTACAGAGAGAGAGAGCTCTCTGAGGAAATGTATGTTCTTAGCCCCAGACCCACCCCCTTATACTCCATCGTCTTTTAACACCAAAAGGATTCCTCCTCATGGCTAAACTGGATATACAGTGGATATAAATGTCTACATACCCCTGTTAAAATGTTAGGTTTTTGTGCTGTAAAAAAAATGAGACAAAGATAAATTATTTCAGAACTTTTTCCACCTTTAATGTAACCTATAAACTGTAAAACTCAATTGAAAAACAAACTGAAATCTTTTAGGTAGAGGGAAGAAAAAATATAAAAATAAAATAATGTGGTTGCATAAGTATGCACACCCTTAAACTAATACTTTGTTGAAGCACCTTTTGATTTTATTACAGCACTCAGTCTTTTGGGTATGAGTCTATCAGCATGGCACATTTTGGCACTCTTCTTTGCAAAAACACTCCAAATCTGTCAGATTGCGAGAGCATCTCCTGTGCACAGCCCTCTTCAGATCACCCCACAGATTTTCAATCGGATTCAGGTCTGGGCTCTGGCTGGGCCATTCCAAAACTTTAATCTTCTTCTGGTGAAGCCATTTCTTTGTTGATTTGGATGTATGCTTTGGGTCTTTGTCATGCTGAAAGATGAAGTTCCTCTTCATGTTCAGCTTTCTAGCAGAAGCCTGAAGGTTTTGTGCCAATATTGACTAGTATTTGGAACTGTTTATAATTCCCTCTATCTTAACTAAGGCCCCAGTTCCAGCTGAAGAAAAATAGCCCCAAAGCATGATGCTGCCACCACCATGCTTCACTGTGGGTATGGTGTTCTTTTGGTGATGTGCAGTGTTGTTTTTGAGCCAAACATATATTTTGGAATTATGGCCAAAAAGTTCAACCTTGGTTTCATCGGACCATAAAACCTTTTCCCACATTCTTTTGGGAGACTTCAGATGTGTTTTTGCAAAATGTAGCCTGGCTTAGATGTTTTTCTTCATAAGAAAAAGCTTTCGCCTTGCCACTCTACCCCATAGCCAGATATATGAAGAATACGGGAGATTGTTGTCACATGTACCACACAGCCAGTACTTGCCAGATATTCCGTTAATGTTGCTGTAGGCCTCTTGGTGGCCTCCCAGACCAGTTTTCTTCTCGTCTTTTTATCAATTTTGGAGGGAGCTCAAGTTCTTGGTAATGTCACTGTTGTGCCATATTTTCTCCACTTGATGATGACTGTCTTCACTGTGTTCCATGGTATATCTAATGCCTTGGAAATTCTTTTGTACCCTTCTCCTGACTGATACCTTTTAACAATGAGATCCCTCTGATGCTTTGGAAGCTCTCTGTGGACCATGGCTTTTGCTGTGGGATGTGACTAAGAACATTTCAGGACAGACCAACTAGAGCATCTGAACTTTTTTTGGGGGTTAATCAGAGGCACTTTAAATGGTGGCAGGTGTATGCTGACTCCTATTTAACACGATTTGGAATGTGATTGCTTAATTCTGAACACAGCTACATCCCCAGGTATAAGAGGGTGTGCAGAAATATGCAACCACATTATTTTTCTTTTTTTTTTTCTTCCCTCCACCTAAAAGATTTCAGTTTGTTTTTCAATTGAGTTGTACAGTTTATAGGTCACATTGAAGGTGGAAAAAGTTCTGAAATGATTTACCTTTGTCTCATTTTTTTACAGCACAGAAACCTGACATTTTAACAGGGGTGTGTATACTTTTTATATCCACTGTAGCTGTTTTTTTAACATGTGCTCTGTCCATGTGCAGAGTTTAAGCAATCTGAGACCCTTCTAAATACCTAGTTTCTCTTTTGTGTAGTCACATCTATCCATAGAATGGCAATCTCTCCATGCTTCAGTGAGGAAATGCATATACATTTATGTTTTATTAGTGTTGGTAAAACTAGAGCCAGTAGATATTACAGATGTTCTGTAAAATAGATTAAATCCGAAAGAATGCAGATCAAAAATGCATAGAGCTCAACAACAATAGCTGCTCTTATTGAAGCTGATAGCTTTAAATGACAAATCCCCATTGTGCAGATGAATTTCCCACCTCAGAAAGATGATCAACAAAAACCAAACTGCCAGATCTCACACTATATTACAGGCTGTATTATTTTATTTTCTATTCTAAAAACATTGTTTCAAGCATAGTTCTTCGAAACAGTATACTTAAATATGAGACCACAGTGGTTTTTTATTTAAACTGTTAATTTTAGTTTTGCAACAAGAAGTACAACACAATAAAATACATATAACCAAGAGGTATAGGGAGGAAGAAAGAAGGGGAAGGGGATTAAAAGTGAAGCATAATAAAAAAAGCAGATGAGATCCAAATGTTACAAGCATAGCTTTTGTTTGACCATGTTTCTTTAATAAATATCCTTTTTTAAAGAAAATACAACTGATTTTCTTCCACTATATCCAACTTAATAACACATCAAATCAGAATTACATTAATCACCCAATAATTTTAATTAGATAGTATCCTTAAATATTTCTCTTAAGATATATTATTTCAGATCATAGAACCAAAAACGTATTCTATTTATCCCATCTCTTTGAGAATTAACCTAAATTACCTTTTTTTTTTTAACTATCAATATTTCCATTTTAGCATTTTTGTTAATCTTTTCTAAAACTTTCATTTGTGGAGGGAGAGATTGTTCGGCCCAGACCTCGACTGAAGCTTGATTTACAGCCAGTGCTATTTGGGATGTTGTCAATGTTGTCTTTTTGCTAACATTTCCAAAGGCTTTGATAATAAAAATATGTATACCTGTCTGAAGACATTGTGCAATTAAATTCCTTGTTTGTTACCAGAATATTTGCACCATTTGGCACGTTCAATAACTGTGGTAAAATTGACCTATTTGTCAACACCCTCTCTAGCACATGGTTTGTGATTTTGCCAATTTTGTATACTTTGTCTGGACTGATATACCACCTGAATACAATTTTATAACCCTTCTAGTTTGCAGAAAATTACAGCTTTTTATGTATTTCTAAGATATCCTGCCAGTAGTGATGTCGCGAACATAACATTTTCGGTTAGACTTCAATGGGCAGGCGGATTTTAAAACCCAAAGGGACTCTTTCTGGCCACAATAGTGATGGAAAAGTTGTTTTAAGGGGACTAACACCTGGACTGTGGCATGCCGGAGGGGGATCCATGTCAAAACTCCCACGGAAAATTACATAGTTGATGCAGAGTCTGGTTTTAATCCATAAAGGGCATAAATAACCTAACATCCCCCTCCATCATCATCCTCCCCTGTATCTCTTTACCCCCTCCCTCATCATCCTCCCCTGTGTCTCTTTCCCCCCTTCCTCATTACCCTCCCCTGTGTCTCATCCCTCCTCCCTCATCATCCTCCCACCTCCCTCATCATCCTCCCCTGTATCTCTTTACCCCCTCCCTCATCATCCTCCCCTGTGTCTCTTTACCCCCTCCCTCATCATCCTCCCCTGTGTCTCTTCCCCCCTCCATCATCATCCTCCCCTGTGTCTCTTTCCCCCCTCCCTCATCATCCTCCCCTGTGTCTCTTTTCCCCCTCCCTCATCATCTTCCTCTGTGTCTCTTCCCCCCTCCCTCATCATTCTCCCCTGTGTATTTTTCCCCGCTTCCTCATCACCCTCCCCTGTATCTCTTTACCCCCTCCCTCATCATCCTCCCCTGTGTCTGTTTCCTCCCTCCCTCATCATCCTCCCCTGTGTCTCTTGCCCCCTCCCTCATCATCCTCCCCCCTCCCTTGATGATAAGGGGGGGAAGAGACACAGGGATAAGTGTGAGGGGTGTAAGGGTAAGGGGTGTTAGGGATAAGGGTGAGGGGTTAGGTGTTAGGGTGACGGGTGTTAGGGCTAAGTGTGAGGGGTGTTAGGGTGAAGGGTGTTAGGGATAAGTGTAAGGGGTGTTAGGGTGAGGCATGTTAGGGATAAGTGTGAGAATGTTATGGTTAGGTGTCAGGTTGATGTTTGTTATGGATAAGTGTGAGGGGTGTTAGGGTTAGGGTAAGGGGTGTTAGGGATAAGTGTGAGGGATGTTAGGGTTAGGGTGAGGGGTGTTAGGGATAAGTGTGAGGGGTGTTAGGGTTAGGGTAAGGGGTGTTAGGGATAAGTGTGAGGGGTGTTAGGGTTAGGGTGAGGGGTGTTAGGGATAAGTGTGAGGGGTGTTAGGGTTAGGTGTTAGAGTGAGGGGTGTTAGGGATAAGTGTGAGGGGTGTTAGGTGTTAGGGATAAGTGTGAGAATGTTAGGGTTAGGTGTTAGGTTGATGGGTGTTATGGATAAGTGTGAGGGGTGTTAGGGTTAGGGTAAGGGGTGTTAGGGATAAGTGTGAGGGGTGTTAGGGTTAGGGTGAGGGGTTTTAGGGATAAGTGTGAGGGGTGTTAGGGTTAGGTGTTAGGGTGAGGGGTGTTAGGGATACGTTTGAGGGGTGGTAGGGTTAGGTGTTAGGGTGAGGGGTGTTAGGGACAAGTGTGAGGGGTGTTAGGGTTAGGGTGAGGGGTGTTAGGGGTAAGTGTGAGGGGTGTTAGGTCTTAGGGATAAGTGTGAGAATGTTAGGGTTAGGTGTTAGGTTGATGGGTGTTATGGATAAGTGTGAGGGGTGTTAGGGTTAGGGTAAGGGGTGTTAGGGATAAGTGTGAGGGGTGTTAGGGTTAGGGTGAGGGGTGTTAAGGATAAGTGTAAGGGGTGTTTGGGTGAGGCATGTTAGGAATAAGTGTGAGGGGTGTTAGGTCTTAGGGATAAGTATGAGGGGTGTTAGGGTTAGGTGTTAGGTTGATGGGTGTTATGGATAAGTGTGAGGGTTTTTAGGGTTAGGGTAAGAGGTGTTAGGGATAAGTGTGAGGGGTGTTAGGGTTAGGTGTTAGGGTGTGGGGTGTTAGGGATAAGTTTGAGGGGTGTTAGGGTTAAGTGTTAGGGTGAGGGGTGTTAGGGATAAGTGTGAGGGGTGTTAGGGTTAGGGTGAGGGGTGTTAGGGATAAGTGTGAGGGGTGTTAGTTCTTAGGGATAAGTGTGAGCATGTTAGGGTTAGGTGTTAGGTTGATGGGTGATATGGATAACTGTGAGGGGTGTTAGGGTTAGGGTAAGGGGTGTTAGGGATAAGCGTGAGGGGTGTTAGGGTTAGGGTGAGGGGAGTTAGGGATAAGTGTGAGGGTGTTAGGGTTAGGGTGAGGGGTGTTAGGGATAAGTGTGAGGGGTGTTAGGGTTAGGTGTTAGGTTGATGGGTGTTATGGATAAGTGTGAGGGGTGTTAGGGTTGGGTGCTAAGGTGAGGGGAGGATGATGATAAGGGGGGGAAGAGACACAGGGGTGTCCTTGCAGCAGAGATCAAAAGAGTCCTTCAGGACTGTATTGCACACTGTTGATGCAGTATCACCTACACTCAGCCTCCTCTCAGTAAGACTGCAAGTTAGTTATGATTCCAAAATGGCTGCTGTCCATGAGGTAGAAGGCTCTGGAAGGGAGTGTATGCTGCTGATTGGCTGGAATGTGTCTGCTGACTGTGACATGCAGGGTCAAAGTTTGCTCAATGATAAAGTATAGGGGGCGGGTTGAATATCGCATATGTTCGCAGTTCGCCGCGAACGCGAACATGCTATGTTTGCCGGGAACAGTCCGCCGGCGAACTATTCGCGACATCTCTACCTGCCAGTCTTCTTCATCTACTTCACATCCAATATCTTTGTCCCACTATATCATGTAGGAGAGATTGTAATATATACAATGGTTCTTTAACTGACATTCAGAACATATTAAAAAAACTAAACAGATTAGCTGAAATGTATAAATGCTTTATCTATATTTTGTGTATATGCTCTGCACAATATCTCTATGTCGATATAACTTAATAGGCTTTTACTATGGGCAAAGTAAAAAAAAAGAAATGGTACATAGCCATACATGCTCAACTGAAATTCTATTTTGTTATATAGTGCATCATAATGCATGCATATTTCCAGTACCTTTAAAATTTTATTCAAGAAATTTTAGTTACATAATTTGGCCGAAGGTAAAACCAGGAGAGGTAGACAGCTTTTATTACGATTGATTGCAAAAAAAAATTACAGCATGCTAGAACACTACTTTAATATGCATGTTACATTTTTTATTTTTATTTGAAGTCTCAGTGGAAAGTACCTAATTTGATTTTAGGGGAGAAACAAGAAGTTTTCTCTGTGCCGCAGGGAATTACTGAAGTTACCATATTTTTATTTTTTTGCTGTTGTAACTATTTTACTTGGTATGAATTATGTAGTTCAGGTAAAGAAATGAATGATATCAATACTAATTATGTACATTTGCATATACATAATCATGTGTATACTAATTAACAAATCAAGTAAAATATATTAAAAAATATATAATTTCAGATGTAAGTTTTATGTAGCATTTGTATGATACTGGCAAGTTTGAATAGATTCAGAAATTACTAGAATTGAATTACAAGGCTTGCAATATGTAGATCAGTTCATCAGTGGTACATCTAACTAGCTTGGGCAAATCAGCATACATCTGAATTGACATAAACAAAAAAAAACAATGTATGTGTAGTTGTAATATTTGTGGTCGAGTCCCCCTCATGTGGTGGCTGATGGGAGGACTTATGGAAATCTACGTAGTGATGTTAAAGGTTTGACCTTGGACAGGGGCAAAAAATGCTGCTTAGTAGTTATGGGTTACAATCTGTAATGGATGGCTTGTTGCTATAGTGGCTATGGGCCAAATATGCATATAAAGGCTTATGGAAAGCCGCATGTTATAGTAGATATGGGCCGGAATCTGCATGGAGGGCTTATGGAAAGCCGTAATGGAGGATCTGTTGCTGTAGTGTCTATGAGCCAAATATACATGGAAGGCTTATGACAAGCCACATGTTTTAGTATATATGGGTTGGAATCTGCATGGGGGGCTCATGTAAAGATGTATGTTGATAATAAAGGAGTGACCTTGGGCATGGACGAGGACACTGTTTAGTATATATGGGCCAAACATTACAATATAGGGAGCTAAAAAGTGATACCAGATTAGTAGACATGGGCCAAAAATGACAATATAGGGCTAGGACAAAGCTAAAAAGTGGTACGAGGAATGAATTTGATGCAGCAAGCATGGCTTTGCAGCAATGCGAATGTCCTTACGGACATTAGAAATGGACTAAAATGGAAGCAGAAAATGTTAGGTGGATCCTCTCTGGATAGGTAACTGACGATTGGCTGGTACTATTTGACCCCTTGTTAGCCTGTTTTGAGGGCTAGGGAGGTCCAGAGAAGGTTTTGTTTAGTGGCTATTGGCCACAAAGCTGTAATGAGGGCTTGTGAAAGACAAATAATAGGGAATGGCTGAGAAGCAAACTCCAAGAACAAACTGAGGTCTGCCAGGAAAAGGGGTGGTCAGAAGAGCTTATGCATGGTAGGAGACTGCCCCTCCCACAAATTGCAGGCTACACCTGGACATATATTCACTTGTATAAAGGGGAATAACATATACCAAATGTTCTTGGAAGTAGCTTACAGACATGATATTGCATTTCTATTCAAAACAAAAGTAAGAGATATGCAAGAACTCTATCTCAGGGTATACCATACCTTGGACATGTGATGCTATAAAACTGTTCGTATTAATAGTATGTTGGTATATTTATAACCTGCTTTGTTAAGAGGGGGGCTTAATTGATATAAGCCTTATATATATTGAACCTTAAATATTCCATTAAAATCAGTGAATTATGATTGTTATGCTTTTAACTAATCCAATTTTGTGTGGGAGTAATTCAAACACTCAACTCTGATTGGCTAAAATATGACTGACATATTTCATCCAACCAAAATCTGCAAAATTAGTATATAAGTCAAAGGTGTGGTAAAAAAAACATTAGACTGTGTGGGAGCTCCTCTGAGAAAGAACTACATTATTACTAGATTTTTTTTAAACAAAGGTCGATTTCCACTTGCCAAAAATGAGGACTGAGGATTTCAATCAAGACAGAAGAGGACTGTTTTTTTCTATTAATATGGAAGTGCCCACTTATCCAAGTTTCAAAAACTCTGATTTGTTGCTCCAAGAACTTTTATACAAAACTGCAGATGTAAAATAATTTTTAAATATGCTCTATTTCAGTTGTTATATTGATTAGATCTTAACATTTTCTTGATCAGCCAATGTGATGTGCTTACACTGCTCACTTCTCAGCTTTTACTGTGTTACCCACTGCACATGTGATATCAAACAACATATCACAGTCCAACTCTAGTGCTAAGCATGGTCATTGACATATGAACAGTATCATTCCACAGGCTGTGTTTCTTACATGTGAATGGATCCGCTACAACTACTCATATTAGCAGACCATCTAACAAGCACATGTGGGCTGGGAATGTAATTAAAAGGCTATAAAGGTGGATAAGGACTGAAAAACCTCTTGATTGGTCATGGGTCAGAAGCAGCACAAGAGTCACTAGTTGAACAGCAATGGTTTACATGGTGTTATATTTAGGCCTTTAAAGAGCAGATACAACCCTTTTTCAATGCTAAGAAAATGTAGGCATCAGCTGGCATGACGCTAATCATGAGAAAAGATGATATCATATTGCAGTTTTGTGTACCAGGGTTCAATTCATTGTCACATGATCTTTCAGATATACTTCTCTATAAATAAAAACAAGATTTTAGCACCTTAACCTGTTGAAATTTAAATTAGACCTCAATAAACTTTGCTTTCAGCATGGATCTACTTGAGTCATTGTTTATACATATGCTTTGACCTTGCATGCTAATTTATCTATATGAGTATTTGAATTGAATTCTGGTTAATTCCAGAACCTGATTTTCTGTTTACCTGCATATGCTTCCAACTTGAATGTACTCATCTTATTTTTACCATTGTTATTTTGTATTTCCTGTGTGCTGCGTACTGTGTACTTCTTACTGATGTTTGTTTTATATCACACATGCACATGTGAATTTTGTCTCAGACTCCACACTTTGGGTAATTATGACTATTTGCCAAAGCAGTATGGGTTACCTAAACAGTACACAATACAGAACAATGCTATGTGATGGACAGGAAAGACATGAATCTGGCTGGTAAAGTGCATCAGGTTTAAAGGCCAACATGTGGGTTTTCACAAGTTTCGGATTGTTCAGTAATATCAGAACTCAAACCTAACTGTTAACTCTTTTCAAATATCACTGAATAAATGTATTCTTTGCAGATTCATTCTCTGTTGGCTCCTGTGCTTTCTTGTCTCAGACTCCACACTTTGGGTAATTGGGACTCTTTGCCAAAGCAGTACGGGTTTATTTCTTAAATAGTATTATTCTTGATTGTGTACTATGTGATGGACAGGCAAGACATGATTCCGGCTAAGGTATCAGGTTTAAAGGCCAACATCTGGGTTTTCACCAGTTTCGGATTGTTCAGTAATATCAGAACCCAAACCTAACTGTTAACTCTTTGCAAATATTGCTGAATAAATGTATTCTCTGCAGATTCACTATCCATTGGCTCCTGCGCTAACTTGTTATAATCACTTCTGTGGCATCTGTCTCTAACAAGCACCTACTAAGAAGTCCAGAAAATAAGCTTCAAAGAATAATCTTGATGTGAAATTAAACATATATCAGAATAATTTCTAAAGAATCAACATATAAGAAAATCTCATAATCCTTATGTGCATAGCTTAAATTATAGCAATGAAAATATATGATAGAAACACAGAGTTCATGATTATTAGATCAAATATTGGAGGATAGAAGATGCAGAATTAATTTGTGTTAGGAATACTTTACAGAAATAAAAAACAAATGGAATACACACAAAGCTAGACTGTGGATTACTTATGTCCAAACATGGTATGCATGATAGAATGGGTAGACTAGAGGGACATTTTAGTCCATATCTGTTAACATGAATCTATCAATTCTTGTGATCTTCAAGAAACATTTCTTAAAATCCCAGTGTAAGCTCTTTCATTTTAAACATATTTGGTAATTCACCCTTAATTATGATAAAAAATACAGTGCAAACAGCAAAGCTTTACTCAGAAAATATAATTTAAAAACACAGTTTACCTCATGAATGGCCTTTACTGTACCTGTTCCCAACTCTTATTGTCCTGAGCACAATTGAAATGAAGCAGAAAATATCAACTAAGATAGGCCTTAGCAAGACAGCCTATTCAATCTTATCTCAGTTTAAATCTTTCACTTCTTTCAGTAGTCCTCAGGAGTATGAGATAGTTAGGGAGGGGTACAACAGTGGCCATTCATGAGGTAAACTATGTTTTTTAATAGTCACTTGGTCTTTCAAATATACTTTAGGTGCATGGATGGAACTAGAAATGGACAATTCTCAGGAGTCTAACAGCCTTATTAAATTGCGATTCGGACAATTAAATAGGGCTTTATTTAAACACATAGCATATTTTTTTACAGAAGTTTTTAGTTAGTGAAGACCTTGCTTTTGGATAGAAGTTCACTAACTAAAAACTTCTGTAAAAAAATATGCTTTGTGCTTATATAGAGCCCTATTCAATTGGCCGAATCACATTTTAATAAGGCTGTAAAAATTTTATTTTGACCAAATATTTTTTTTACATATAGTGTACTTTCACACCCCCAAACTTTTCAGCTGGTTCCTAAAAAATATACCTCTTAAAGTTATGTGCCTCCTGCATAGTGGTATTTTAGAATGTGTGCATACATATTTACTGAATGCCAGTGTCCTTATAGCCTTTTAATAATGAAATAATCTTTCATACTGACAGTTAATTTCCAGGTTTTTTATATTACTATTTTAAGAGATTTATCTGCTAAATTACATGTAAGCATTTGAGAGAGAGATAATTCAGTTCCTTTTTATAACTTTATTAAAAGTAAAGTCTAATGTTCCAATAACCTGTAAAATGTATGAATAAAAATGATATATAAATCCATGCAATTACACAGTCAGATTAGATAATTTTAATAATTTAAACAATATTTTAGTAGAGGACATCTTGCTCAGATTTAACCAATCAACATTTTAATGCAAATACATAATTATCAAATAGCTGTGATTTTTATATTAGATACACTCTAGAAAACTAATTTCTTGCTAAATCATTTCAACACATATTTAAAAATAAGATAACCTTGATAAAAGTGAATGAAAATCCTTATTGAGTTAGAGAATATTGAAACGCCTTTTCGAGATCTATTTATAGACCTTAATATTAAGCCTAACCAACTAAACAATAGGAATATTAAAACGCTTATACAAGTATGCATGCAATTTCTTTTAATCAAAACATTTTGTCTAAGATTAAACATGATTTTTGTAATTTTTTATAATATTGCATTTTATATATTTTGATAGAATATCTACCATCAAGTAGAGAAAGGGTAATCAAGGTCTACATTGCTAGTGTTACTGGACAAATGGTTACATTTTAATAATTCAGCATTAGTTGGTTCCCTAATTGGATAAATACTAAATGGAAAGTGAATGACAGTGAGCCATAGTCAGGTAGTGATTTACTGTAACTAAGGATTCCTTTTTTAACAAAAAGTTAAATTATGGTAAAAATAATAATAATGTCATACTTGGTAAAAATGTATTACATTACTGAATGTCACGGATGGACAATAATGCTTTTAATGAGTACTTATTGGTGTCTGTGAGCATACCGTACTTTCTCCAATAATTTCCTGCTGGCTATCTATGGGTCTCATTCAATTGCGATTTTGCTAATTGAATAGTGCCCTAAATAAGCACATAGCATATTTTTTTAAAGAAGTTTTTAGTCAGTTAAAAACTTTCTTTTGGATAGATTTTTACTAACTAAAAACTTCTTTAAAAAAAAATGTTATGTAGTTATTTAGAGCCCTATTCAATTGGGCAAATTGCAATTGAATGAGGGCCTATATGTTTTCGCTGGGATTCATCCATTAATGACCACTAAGCTCTGGAAAAAAAGTTGAATCTCTTCTTTTTATAACCATTTTAATAAAAACTCTTCCATTAATAAAAATTAAGGGCAACTAGAGGAGCTCTTAAGAGAGATTGTATTTAGCTGTTACCTGGTTCCTGTAAAAGTTACTGACTTGCACCATGTGGGCATTTTACATAGCTTTTTAGCCATAGGAGACCCAGAGTCTGAAATTCAAAAGTCTCCATAGCAATGTTATGGAACTCTACCTAACGTGAACACAATACATGAGCCATAACATCATCCCATCCATCTATCTATCATTCGGTATAACTTCCCCACATGGCAGGGTGGCAGTGAAAAGTTTAAAACTAAATAATAAATTAATGTAATGGGTTAATGACCTTTGTGGATATTTCTACCTAATGCTGCAATATGTAGTGTGAATTTCCTATCCAGGCAAAGAAAATAAAAAAAAGTAAGCAATTGCAAAATATCAAGTATAAACTTTTCTAAGTAGGATTTTCAAAAGAAGATGATAAACAAAATATATTTTATGTTATGTAGTGTTTCCTGGTGTGTTGTTTTGTTTTCTCTCTGCCATATTGCTAGTGACCCTATCTATACAAAGTTTACACAATATCTAATCACAAATTTTAACTATACAACTAAGTTTTAATTTGTATCTTTAGAAACAACTCAATTTAATTAGGTTTAAAAACTTTTTCAAGTCTTGGAAAATTAGATTCAGTTACTAAAGACAACAAATTGATGCATCATCCAAGCTGTGTAAGAATCCTATAACACATTTCTTCAATTTCCATGTCTTGTGACAAGGATGCTGATGCTGTAGTGTCTTTTACTTCTGGTAATGTTTTAACGAACAAAGGTGTTCATAAGAGTAGCAATTTGCATTTTGCCAAAATAGTGAATGATAATTAACCATACAATATATTTTCTTAGCATGTTTGTTCAACTTAATTTTTCACATTAACCAGTTTAAAGGGTCCAATGCATTCTCTGTACATGTATGCATCATATTATATTTTATTCCACAGTTAACCTAATATAATTTTTGATTTATTTATTAAGTTTAAAGAGAATACAAATTTATATAAACCTGTGAAATGTATCATAAGAGTTGTAAAGGATGTAATGACTCAACATCTACCTCATGCTGATAGTGTTTATACACCCACTCTTTTTGTGTATATTAATTAATTCATGCTTAGCATCTCTACATCAACTTACACGTTTAAAAACAAGTTTGCGTATATCGGTGAGTGGTTTTTATGTCTGCAATTCATCTGTGAATATAGTTAAAAAAATGTCAACATGTCAAATTTCTCTCTCTCTTTACTGTATATTCCATACAGGATGCTAAATTCTTCATAGCATTATGGATTACTATTTTAAGGGCCATTGGTTAAAGGTTTTGTATTCACTTTTCTCTGCTTCCTAAAATACAATGAATTGATTTATGAAAATAATGCAAATCTTTCAAATCAAGAATCAGTACAGATAAGTCTTTGTTTGCAGTTTCATATTAGACTTATTGTCCTCCACCCTGGATCTTACTGCCTATTCTTTACACAGCATCTTTGAGTGCACCAGTGACACATTATAGGTCAACACTTATTTTACTTGCAGTCTTTTCTAAGGGAATGTGTCATCTGCTTATGAGCCAATGATGGTATTCCAATTGATAAATACACACAATGTCACTCTGATGACCTTGCTTTTGTGTCTATTGGTGCCTATTTAGGGGAACAGCAACTGAGTAACTGGGCTCAGTTGTTTGGCTCTGTGATTCAACTTGGTATTATACATATTGCAATTGCTCCTTCTACTATGGTTCATGTTTTTGTTCTTTGGATAATTATTCATTTATATTTATATTATATCCTTTTGAGGAACTTGACATCACAATATGCATTAAATCCAATAAATATAGTCTTTAACTGTATTGTATTCAATTTTTTTTTCATAATGACAGACACTTTGTCATTTTTGTTCCTAAAAGTATTAGATACTTGGGAGGAGTGGGAGGAGTTGTGGATTCAGATAAGATATATATTGAGTTTTGTTGAAAAGTGCTCTTTAAATAGCACACTTGCCAATAGAACATTATGCAAGAGTAAATGCCCACTCAGGTTACCAGCAAACTAGCACTCCCAGAGTCAGCTAAATATTTGATTCTCTCTAAAACATTTTTTTTTGTTCTTGCCTTACACAGCTGCTAAACTCAGTGATTCTGGTATCTGGTATCTGCCACAGCTTAAGCATAATACTTTACTCTCTGGCATCAGACCCTTGGCTTTGGTTATTGGACTATACTTATAACTTGGCTTGTATCTGAGCCTGTCTTGATTTCTACAGTGTATCCTGTATTTGCTTTTTCCTCTAGCCTTTTTTTGCATCTGGTACCTACAGCTAAAATGCTAGGAATGAGTGATTAATGAGCTCTACTTGACCAGGAGTTAAGACCAGGAACAATAACAAGACTTATGCCTTGAACCGCATAGATGCCTAAATTACAAACTAAAGCAGCTTATTAAGAAATTACTATTACCTTTGTCATGCAAGGAGCCTAGCCACTTTGGATTTGCTGAATTATTGCATCCACAAAAGAAGGGTGTAGGAGACACCAAAGATGATATTGTATAATATTGCAAACAAATATCTGAATTTCTGAAGTGCAGTTCTCACGCATATTGGTATGGCAGACACATCATGGCAAAGGACAATGCTTAACTCACTGTTGAAGATGCTTTGAAACTCACAGCTTGATACAATGTGTTATTTGTCTACTGTAGCTCTATTGAAAAGGCATTGAAAATTGTACCTTTTTTTATGATTTACAAAGGCGAAAGAGGGAGGACAAGCTAAACAGAAGGACAACCACATTCTTTTTCAGACTCCTTCAACTAGATGATTCAATCAGGGGCAGCTATTTATCAGAGCTCACATGATTGGCTGGGCAGTGGGTTTGGGCCAATTAGGATTACTTTACCTTGATTGGTAGTATTTTAAGCATAGGAGCAGGGAAGGAGCTAGGGACTTCACCCACAGGGTATGGCACCAGCCTGTTCATATCTCCATCTAGGTACCAAGTGGTCTACGGCTCCAGATGACAGATAACTCTGGTCATTGTTTTGGCATACCCAGGGGTGGCAACGGTACAGTGAATATTGGCGACTGAGTGTCTTGTCAATGGATTTGGGATGTAACCCGAGTGGGGAGCCATGGATCTATTGTAACCAGGCTTATGGGGATGGGGACTATATCTAATTGGGGAGCATAGTGTGCTTAGTATAATGTGCTTGTTAGCAGGTGTCAGAACTTTTTATATTATACATTATTTGATATATTTCCTTTAATATAACCCTTTTGATTTTGACATGATTTATACATACATATATATACATTCTTAGAATTAGAGCAGTGTTTCATACTGTCTAATATTATATTACTAGCGACTTGCCCGTCAAAAAATGACGGCAATGAAATTGTAAGTGAGCTAATGCTGTTTGGTGTATAATAATGAAATATATAATACATTAATATATTAATCGACTTTACGTATTTTAAAGCATTGTGTTATATATATATATATATATATATATATATACATACACTCTGCACATTACACACACACCTCACACACACACAATACATAATATATATATATATATATATATATATATATATATGTATACACACTGCACATTACACACAATACATCATTATATATACCGGTATGTATATATATATATATATATATATATATATATATATATATATATATATATATATATATATATACACTCTGCACATTACACACAATACATCATTATATATATATATATATATATATATATACACTCTGCACATTACACACACACCTCACACACACAATACATCATTTTATATATATATATATGTATACACACTGCACATTACACACACACACACAATACATCATTATATATATATATATATATATATATATATATATATATATAGATATATACACACTGCACATTACACACACACCTCACACACACATACAATACATCATTATATATATATATGTATACACACTGCACATTTCACACACACCTCACACACACACACAA